>WOXC01005720.1:0-38151 GCA_011680675.1 Gymnobelideus leadbeateri | reverse complement strand
GATGTAAATGGAAAGAATGCATATAAAAAATCAAAAGTAAATTTAACAAAATATAGAGTTCAGGTAAGTTGAGCTCTGTGTCAGGTAAGCCAGAACATGGTAGACTAGACTTTTTTCTCTATTCTCTATAACCTCATAAATCTTTTCAAAACAGAACTCAAAGATAAAGCAACTTCGGTGGTTTCCATGGTCTAGTACACCAAGAATCAAAAGAAGGTTAAAAAGAAAAAAACAAAACAAAACAAAACACCAGAAACTGATCCTTACTGACTCTGAACCTACTGATCATCTTTCCAACATCTCTCATACTACAGGCAGCAAAGATGCACTATGAAGCCCAAGGACATGATGCAGAGTGATATGAAACCACATCCTTGTGTTCACTCCAATTCCTTTTTCTAGTGCCATGGAGACCTTGGCTCTAATCTGTGGAAGTTCCCTTGAAACTTGATAATCAGGTTGGCCACGGCTCTTCAGGAGCAAAATATTTACTGGGGGCTGCATTCCAGAAGCATCAATGCTGAAAAGCTCTGAACTATTGGTCCCAGGTAAAGCAGAATCTGTTGGTGTCAGTGAGAGCAAATTCTGAGCATTTTGCCTGTAGTCTATAGACTGCTGGTGTGAATACAGAGAACTAAAGAACTCAAGGAATGGGAGAAGCTACCAGGACAAAATCACTCAAAATATAGCTTGCTGTGGTGACACTCCACCAAGTCTGAAGGAAAAACACATCATTCAACTGGGGCCATTTCTGACCAGCCAAACTCAGTTGTTTCAGAAAACTAGGCTGGTGAATTATAAATTACTCACTGTGGGAGGTGGCTGAGAGACTTTGAGAGATAGTCCCCAAGAAAACAGTCAGAAGGGAAGGAGTCAGAAGTGAGCCATTAGGAAAATAAAGAGTGTGTCAGGGAGGTGGGGGCAGAAACGGAATGCAACAAAGATTACGGTAAGATGGAATCTCAAAGATTTGAACATAAATAGACAGATCAATAGGAAAAAAAATCCAGCAAAGGAAATGTGACCTTCAAATCTATTTAAAAAGTTCAGGATTCTATGAATAAATACTAAAAAAAGAAGGGAAGTATCCAACACTTGATGAAACAGAAGATCCCATGAAATTTGAGGAAGAAATAGAGCCACAGTATTCTTTTTCTGAGTGGTTTTAAAGAGAAACAAGAATTATGAGAGAAGAATATAGGTTCTGCATAGCAAAAATAATGAACAAAAGGGGTGGAGTCAAGATGGTGGAGCAGAAACAGGACTTCCACACCACTGCTGCTTCCACTTCCTCCAATTCAAAAAGTCAAAAAATGACTCTAAAAATTTTTGGAGGTACAGAAACCACAAAATGACAGAGAGAAGCTAACTTCCTGCTGAAGACAGCCTGGCAGGCCACCAGGAAGGGGCCAAAAGAGCACTCTGGGACTCAAGCCCAGCCCCATGTGAGTCCCTGGTTTTAGCCTCAGGGTGGACACAACCACCTGCCAGCTGGAGGGACTTCAGATCACCAGCAGCCGTGGCAGTTTCCAGAATTATCAACCCATAGATGCTAAGGACAAAGTGAGAGGTCAGTGCACTGCAGACTTTGGGAACCAGGAGTTTGAGAGTGTGGTCTGGCCTTTGCCCCCAGAGGGACAAGTGGATGAGGCTCTGTGGCTGTGCAGCTGCTGCTGTGTGGGTGCTTCAAAGCTTCAGGTCTGCAGATTGTAGGGGGACCAAGCAACCAGTCTGAGGGGTAATAGTTCTTGCTTTAACCTGCTTGGATCTGGATCACTATCTAGCATGAAGGTCCTGGGGTGCATGACCAGTTTGCCAGAGCATGCAGAGACTTCAGAGAGAGCAGCCAACTAACAGCAATGGCAGCTGAGAAAACCCCAGCAATTTGGGACAAAGCTCCCCTTCCTAATAGCAGAGTTTTACTGTGGCGAAAAGCTCAAAGTAATTGAGTGGCAACATGAGCAAGCAAAACAAGCAAAGCAAGCAGAGTATTTTGACATTAGACTCATATTTTTGGGACACAAAGGATGGAAGCATGGAACAGGAGGAAGACAGTGAAGTCAGAATTTCCGTACCAAAATCTTCCAAGAAAAATATATGCCGGTTACAGGCCATAGAGAAGCTTAAAAAGGATTTTAGAAACCAAATAAAAGAAGTGGGGGAAAAATTGGGAACAGAAATGAGAAAGATGCAAGAAGATTATGAAATGAGAGTCAACAACCTGATTGAAGAAAATAACACCTTAAAAATAGATTAGCTCAAATGGCAAAAGAGGCTCAAAAAGCCAATTAGGAGAATAATGGTTTAAAAAGCTGAATTTGGGGGCGGAGCCAAGATGGCGGAGTAGAAACAGCTCGTCCAAGCCTCTCTGCCCCCAGATTCTCCACAAACTATGTAAAAAAGGACTCTGAAAATCTTCTGGAGCCCCAGCACCCACAGAACGACACAGAGAAGCTAACCTCCCGCTGAGGACAGCCCAGCACCCTGCAGGGACAGCGCAGTGGTCTGGGAGCCGGCAGCGCGCAGAGCGCAGAGGCCGAGCCGAGCCCAGGTCACGTGAGCCGAGGTTTAGCCCCAGGGCGGCAGGGCCAGCAGCCGGCTGGAGGAACCCCAGAACACCAGGAGCTGTGGAGACTCCAGAATTATCAACATAGACATGCCTAGGACAAAGTAAGAGGTTAGTGTCCTATGGACTTTGGGACCTGTATTTGGGGAATGCGTCAGCTCCCTCCCCTGGGGGCTAGAAGCCGCTGAGGAGACACGCCATTTTGTAGTTTTCAGAGGCATTTCCGGCTCCCAGCCTACAAATCGTGGGGAGATCCAGCGATCAGTCTTGGGGGGTAATCGCTCTTGCTTTAACCTCCCTGGATCTGGATTGTGATCTAGGGTGGAAGTTGTGGGTGGGTTTACAGCTTGCCAGAAACGGAAGTTGCCCCCCACACGTTCGGGACGAAAATTCCTCTATCTGGCCTTAAAGCCATAGTGTGGCAACAAGCCCAAAAGTCAAGTAATTAAGTGGCAACATGCCAAGGCAAAGGAAACAGAAAAATGCAACCCTAGACTCCTATTTTGGGGGCATAGAGCGGGAAAAGGACTGTGAGGTCAGAAGTCCTGCTCCAAAAGCCCCAGGGGAAAACATGAGCGGGTTGCAGGCCATAGAGGACCTTAAGAAGGACTTTAAAAATCAAATAAGAGAAGTGGAGGAAAAATTGGAAAGAGAAATGAGAAGGATGCAGGAAAGTATGAAATGAGGGTCAACAGCCTGACTGAGGAAAACAACACCTTAAAAAATAGACTAGCTCAAATGGCAAAGGAGGCCCAAAAGGGCAATGAGGAGAAGAATGCCTTAAAAAGTCGAATTTGCCAGATGGAAAAAGAATCTCAAAAGTTCACTGAGGAGATTCATTCCTTCAAGTTAGACTGGAGCAAATGGAAGCTAGTGACTTTATGAGAAATCAAGATGCTGTTAAGCAGATCCAAACAAACGAAAGATTAGAAGGCAATGTGAAATATCTCATGGGAAAAACCACTGACCTGGAGAATAGATCCAGGAGAGACAATTTAAAAATTATTGGACTACCTGAAAGCCATGATCAAAGAAAGAACCTAGAAATCATCCTCAAAGAAATTCTCAAGGAAAACTGCCCTGATGTTTTAGACCCAGAGGGCAAAATAGAGGTTGAAAGAATCCACAGATCACCTCCTGAAAAAGATCCCCCAAAGAAAACTCCCAGGAATATTATAGCCAGGTTCCAGAATCCCCAGATCAAGGAGAAAATACTCCAAGCAGCCAGGAAGAAACAATTTCAATATTGTGGAAACACAATCAGAATAGCCCAGCACCTGGCGGCTTCTACACTGAGGGATTGAAGGGCATGGAATATGATATTCAGAGGGCAAAAGAGCTGGGAATGAACCCAAGGGTCACCTACCCAGCAAAACTGAGTATTTTGTTTCAGGGGAAAATATGGTCATTCAGTGGAATAGAGGACTTTCAAGCATTCTTGAGGAAAAAACCAGAGTTGAATAGAAAATTTGACATCCAGACACAAGAAGTAAGAGATGCCTGAGAAGGTAATCAGGGAAAAGAAATCAAAAGGAACTTATCAAAGTTGAACTATTTACATTCCTATATGGAAAAGCAATATCTGTGACTGATGATATCTTTCTCACTATGAAAATAATGGAAGAAGGGGGTGTGGTCATATGAATACATATGTGAATGTGTGTGTATATGGTTACAGTTATATATGGATAGAGGGCATAGGTTGATTTTGTTGGGAAGGAGAGTACTCAAGGGATGAAATTATGAGGTGAGAGAGGAAAGTGGCAAGAGGAGATGGGGAGAGACATGGTAGGGTAAACTATCTCATGTAGGGGAAGTGGGTGCAAAGGAGGGGGAGAATAAGGAAGGCTAAAAAGGCAAAACCACATTCACATTGAATTTGGTTCAGGGAGAAAATGACATACATACTAAATGGGATATCTCAACCTGCAGCAGGATAGGGGGAAGGGGGATGAGAGGAGGGATGATGGATGGGAGGGCATCCTTGGGGTGAGGGGAGGTTGGAAGTACCCACTATAGAAGAGGGACAGGATCATGTAGGGAATGGACCAGGTGGGGGGTGGGATGAGTGGGAGGGAATTATAAGCAGCCTTGTACAATATATCTACTATGATAATGTTTTGCATAGCTAGACATGTACAACATATACTGAATTACTTATCTCCCAAGAAGGAATGGGTGACAAGGGAGGAAGGAAATGGATCTGAAATTCGAGGTCGTAACATTAAATGTTTCAAATATATATATAATACTATTATTAATACTCTTTTGCCTATAATTGGGAGATAAGATGTGCAGGCATTGGGACACAAAGATTCATCTTCCTCTAATGGAAAAGTCGATGGGGGTATGGGAGAAGGTATGGGAGAGAGCAGATTGGAGGAAGCGATATCTTGTGGGACTGCTATTCTGGGAGGTTGGGTAGGGGAATAATGGGGAAAATGATTGTAACTCAAAATCTGGCGGAAATGAATGATGTAAAACAGAAGTTAATAAAGTATTTGTTTAAAGAGAAAAAAAAAAAAAAAGAAAAGAAAAAAAAAAAAAAAAAAAAAAAAAAAGCTGAATTTGCCAGATGGAAAAAGAATCTCAAAAGCTCACTGAAGAGAATCATTCCTTCAGAATTATATTGGAGCAAATAGAAGCCAGTGACTTTATGAGAAATCAAGATACTATTAAACAGATCTAAACATGAAAAAAGAAGGCAATGTGAAATATCTCATGGGAAAAACCACTGACCTGGAAAATGGATCCAGGGGAGATAATTTAAAAGTTATTGGACTACCTGAAAGCCATGATCAAAAAAGAACCTAGAAATCATCCTTCAAGAAATTCTCAAGGTAAACTGCCTTAATGTTTTTGAGCCAGAGGGCAAAATAGAGGTTGAAAGAATCCACAGATCACCTCCTGAAAAAGATCCCAAAGAGAAAACTCCTAGGAATATTACAGCCTGGTACAGGAGTTCCAAGATTGAGGAGACAATATTACAAGCAGCCAGAAAGAAACAATTTGAATATTGTGTAAACACAATCAGGATAGTGCAGGATCTGGCAGCTTCTACACTGAGGGATCAAAGGGCTTGGAATAATATGATATTCTGGAGGTCAAAGGAGCTGGGATTAAAACCATGAATCACCTACCCAGCAAAAACTGAATATCATGTTTCAGGGGAAAATATGGTCATTCAGTGGAATAGAGGACTTTCAAGCATTCTTTTTTTTTCCAAATGCCTTATTAACTTCTGGTTTACATCATTCATTTCTGCCAGATTATGAGTTACAATTTTTTCCCTATTTTTCCCAACCCCCCACCACAGAATAGCAGTCCCAAAGGATATCACCCCATCCCATCGGCTCTCTCCCATATCTTCTCCCATACCCCCTTCACCTTTTACAGTAGGGCAAGGTGAATCTCTGTGCCCCGATGCTTGTATGTCTTATTTCCCAAATACATGCAAAATAGTATTAATAATAGTATCTATATATTTTTAAACATTTTATTTTAAAACTTTGAATTCCAGATTCATTCCCTTCCTCCCTTGTCACCCACACTTACTGGGAAGATAAGCAATTCAGTCTATGTTGTACATGTGTAGCTATGCAAAATATTACCATAGTAGATATATTTTAAAAAACTAACTGTATTTCCCTCCCTCCTATCCCACCTCCCACTTGTTTTATTCCCTACTTTATCCTGTCCCTTTTCAAAAGTGGGTGCTTCCAACTTCCCTCCCCCCTTCTCTCCTGCCCTCACTTTCATCATCCCCCTCTCATCTCCTTCCCCCCAACTCTCCTGTAGTGTGAGATATCCTATTTAGTATGTATATCATTCTCTCCCTGATCTAAATTCAATGAGAATACGTTTTTGCCTTTTTGCCTACCTGTTCTGCCCCTCCCTTGGAATCATTTTCCCTTGCCTCTTCTATATGAGATAGTTTACCCTAACCTGTCTCTCCCCATCTCCTCTCGTTATATTCCTCTCTCACCTCTTAATTTCTCCTTTTAAGTAGCATCCCTTCCTATTAAATTCGACCTGTGTTCTCTATGTATACCTGTAGACATATATATGCACATTCACATATGTATTCATATGCCCATATACCCTTGTTCAACTATTTTCATACTGAGAAAAGTTTCATCAGTTAGTTATCGTTTTTCCATGTAGGAATGTAAATAGTTCAACTTTGATAAATTCCTTATGATTTCTTTTCCCTGTTTACCTTCTCAGGCATCTCTTGTTTCTTGTATCTGAATGTTAAATTTTCTATTTAACTCTGGTTTCTAAAAACTCTGGTTTTTCTATCAAGAATCCTTGAAAGTCCTCTATTCCACTGAATGACCATATTTCCCCCTGAAACATGATACTCAGTTTTTGCTGGGTAGGTGATTCATGGATTTAAGCCCAGCTTCTTTGACTTCCAGAATATCATATTATTCCAAGCCCTTTGATCCCTCAGTGTAGAAGCTGCCAGATCCTGCACTATCCTGATTGTGTTTCCACAATATTCAAATTGTTTCTTCCTGGCTGCTTGTAATATTGTCTCCTCGATCTTGGAACTCCTGTATCAGGCTATAATATTCCTAGGAGTTTTCTCTTTGGGATCTTTTTCAGGAGGTGATCTGTGGATTCTTTCAACCTCTATTTTGCCCTCTGGTTCTAAAACATCAGGGCAATTGTCCTTGAGAATTTCTTGAAAGGTGATTTCTAGATTCTTTCTTTGATCATGGTTTTCAGGTAGTCCAATAATTTTTAAATTATCTCTCCTGGATCTATTTTCCAGGTCAGTGGTTTTTCCCATGAGATATTTCACAATGGCTCCTTTTTTTTTTCACTTGTTTGGATCTGTTTAATAGCATATTGATTTCTCATAAAGTCACTGGCTTCTATTTGCTCTAATCTAATTCTGAAGGAATGATTCTTTTCAGTGAACTTTTGAGATTCTTTTTCCATCTGGCAAATTCAGCTTTTTAAACCATTATTCTCCTCATTGGCTTTTTGAAACTCTGAATTCCAGATTCTTTTCCTTTTGCATTAATCTATTTTTAAGGTGTTATTATCCTCAGTCAGGCTTTTGACTCTCATTTCATACTTGTCTTGCATTTCTCATTTCTCTTCCCAATTTTTCCTCCACTTCTCTTATCTGCTTCTTAAGGTCCTCCATTGCCTATAACCATCTCGTATTTTCATTTGGGGCTTTTGGTGCAGGAATTCTGACCTCCCAGTCATCCTCCTGTTCCATGCTATCCACAGGCCAAGAGCTGTAGCTGCAATGTGGCGTGCTATGCTGCTCAGTCTCAGCAGCTTCTCACTCCCCAGGGAAAGACGCTGACATGCTCTCAAGTACTGGTCCCAAAGTCCATACTGCACTGACCTCTCACTTTGTCCTCGTCATCTATGTGTTGATAATTCTTGAAATGCCACAGCTGCTGGTGTTCTGGAGTCCCTCCAGCCAGCTGCTGGTCTGGCAGCCCTGGAGATAAAACTTCCAACTCAAGTGGGCCTGGGCTTGGCTCCCAGAGTGTTGCACTGGCCACTCCCTCCCAGGCTGCTGGGCTGTCCTCAGTAGGAGGTTAGCTTCTCTGTGCCTTTTTATGGGTTCTATATCTCCAGAGTTTGTTCAGAGTCTCCTTTTACATAAATTTTGAAGCTCTGAGGGAGTGCTGTTTCTACTCTGCCATCTTGACTCTGCCCCCCACTTTCAAGCATTCTTGATGAATAAAACAGAGTTGAATAGAAAATTTGACATTCAGATACAAGAGAAGCATGAGAAGGTAAACAGGGAAAAGAAATCATAAGGTTATCAAAGTTGAACTATTTACATGCCTACATAGAAAAACTATAATTTTTAAGTTGTGAAACTTTTCTCATTATGAGAATAGTTGAAGGGAATAGAAATGTGTGTGTGTGTGTGTGTGTGTGTGTGTGTGTGTGTGTGTGTACAGGTATACATAGACAAAAAGGCACAGGACCAATTGAATAGGAAGGGATAGTACTTAAAATTTGAAAATAAGAGTTGAGAGAGGAATATAATGAGAGGAAATAGGGAGAGACAGAATGGGGTAAATTATCTCATATAGAAGAGGCAAGGGAAAATGGTTACAATAGAGGGGAAAACAAGAAGGCAAAAGGGAATGAGTCAACCTTGTTCTCATTGAATTTGGCTTAGAGAGGGAATGAAATACACATTAAATAGGGTATCTCATCCTACAGGAGAGTAGTGGAGAAGCGGATGAGAGGGGGATGATGGAAGGGAGGGCAGGCTGGCGGGGAGGGATGTTGGAAGCACCCACTTTTGAAAAGGGAAAGGATCAAAGTACAGAATAGAACAAGTGGGGGGGGTAATAGGAGGAGAGAAATATAGTGAAGCTTTCACAATATATCCACTATGGAAATGTTTTGCATAGCTACTCATGTACAACCTATATTGAATTGCTTATCTTCCCAGTAAGGGTGGGTGATGAGGGAGAAAGGAAAAGAATCTAGAATTCAGAGTTTTAAAATTAAATGTTTGAATATATATCATCATCATCATCATCATCATTATTATTATTGTTATTATTATTATTATCATTATTATTTTACATGTAACTGGGAAATAAGATATACAAGTACTGGGGCATTGAGATCCACCGTTCCCTACTGGAAAGTTGGATGGGCTATGGGGGAAGATATGGGACAGTGCAGATTGGGGGAGAGGATATTCAATGGGATCGCTGTTTTGGGGTGGTGGGTAGGGGGAAAATGGGGAGAAAATTTGTAACTCAAAATCTTGTGGAAGTGAATGATGTATACTACAAAATAAAAGAGAGAGAACAGAAAGAAAAAGAAAAAAAATAGAAAAATTTGAAACTGCAATGGCAAGCCTCACCAAAGAAACACCAGAAAGAAATATATTGAGAAAGTAAATACACAGAAGTAAAAGACAACTAAGGAGGAACAAAATACAGGAACATTAAAACAAAATATGCTCACTATGCAAGTAAAATATATGGATCTTAACACCCTATGAATCATTGATCTTCAAGAAAAAAAGATAGGATAAAAAATCTTTATACCATAATGAAGGAAATCATAGATGAGAACTGCCCAGAACTTCTGAACATTGAAAATGAAATTCCAAGGGGCAGCTAGGTGGCGCAGTGAATAGAGCGCCGGCCCTGGAATCAGAAGGACCTGAGTTCGGAGTCGGCCTCCGACACTTAATCCGCACAAACAAAAACCTAGCCGTGTGACCTTGGGCAAGTTATTTAACCCCAATTGCCCTAAAGGGGCGGCTAGGTGGCGCAGTGAGTAAGAGCGCCGGCCTCGGAGTTGGGATGACCCGAGATCAGATCCGGCCTCAGAAAATGAGCACCTATGCATAATGACTAGCCATGTAACCTTGAGCAAGTTAATTGCTTAAAAAAAAAAAAAAGAAAATGAAATTCCAATCAAAAGGGTTCACAGATTGCCTCTAGCAAAAAGCCGGTTATTGCAAACTACAGGATACATGTAAGTTAAATTTAAGCATTTAATTTAAAAGAAGTTATACAAACCATTAGAAAAAAATACCTTAAAGTACCATAGAAAGGACATTAAAATAATACAAGTTTATTCTCCACCAACTAGATAAAAGAATAGAGAATGGAATAAAGTATTCCAAAGAACATTAAAACTCAAGAGTGCGGCCTCAGGTGACACATCCTGCAAAACTGATTCTAATAATAAAGGGAAAAAAAGATGAATGTTCAATAATAAAGAAGAATTTGAAACATTTCTAGAAAATACAAACAGAACTGAAAAGTTTAAGTAAGACTCAAATGAAGAGAAATGAGAAGATATCCTAACCTACTCCTTCATAGAGGTGATAGGTCCATAGAAGCTACACATTGTACAAGTTTTCATATTTTTCAATATTTTGATGAGTTGTGCTGATTTTTTTTGTCTCTAAAAATACTATGTGTCATATGGAATAGCCTTCTGGGAAGGGAAGTAGTAGAATGTTTGAGATAACTGGTGATATAAGAAACAGAAAATATCAATAATATATATTAACACAATTTAAAGCCACTACTTACGCAATCAATTAAAATTTTCTTTTTGAAAAAGTAAGGGGGTGGGGCAGCTAGGAAGGGCAGTGAGGCCCTGATTTCAAATTCAAATCCACTGGCCCTGGAGTGAGGAGGACCTGAGTTAAAATTCAGCCTCATACACTTAACAAACACACACAAAAACTAGCTGTGTGACCTTAGGCAAGTCATTTAACCCCAATTGCCCTACCTCCCCCCCTCCAAAAAAAGCAAAAAACCAAAAAAAGTGAGGGGGTACACAAAAATGTAAAAGTCTACAACTTCAGTGATTTTGCTCCCTGAGGTTTAGAATATACGTGGGAAGGCTTCATCAATAATTTAGGGGAGAAACTAAAATTTTCTCCTATTCACATTACACACAAACCAAATCATGAGAGCAAATGAATTTACTCTGAATCAATAGAATGCCACAATCCCTGGATATTAAAGTGATTTCCAAAGGACTCCAAAGGACCAAAGATGAAAAATGCTATGCACTTCCAGAGAGATCACTGAGGAACTCTTCAGTACAAATTGAAGCATACTTTTTTCCACTTTATTTTTCTTGGGATTTTTTTGCATGTCTTTTTCTTTTTTAACATGGCTAATATGGAAATATGTTTTACAGAACCCTACATATATAATTATATCACATCTTGCCTTCTCAAAATGTGAGGAGAAGCAGGAGGAAGGGAAAGAATTGGGGACTCAATTTAAAAAAAATATAATTGGAAACATTTAATGAAATAAAAAATATATATATATTGAAATTCTCAGCTTAAATTCTTTGTATTATTCTATCCCGTTTTCTGATGTGATGGCCTTTTGACAAATAAATATATCCCCTACTCTAAATGTTTTCAGTGAGATTATCTGATCTACTCCAGAACTTGAACTTTCCAAGAAAAAAAGTAAATGGAATCTTGAGAATCTACTTCTTGAAGCTAACAGAAAGAATGATAGGGAGCAAAGTTAAACCTGATCTTTGCTAAACATTTCAATTGCTTCCTCCATTATCATCCTCTTCTTTCTTCTTCCCTCCTTTTCCTTCTTCTCTACTCTCACCCTTTTATTTCTGTTGCCTTCCTTTCCCTTTTCTCTTAACAATAAATCTATAGACCATCACTAAGGAATCAAAACAATATGGCAGAGCATTGGACTTTTCATTAGGTGATCTGAATTCCAGTTGTCTTTCTGCTACTTACTATCTGTGTCTCCAGACAAGTAGTTTCTCTCTCTTTTGCTGTTTCCTATATGTAAAACAAGGTGTACTATTTGATCCCTAGGTCTTGGCTTTCTCTGTTACTATCTGTGTAACTCTGGGTAATGTACTTTACCTTTCAGGATCATGGTTTTCTCATATTTAAAGAAAGAGTGTGGGATTATATAACCTCAAAAATCTCTTCTAGTTCTAACTCAATGATGCAATAAGAAGGATCTATGGATCTTAGGACTTCTGTCACTTCAAAGATCCTTCATAGGATACTCAGTCTTAGATAAGAATATAACATTGGTAGGAGATTGTTGGGAGTGAACCCTTTTTATATGGAGGAGATGACCCAGCTCTAAATCCTACTATTCCCTTCTACTTAATGATTTTTATGTGTAAATAATTCACTTTAAGCCTGAACCTGATTCTTATTTTTATACTTTATCTCAACTGGATAAATGTGTTGGGAAAGTCTTTAAGGTCTAGGTAATAAACTTTATTCAATAGGCAATAGGGAGCTATGAAAGACTTTGAATGAGAATATTGAACTTCTTTTCTGAAATCTGTGATAAAATGGCTTAGTTTACTTTCCTATTTTAATAAATCCCAAATAGTGAGTATAATTAAATTATCCAGAAGTATAATTCTGCATGTGAATCTGTTCATGTCAATGTACAAATTCATATATAAGTGTGAGGTTATGATTCATGTTAACATTTTTATTTTTATAGATATAAAAGATATTACAGACTATTAACTGATTATGAGATGGAGATCATGCCATATAGTTTTCCTGTATGCTGTCACAGCGTCCAGGAACAATATAGCAGTCGCTCCACCAGGTTAGATAAAGTAAAAATGAACTACAAATATTTGTCAATGTTCAGTTGTTTCACTTGTGTCCAACTCTTCTTCACTCATTTGGGGTTTTCTTGTCAGAGATACTGAAGTGGCTTGCCATTTCCTTCTTGAACTCATTTTATATGAGGAATTTGCCTAAGGTCAGATAGCAATTAAGTGTCTAAGGCCACATTTGAACTCATGAATATGATTCTTCCTGACTTCAGGCCCAGAACTCTATTGTTTATACCTAAATATATATACCGTATCTATATATCTATATATACCATAAGTAGACATTGCAAATTGTTGTGAAATAAATCCTTCATTAAAGAGATTATGATTTTTTAATTGGGGGAACTATAATTTTCCTAAAATTCAACCACAGAAGCAACAACAAAAATCTCAGTGACCTGGAGAGTCTACCTAATTGAGATTTTGCTATATTACTTTTCCCTTGTTAATAATTTTATTAGATAGAAAGTGAATTCTCATAGAAACTGGCCAGTTGAGGATAATGAAGCCCAGACAATGACTTGGACTTCTCCAGCATCAACCAGGATGTTTGCAGTTGACGTGTGTTCCAAACTCCAAGGCTTATACTCTTGTGGTCCTAAGAAATAGAAACATTTAAAACCTTGGATTTCAATAAAGAATACTGTAAATATACTAACTAGCTAGAGCAGACATGGCTTTGTTTTCAAGTTGAAGGGTGGTCTAGGTACCAGGTTAGTTTCAGATTTCTAATCCAATCCATTGAAATACAACACAACAATTTAGTATACTCATACTTTCTGAGGGAGGCATTTGGGAGAAAAACAAAGCTTAGAAGAAGAAAAAAAATCCGACCCAGAGTTTACAATGAAAAATTTTTTTTTGCCAACACAGAGAATTATAATTAGTGATATTGCATGAGAAGTAAGTTAGAGTTACAAACCAAAGTGCAATGTGAGGTCTAAAGAAGATAATAACTGGAGGGGCAAGGGCTTCCTAGAGGAATGGGTAATTGAGAAAATGGGAACATTGCTTATTCCCCTTATTAGACAAGCTGTTTCTTTACACTCACCCCCTCCCCATATTATGTCTATAGAACTGTCTGGATGGAAAAAAAAAACAACAAATAAAAAAACTATTGGAAGAACTAATGCGACAAAGATTAATATTTAATGTTGCACTTGACTTCCATCATTTTTTTTCTTATCTTCTCAAAATATTTTCATAGCTGTATCATTTGTATTCTCGTAACAAATAGTTCCTCTGGCTACCAGACTCACTAGCTTTGAATTGGTATTTGATTGTCAACAAGAGTCATATATTGCCCTGTATACTTCTTTTGGGGAAACATTAGCCTTCCAAGTAGAAGTCAGAACTAAGGAGGGGGAAGTGATTTCAGAAAAAAGAGCTTTTCCAAACCCTGCTATAAGGTGATACATAATACTTCTTCTTGGTAGAGTATTGGGGAAATGAAATTATTATTAAGTTACATATGAATAGTCTCTTCCTTCAACATGTTCTACATGCCCAGTGCTATCCAAAGGGTTATACTAGATATAAATAAAAAAACAACATATTCTGCCCACAAGGAATTAACATTCTGGTTAGTTAGTTAAGTAGTATGCTTATGAAACAAAAAGAGAACTATACCAGAAAAAAATATGATCAAATGCTAAATTACGTGATCCATTTTTATATAAGAGGCAGAAGACCTGGAAAAGACCATTTTATAATATATTCCTGGAAAAAAAAGATGTACAAAATTGAATGAACTTTCATGTGACACATAGGAGGTGCTTAATAATTATTTATTGATTCATTCAGCTTCTCTAACCACTGTGACTATTGTCATTTTAATAGTACATAGAGACATGGAAAGCAGAATTTAACTGATTGCATTTTGAATATCATGCTGCACTCCTGTACTCATATCGAACTTTTTGTCCACTAATTATTAATTATTTCTACTTTTTAAAATTACCAATTATTTCTACTAATTTTTCCACTAATTACTAAATTAATGGGGGACACAATAGCTATTGTACATGAAATATCATTTAACCATGCCTTTCCCATCCTGTAATATTTGATTAATTTTTGATATTTTAAGTGCAACTTTCCACTTATCCATACTTAATGTTATCTTATTAACTAATTAATTAATTAATGTTATCTTAACTTTTTTTATCCCAGTAGGGTATTTTTAGATTTAGATGATCTTTTTTCAATGTATTAACTATCCTTGCCTTCCAGTCAACTACAGCTGAGGCAGCCATCCTATGGTTTAAGAGCATTAGTTGTATAGATAAATAATCTCAGTTTAAATATTGGCTTTGCTATTTAGTATATTTTGGATCTTGGATGGGAGGTGGTATATAATAAATAGAGAACTGGCTTCAAATCCAAGAGTACATGTGCTCAAGTCCCACCTCTGAACTACCTGGCTCTGTGACCCTGGAAGAGTTTCTTTATCTATTGGTGATCTGAACAAATCTTTACCACTCTAAGTTGCAGAGGAGGTACCAATGATCTTTCCTATCTCTAAAATCTAAGAAACCCATGATTTGTATTCTAACAATAGCTCTGATAACATTTATAACATTTTTTAGAAGCATGGGGACCATGTAAAATCCAAAGGCACTCCACTATTGAACTGTCTCCAGGTTAGCACAGTTCTATGAATGCTTACATTGTGGGTCCAATAATTCAACTAGTACTCAGTCTAACTAACTGTGCTATCATATGGACCAGAAGTAGCAGTTGTGTGCTCCACAGTCTACATCTGTCTCACAATACACCTGAGTGTGGCTTGAAGTATATTCAAATTTAACTGGAAATATTTAGCAAGATAAATAAAAAGACAATGAAACGTAGCTAATATTACAATTTAAAATAAAACTAAGTAAATATACAGCTCACAGAGATCCTTATGTAAGGATTAGTGGTCTTAACTTCTATTTACATTTGACACAACTGATGTAAATCCTACTTCTCCACCTTGCTTAGTATGAGAGATTTTATAGAATGCTTTGCTTAAATCCAGGTATATTACATCTATTGACCTACCAGTCTATTAATCCTTTCAAAAAAGAAAACTGCTTGGCATAATCCATTCTTGATATATTTTATCTTATATGATCCTTCTTCCAATGTTGAACTCTTCCTCCTCTTCCTGATGCTTCTTTTCCTCCTCTTCCTTATCCAGCTACTGCTGCTACTACTACTTTTAATTGTCTAATGTGTCTAAAGTATAAGGTTATAATGTCCTGCTATTTGCACTGTAGGACTTTGTCATCCACCCTGCCCCGAAGCCTAAGGGACACTGGGTCTTTCAATTTGCCCCGCAACTAAACTTTTCAATATACAATGTATTCCCTAATCACAATGTAAGGTCAAGGAGAATAGGAACTGTCTTTCTTCAATATGAGGATCCCCAGTGCTTATCACAGTCCTTGGCACAGAGTAAGTAAATAATAAATGCTTTTCCATTTCATTTCCTTCCACCCCATTATAATAATTCTAGGATTGGAATATATAAAGTATATTAGAGATCATCTTGTTGAACGTGCTCATTCTAAGGATAAATAAATGAGACTAGAAAGTTGAAATGATATGTATGTAGGTTAATAGAGAGATAGATTCATAAATACATACATGTGCACATACTGACATACATACATATGTGTGTATATATGTACCTACACTTAAACTTTATTTAGTACTTACTATATCCCAGAATCTATTTTAAGTGCTAGGGATATATATATATATATATATATATATATATATATATATATATATATACATATATATATATATTACACACACACATACAGACACACATATACATACATACAGATATGTATATATACATACACACACACATACATTATATATATATATATATATATATATATATACATACATACAAGCAAATGAGACAAGGTGCTACCCTCAGGAAGCTTATATCCTAATAGGGAAAGACAACTTAAAAAGACAAACTGGAAAGAGCTGAGGAACACTGGATATTAGATATGGACAAGACAGTAGGCAAGGAGGTAAAATCTGGAAAGATTTGAGGTAAGAGTAAAATGAGCATGACTGGGGGCCCTTATGAAATGGTAGTCTCAGCAGTGGAGACAACATTCAAGACAGCTGCACCTAGAACTGAAACGAAAGAAGAAATTTGCCTGCATCACCAATAAGAAATCATGAATTCCTTATGATAAGCCTAAGATTCTCACTGAAAGACCTACCTTTTATCCATTGATGATCCATGATCCATGGGTACAAATCATGAAACACTTGAAGCTGAAGAGCATCCAAAAGGGCAAGGGGAGATTTATTGTATCCATGAGAAAAGAAAGAATGACAGAAAAGAACCACATAAAGGATGTCATCAAAGACAAAGAACAAGAAAATGGTCTGGTTGCATAGCAATGGTAAGAAATAACTGGATAACCTACAGACACAAATGGTTATCACATGATGTCAAAAGAATGAATGGAAGGCACTGGTTTTCTTATGAATTTAAGAGAGGGAAGATAGGAAGACATGAAAGAATTCTGCAGAATTCTATATGAATGCACGTTGTACACTGCACATTTGGAGATATTACCCATACTAATTGAATTAAAGGTCTGCTGGAGTGCTTGGCCTACTGATGCTCTTTGACATTTTTAAAAAGTACAGTTATCCCTTCCATATCATGACTTATCACAGTTTTACTATATCATAATTGGCATAAGAAATTAAATGTGAATTTGGGGGGAATTTTGTGGAACATACAGATGACATGTGAAGGTCAGTAAACAACATAGAAAAATACTTCATGAAAGAAAAAGAAAAAAATTCAGACTTCTCTGGTACAAAGGAAGGGTCAAAAAATTTTACATGGATTTTCCAGATTAGGGGATGCTATACCCCTAACCTCCACAATGTGGAAGGCACAACTCTATACTTGTTATTTATTTGATATAAAGAGCTTCCAAGGAGTTTCCTTTATCATTATAGAGTAACATTCCCATAACTTATAGTCTTCAAAGTTACCTGGGTCATTGAGAAGCTAAGGAACTTCCTGAGAGTTACAGAGACAACAAATGGCAGTGACACAAATATCAGAAAGGCATTTGTTATTGTTGAATCATTTCAGTCATGTCTGATTCTTCATAACTCTGTTTGGAGTTTCCTTGGTAAAGATACTGGAGTGGTTTGATATTTTCTTCTCCTGCCCATTTTATAGATGAGGAACTGAGGCAAACAGGCTAAATGACTTGCCCAGGATCACACAGTTTGTAAGTGTTTGAGGCTAGATTTGAACTCATGAAGATGAGTCTTCCTGATTCTAAGTCCAGTACTCTATTCACTGTGCTACCTAGTGGCCCTACAAAGGTACAGCAGGTCCTTAATTAAGACTTCTTATAGTTTACTGTTTCCTTTTCATGTCCACTGACCACTTTGCTTATGAGGAATGGTTCTTATTTTGTTTTCATTTTTTATTTTAACAAATGCTTTATTAACTTCTGGTTTACATCATTCATTTCTGCCATATTTTGAGTTACAATTTTTCCCCATTTTCCCCTACCCCCCACCCCAGAATAGTAGTCCCACAAGATATCCCCTCATCCAATCTGCTGTCTCCCATATCTTCTCCCATACCCCCTTCGACTTTGCCATTAGGGCAAGGTGAATCTCTGTGCCCCAATGCCTGCACATCTTATCTCCCAATTACATGCAAAATAGTATTAATAATAGTATTTATATACATTTGAAACATTTAATTTTAAAACTTCGAATTTCAGATAGGAATGGTTCTTATTTTGATAACTTTGTGATAGCTTCTTATAAATTTTAGATGTCATGCTTTTAGGGAAAGCATATAACACTATATTTATTACTTCTATTACTGCCCATGAAATATTTTTGTTACTATGATTTTATTTTTGTATTCTCAAATTCAATTTAATTTCTTATACCTTAATGTTAATTAATAATCCCTAATGATTTTGACTTACAGTTCATTTTTTTCTTCCTAGTTATATCCTACTTTGGGGACAAGAACCATATATTTTTCACAAAAATAATTTTTCTCCCAATTCTAGAAAATATAATACATAGCATTGGAATTATATATTCTTTGTACATTTAAATGGAATTCACTTGTGAATCCATCTGCTTCCCCCTCCCATATGGCATTTTATTAATGTATCACTCTCTGCCTGTGCTTTTAATTCTCTTTTTAAAAAAAAATAGTCTATGGTTTATAAATTTTATTTATAAATATATGTTTATATATGCCATATATAAATACATAGTGCATATGTATTTATATATAAAATATTAATTTATTTATAAATTCTTTACAATGAATGAGCTATTTGCTCTTTTTATTCAGTTTTCTTTTTCTGTGTGACTGTTGTTTATTTCTCCTTTGGTCTTTGTGATCTTTTGTCTTATGTTTGATTTTATGCATTAATTTCTATTTTAAACACTTCAAATTCAGTCCAACCATCTCTTTTTATTAAGATAAACACTTGGGGAGATAAATTTAATATAAATTTAATAACTGCTTTAGGAACATTCTATAAATTTTTATATTCTATCTTATTATCTTTTATTTTTATTGCATTCATAAATTTGTCTTTGACCCAATAATTTTAAATGAGATGTTTTAAGTACATATATTATATATGTGTGTATATAAACATATACATATACCATATGTGTTTATTTAATCACATTTTCCTATTATCTTTTGGTGCTTACCAACGATGTGATCATGGGTTATAACCTTTCTGAGTCCCAATGTTTTCATCTGTAAAATGGAGCTAATGATGCCCATAGTACCTAAATCACAGTTTTGTTGTGAAGATCCAATGAGATTCTGTATGCAAAAGGTTTCAGAAACCTTAACACACTATATAAATGTTAGTTATTATTATTGTTCCATTTCTATGATGATCTGTAAAAGTAATGTCTAAAATTTCAGCTTTTCTGTATTTATTTATAAGTCCTTTCTACCCTAGGGTGTGATCAATTTTTGTAAATGTCCTATACACATTTGAATAAAAAGTAAATTTTCTAATAAACCCATTCCTTTTCTCCATATATCTATCAAATCTAATTTTTCTTGCATTCAGTTCTGTAACTCCCTTCTTAGTTTGGGATTTTCAAATGAAGCATTACTAGGTAATAAAGGAAAAGTAAACTGAAACAGAATATACAGAATTGAAATGTTATTAAATCTTATATTTGTGTATCTTAAATGCAGCTACAAATTAACTTAACCAAACATCCAAAAAGGTGGTTTGACACTGTTTCTTATCCAAATCTAGATCGTCTCTCACCTATCTGTATTTTCTACCCGTTTTGGGTAGATTGATCTTGTTCCCAATCTATTTCTTTGGTTTCATTATTTTTTTCCAACACATTTCTTTGTTTTTCCCAGTAACTTAGAGCAATAGTTTCAAACTCAAATAGAAACAGATCCTTGCATATGAACTTAGAAAACTATATTTAACGTTTTCTTTGTTGTATTGTTGGTACCTAGATGACACAGTAGAAAGAGCACTGGACTTGGAATCAGGAAGACTTCATTATGAGTTCAAGTTCAGCCTCAGATACATAGTAGCTGTATAACCCTGGACAAGTCACTTAACCTTGTTTACCTCTGTTTTTTCATCTGTGAAATGAACTGGAGAAGGAAATGACAAACCATTCTTTGCCAAGAAAACCCCCAAATGGAGTCATGGAGAGTCAGTCATGTCTGAAATGAATGAACAACAAAAATGTTGTGTTATATTTTTTTTCTGTTAATTATTTCCCAATTATACTTTCTAGTTCTGCTGCACTCTGGGGTTTTGCGGGCAGCTTGTGTCCTGGGGGCCAAGACCACACCTCTGGTTTAAAGTATCTTCATTCACCAATCCTTAAGAGCAAGTCTAACTTAAGGTGAAGCTTTTTTGGCTCTCTCTTGTTCCAACTAGAATTCAGACTTCCTGCTATTTACCAAGTATCTTTCATACTTGGGCTGATGTTCTTTTTTCTACCTCCCTCCATTTCATTTATGGTGTCAAACTTATTAGAGCTCTCATTTTCATAGTGAGGAAAGTTCCAGATCATTCATTGGCAGAGCTGGGATAATAGATACATTCTAAGTTCAATGAGGATTTTACATCTTTCTCAGATATCCCTACTTTACCATATCATGCTGATGTTACTTGCCCCCTCCTTTACCCTGAGTTTCTGGTCTTCTCTCAAGGGTTGGTTGCATATATTTTAAATCCTTTACAAAAATAATCTTTAGGGGACTGTGTATAGAATTCAGGGAGTATCTTTGAATTTGGATAGGAAAAAAAATCTTTATTTCCATAAAAGTGGTACTCTTATGTACTCTATTATATGCATTTGAAAACATGATTCTGAGAAAGGGTCTGTAGGTTTCATGAGATTGACAAAGGGATCACTGACACAAACAAGAAGAAGCCCTGCCTTAGAACTCAATACAGATAGTAATATCAGATGATTTTTTTCATTCACAATAAAAGGATGATATTATATAATGCTTCATTTCCAAGGATGTCCCAAATGTCTCAATCTAAATTTAAATATTAAAGCTATCAAAGCCTAAAACTGAACTAAAACTATTGGTACACCCTGTATGGGGTGGGAATCTTTCTTGCTGTAACTTCCACCCACTGATGTTAGCTTTATGGGGCTTCATGGACTATGTTCCTTTTAGTATATTTTCTAGTATTTAAAGGTATTATCATCCTTCCCTCTCCTTATTTATTCCCTCCTGCAAAGCAAGTAGATTCAGTTCCTTCTATCATTTGCCACATTCTATCGCTAGATGATTAAAAGTTCAATGGCTAAGAAACACTTAGCCCTCAGGGTGAGGTGTGTTCTGACCTTAGTGACAAAGCTAGGAGCTATAAGCAGCCACAGCCATCATTAATCTCCATTGAATTTATAAGACTGATAATAATAGAGTAAAGCTACTAGGGTTTAAAGGCAGGTCCTTATTTGTGGAACAAAGAAGGAAGCCAAGATTCTATTCAATAAGCAATTTGTGAGTATCTACTAAGTGCAAGGCCCTGTACTAAGGTTCTGGAGTAATGAAGAAGAAAAAAATTCCCCCTTCCCTCAAAGAGTAGAAATTGGGATGAAGAGAAAAAGAAGACAACAGAAGTAATTTAAAGTTAAAATAAGTGTTACTGAGCAGAAAGTCAAGTAACAGTGCCAGAGTGAATGGAGATACTTGTAATCCCAGCCCAAGTCAGAACAAATTAGTGAATTATCAGTAAGGCAGAGAGGAAATGAATAAAGAGACTTTAGTACAAATGGTGTTTCAGGAATGGTACTAGTGCTGGTGCAGTTGCAAGAACCCAAGAAAACACTCATTGGAAAGTAAGAAAGATTGCTGTCCACACAGTTTTCTTTTAAAGGTGAACAGACTCATTTTAGACAAAACTCCTACTATTCACTGTCTATTTTTATTAGTTTTTAACACCAAGATTCCTTGTCTCAATAATTTGGAAGAGCAGTGGCTACTCACAAGCCTAATCCCACTGCTAATCGCTTTGGACTTTTGACCTGCTCTATTCCTGATCTTTGTTAATTTAGCTCTGCTTAGGTAGTCTGGTACCCCCAAACCTCCACTCTTGGGAGGGTACCATATTGTGCTGGACAATGCAGACAAGTAATTCACTTATTTTTAATCTCTCTATGTTCACTGGCTTATTCACTACTGCCTACAAATGTCCAAATTTTACCCATTCTGAAAATGCAGTCCTCACTTGATCCTTCAATCCAATATATTATCTGTCCTTTGTAACTAAACACCTCAGAAAGGCTGTTTACAATAGGTACTTCCATTTTCTCCTCACTTACTCTTTTCTTAGTCTCTTCCAGTTCAGTTCCCAAGTTTATCATTCCACCAAAACTGCTCTCTCCAAATTTCCTATTAATTCCTATTAATCTCTTAGTTGCTAAATCATCATTCATATTTAGTCTTTATTCTCCTAGACCTTCACAGCCTTTGACACTATTGATTACTTTCTTCTCCTGATACTCTTTTTTTTAATAGTTTCTCTATTCTCTCCTGGTTCTACTCCTAACTATTTGACAATCCATCCCTTGTCTCCTTTGCTGGATCCTCTTCCAGATCATTCCCTCAGGGTTCCCTCTTGGGTTTTCTTAGGGATCTTATCACCTCTGTGGATTTAATTTTTTAATCAGTTTTTGCTGATGATTCTCAAATCTACCTATCTTCCCCCAAACTCTCTGCTGAACTCCAGTCTCACACCTCTAGATGTCAGATATCTGAAACAGGATGTCCAGCAGACATCTTAATCTCAATTGTTCCCTCTTTACCTCCCACCTCTAAACTTCCCTATTATTATAGGGGGCAATAACATCCTTGCCTAATCTAGTCTCTTAGGCTCACAACCTAGGGGTCCTCTTGGACTCCTTACTACGTCTTTCCCTCAACCCTGCCATTCTCACATCTGTTGCTAAAGTCTGTTGATTTCAGCTTTGCCACATCTCTCCAATATGCCCCCTTCTGTCCTCTGACACTGTCACCAATCCCTCATAATAGCATGCCTGGACTATTGTAAAAACTTGCTGGTGGATCTACCTGGCTTAAATCTTCCCCCACTTCAATCTACCCAATATTCAGCAACTAATGTTATTTTCAAACATGGTTAAAATAATTTCATAATCCAAGTAGTTCACTATTGACTCTGGGATCAAATACAAAATGCTCAATTTGACATTAAAATCCCTTATAACCTCTCCCTCTCTTACCTTTCCCTTACTCTTCTTACACCTTACTCTCTATCCCATAATCCTTAATCCAATGACACTGGTCTACTAGCTTTTCCATGAAAGAGACACTCCATCTCTCAGCTCTAGCAATTTCTTTGGCTGGCCTCCATGCCAGTAATCCACTTCTTCTTCTGCTCTAACTACTGACTGTCCTAGCTTTTTTGAAGTCCTAACTAAAACTTTACCTTTTGCAGAAAGCTTTGCCTAAAGCCTCTTAATTCTAGGACCTTCCCTCTCATTTTCCATTTATCTTGTATATAGCTTGCTTTGTATATTTTTACTTCTCTGTAGTTTTCACCATAAGAGTATATTTCTTGAGGGTAGGGACTATCTTTTGCCTCTTTTTTGTATCCTTAGCACTTAGCATATTACCTGACACATGGTGAGCACTTAATAAATGTTGACTGCTTGACAGAATAGCTTCTGTAGGAATTATAACAATTAGGGAAGAGAAAAATAATATAGAATAATGTCACATTGCTAATTCATATCAAACTTGTAACAAACTCTAGATTTTTTCTTTTTTTTAATTTATGTAACTCGGTTACTATTAGGGTTCTATCTAAGATATAATTTTTTAAAATAGTCCTAGTCCATAGTAATTATGCATTTGAAAATGTAATCATGAAATGGTTCCTGCTTATGCTCCCAGAGAGGAAATATCTCGAACAACAAAATGATACTTGAGATTCCAGCCCTTTTCCACTTTCTCCTATATAAATCTCAAAGCTGTTCCTGCCTATCATATCAAAGGTCCTTCAGGCGGAATAGTGATAGGGTCAAACATTGGTATTTATGAGAAGCAACAATAAATAATTTAAATGCATTCTTTGGTGAAATAAAAAAGCATAATTAAGCAGAAAGTAGGAAGTAGGTCAGGACTGATGATTCATCCTATTTCTTTTTCTCTCCCAACTTCACCTACCTGAAGAAATACCTGAGACAAATGCATACAACAACAGAACACAACCAGATACTTCTCTGCTAGTCCAATTAGAAGTCATCTTTCATGTCTTGAAGAGGAAAACTGCAGATGTTATCTGTCTGTCTCTCTGCCTATCTGTCTCACTATCTCATCTCCCTATCTATTTATCTTATTATTGACATCTTTTTATGATATCATAATTTCTTTTTCCAGTATCCCTTCCCTGCCCAATTTCTAGAGTTAGCCCATATAACAAATGATATTTTAAAAGACAAAATAGAGGGAAATATTTGCTCTTTGGACCAGGGAGAAGGAAGCCATTGATAAGAAGACACTCTTCCTATTTACCAAAATATTTGTAGTGATGCTTTTTATGACAGCACAGGGTTATTGAAGGATCCTGTAACTATTATGTTTCTGTTTGTGAATTCTCATAGTTCAACTAATGTTTCCTTTATAAATTTGAATACTAAGGTTTTTGGACCATGTAAGTATGATACTGATGTTGGTTTTCTGTCCATGGTTCCATTCAGAACCTTTCTTAGTTTATCTCTTTAAACATTTTTTGAATATTTGTTTTTGATTGGTTGGATGGTATGGCCATAATTCCTATGTTTTGGACTCACTTTGTAAATAGTTTTCTTTTTCCTTTTGCCCTTAGTTTTATTCTTTGTGTGCCTCTATTTTTTAATTATGTTCCTTGGATGGTGAAGTTTTATTAATCAATCTGTCAGTATTTTTTTTATTTTATTGGATTAATTATTTACCTTCAAAATTTTAAGACAAGTTATTTTCTTACATTTGTCTCAAACATTTTTTCAAATTATTTTCTCCCTCTTCCACTGTAAATACAGTTCTATGTCTTTTTCATTTATGTGGGCTGAATCATTTTAAGGTAGCATTCTTTTCTATCGCCTTTCTTCCCCTCAACCCTAATTCTCCCATCCCATTTGGTACCTTTTCTCTTTGGAGTTTTGCTTGTTAGTTCCCTTTTATTTTCCATTTTAAATCTACTTATTTAATTCTTCCCCTGTCCTCCCTCTTAGTCAAATAGATTCCCCTTCTTCTCCTCTTCTTAAACTAAGCATGTTCATTTGCTTTTTAAGTTTCACTTGTTGCACTCCTTTTCAGAGTGAAATTGTTTCCTTCACTCTCTTCATTATCCAGACTCCTTTTCTGTCTACCCTAGATCTCATTCTCTGGTTCATGATCCCTATACTTGGTTAGCCTGTCTCTATTTTCTTGAATCAAAACTTCCAAAGTACTCATCCTTGGATCTCCCTTGCAATCACTTCCTGTAGAACTCTTGTAGAGCTTGCCCAGCTTGGCCTTACCTTTTCCATTGTTATTTACTCTCAGGCAAATTCCAATTCCTGTTTTCTTCCCCATTTGCCTCCATATTACTTTCCTAAGTCTGTGCCCTTTACTCCCCTAGATACCAATTGTCCTCAGAAGTGCCAACTCCAAAAGCCCTCCACCCCCTAAATGAGGCAGGATGAGTGGTCTCTTCAAGCAGAAATCCTCACAAACCACACCAGGTATGAGATCTGCATATCCCTTCACAAAACATTTCTCTTTACCCATAAGAACATTTATCAATGGCACCCCCTCCTATCATCAAAAGAAATCCTCTCCCTCCCTTTTCAATTCCCTTTTCAATTCCTCTTCCTTCTCCTCTCTTATTTCTCTAGCATCTCTCTCTCTCTCTCTCTCTCTCTCTCTCTCTCTCTCTCTCTCTCTCTCTCTCTCTCTCTCTTTTTGAGATGCCACAGGAGTTAACTTTCACCCACTGCTAGTCCTTGATTAGACCAGGGCACATCACATACCACTCTCTGTGCTTCTCCTCTCCCTGTTCCAATCATCCTCTTATTTTATAATTTGGTCCTGCAAAACATATTAATTTCCCTCTACACAGAGTGCCTTAAGGTTCCTCCTATAATGAAGAATATAATAAGGTTCCTCCTATAATAACGTTCCTCGACACTCTAACCTCCATCTGACTGTTATGTTCACTCCTGTCTCTGTGTACATTTAGAAAAATCGCCCACTGATGTCACTATGTTGTTGCTGTTTTGGGATGTTGCATTCATTTCCCCACCCAAAATTTCTATTGTTTCAGGATCCTCAAGAAGAAAATAATCTCAACTGGCTGGTTTTCTTTCTAAGAATGTCATATTCCCATTTATTATTGAATAAATATCTTTTTTTTCATTTATGCTTAAGCTCAGATGTGTACTGTAGGTTAATTTGGGCTATGTCTTCAACTTCATTACCCTTTGGAACACATTTTCCCCATTCCTTCTTGCACATTTTAGTGGATGCAGAATAGTTTTGTATAATATGAATTTCCTTTTCTTGGCATTTGTGGGTTGATCTATTTCTTTTGTTTTATTTTGGGGAATTTATTGTTTCACAATAAAATTGTTAAATTCAACAATAACATGTCTTGGAATGTGTAGCCTTGGTTGTTTGTTTGATTGTGAATTATACTCAGATGATTCTTTATATCAATTTTTTTTCTGTGTTCAGAAGTTCTGGGTAGTTTTCTTGTCTGTTTTGTGTTTGTTTTTTTGAACATTATAATGTTCAAGAACATTTTGAACATTATAATGTTCAAGAACATTTTGAACATTATAATGTTCAAGAACATTTTGAACATTATAATGTTCAAGAACATTTTGAACATTATAATGTTTGAAATTTTTGATCTGTGTTCTTCTGGGAGAACTAGAATTGTTAGCTTATTTTTACAAATCCTGTCTTTTAAATCAAGGTTTTGGCTGTCTATACAGTATGTTTTCTTTTAAAGTCATTGCATTTTACTTCTCTCCTTCCAGATTGTCCTTAGCTTTTATGTATTTTGCATTCCCAATTATTGTCCTTGCATTTGTTTCTTGGCTAAGACTTCCTGCTTCATATGTAAAATTTTCTATTATGTCAATTATTTAAACTATGCAGGACAAAGAGTATACTCTTGAAATCATCATGTTTCCTTTAAACCCGTCAATCTCCTAAAAATCTGTATAGCCCTTTGAAGCATCAGGTGTTGAATCATTTTCCTTTGTTGTACAGTATTTATTTATAATTGTCTGGACTTATTTACTCCTTATGGAGTCTGTATTTCCTTCTTCAATTAGTATTTTTCTTGTTGATTTATCTGTTTGTACTCAAGGTCTTTAAATTTTCTTCTTCCTGAAATTTTTAGTAATGTCAGGGTTTCCTCCCTTATTTTCCCCAATTCATCTCTTTCTTACTCACATCCCTCTGATGATGGTTTTCCTGGACAATGGATCTCGAAGCATCTCAGCCTTCTCTCATGGTGGGCAATTCATGGTTAGATCTCTGCCCCATGTGACTCATGGGAGGGGGAGGAAGAACTGGTGCCATATGAATGCTAGGCTCTTTTGCTCAGGTTTAGTAGAATACACATAGCCCCTGAATTCCTGACATAATGTCTTTCCCAATTTCCTCTATTCCTTAGTTCTCTGACCCAGTGATATAGAGTACTGCCATGTTGTTGCCATTGCAGTCAGGCAATTTTTTGCTACTTAGAGTTTGGATCTTCACAGAAGAAATAAGGGTCATGGTGTAGAGTTGAGCTTTGCTACAAGCCCAGACACTTGTCCTGTTCTGTTCCCTCTCTTCTTTTATTTTCTCTTTTTTAAAAAAATTCTATTTTTAATTACATGTAAAATTTGTAAACATTTTAAAAAATTGACTTTCAAATTCTTTCCCCCTCCCTTCTTGCTGCACTCCCCATTGAGAAAAAAAAATAATTTGTTATACATTTTCCACATACAGTAATGTAAAACATATTTCCATATTGATCATGTTGTTAAAAAAAATAGACAAAAGAAAAGAAAAATCAAAGTTAAAAAAAAGTATCCTCTGATCTGAATTCAGACTCCATGAGTTCTTTCTCTGAAAGTAGATAATAGGGGCAGCTAGGTGGTTGAGTGAATAGAGCACCAGCTGTGGAGTCAGGAGGACCTGAGTTCAAATCTGATCTCATACACTTAA
The DNA here is from genome assembly GCA_011680675.1 of Gymnobelideus leadbeateri. NCBI lineage: Eukaryota > Metazoa > Chordata > Mammalia > Diprotodontia > Petauridae > Gymnobelideus > Gymnobelideus leadbeateri. The sequence goes on along the minus strand of WOXC01005720.1, from coordinate 9,718 downwards.
CACTTTCTAGCTGTGTGACCTTGGGCAAGTCATTTAACTCTAATTGCCTTGCCCCCCCCTCCAAAAAGCAAAAAAAAAGTGGATAATAATTTTTCATGATAAGTCCTTCAGAATTCTCTTTGATCATGTTATTGCCGAGAATAACTGCCTTTCACAGATGATCAACATAAAATATTGCTGTTACTGCATACAATGTTCTCCTGGTTCTGCTCATTTCACTTTGAATCACTTCTTGTAAGTCTTTCCAGGTTGTTCTGAAAGCATCCTGCTTGCCATTTTTTATACCACAATAACATTTCATCACAATCATATACCACAACTTATTTCTCATTTGATGGGCATCCCCTCAATTTCTAATTCTTTGCAATCAGAAAATGTTGTTATAAATATTTTTGTGCATATTAGTTATTTTCCTTTAAAAATAAATCTTTGGAATGCAGACCCACTTCTGGTATTACTGAGTCAAAGGGTAGAAGGGGTTTTGCAATCCTTCGGCCATAGTTCCAAATTGCTCTCCAGAATGGTTAGATCTGTTCATAATTCCACAAACAGTGCATGTGTTCAAATTTCCCCTTACAATGAGAGTTGAGGTTTAAGCATTATCTTCCAACCTCCCCATCATTTTCCTTTTCTGTCACTAGTCAAACTGATACATGTGAGTAAGTACCTCAGAGTTTTTTTTAATGTGCATTTTTCTAATTATTAATGATTTAGAGCATTTTTTCTACAACACAGATAACTTTGATTTCTTTGTCTGAGAATGGCTACTTATATCCTTTAATGATTTAACTATTAGGGATGACTTGTATTCTTACAAATTTGACTCAAATTTCTACATATTTAAGACACAAGGTCTTTATTAGAGAAACTTGCTATAATTTTTTCATAGTTTTCATAACTATGCAGTTTCTGACATCCTAGTCCCCCAATTAATCCTTCTCTTTCTCTTCTTTCACACTCTCCTCCTCAAAAGTGTTTTGCTTCTGACCACTGCCTCCCCCAATATGCTTTCTCTTCTACCAGCCCTCAAATGTCTTATCCTCTTCCCCTCTTAATTCCCTAAAGGGTAAGATAGATTTCTATATCCAACTGAGTGTATGTTATTATTTCTTTGAGCCAATTACAATGAGAGTTAAGGTTTAAGCATTGTCTTCCACCCTCCCCATCTTCTCCACTATAAAAGCACTTTTGTACCTCTTTTATGTGAAATAATTTGCTCTATTCCATCTCTCCCTTCTTCCTTCCTTCTTCCAGTGCATCCTTTCTCACCCTAAATTTTATTATTTTAGATATCATCCCACTGTGGTAAACTCACACTATACTCTCCGTGTATACTCCTCCTAACTGCCCTAATAATGAAAAAAGTTCTTAGGAGTTACAAGTACCATCTTCCCATGTAAGAATGTAAACAGTTTAAGCTTGTTGAATCCCTTATGATTTCTCTTTCCTGTTTGCCTTTTTGTGTTTCTCCTGAGTTTTGTATTTGAAAGTCAAATTTTCTATTTGACTCCGGCTTTTTCATCAGGAATGCTTAAAAGTCCTCCATTTAATTAAATTTCAATTTTACTCCCTGAAGGATTATACTGTTTTTCAGCATAGGTTATTCTTGGTTGTAATCCTAGCTGCTTTGTCCTCTGGAATATCTATTCCAAGCCCCCCAGTCTTTCAATGTAGAATCTGTTACATCTTATGTTATCCTGACTGTGGCTCAACAATATTTATATTGTTTCTTTCTGGATGCTTGAAATATTTTCTCCTTGACCTAGGAGCTCTAGAATTTAACTATAATATTTCTGGAAGTTTTCATTTTGGGATCTTTTTCAGGAAATGATTGATGGATTCTTTCTATTTCTATACCCTGGTTCCAGGATATCGAGGAAGTTTTCTTTTCTTGAAATTTCAATTTCTTGAAATATGATATATAGGTTTCTTTTCTTGATCCTGGCTTTCAGGTATTCTAATGATTTATTTCTTTGATCTATTTTCCAAGTCAGTTGTTTTTTTAAAGGAATTATTTCACATTTTTTCCTATTTTTCATGCTTTTGATTTGATTTGATTGTTTCTTTATGTCTCATGAAATCATTGGCTTTACTTACTTAGTTCTAATTTTTAAGGAATAATTTTCTCCATTGAGATTTTGTACTTCCTTCTCAATTTGACCAATTCTACTTTTTAAGGCATTCTTTTCTTCAGTGAATTTTTGTACATCTTTTTCCATTTGACCAATTCTGTTCTTTAAGGATTTTTGTTCTCTTTGGTGGATTTTTATATCTTTTACCATTTGTTGTATTTTGTCTTTTAAGGTTTAATTTTCTTCAGTAATTTTTCCTTCCTTAATCTTTTTTCATGCTTTTCTTGCATATCTCTCATTTTGTTTCTCATGTTTTTTCTGTTTCTCTTATTTAATTTTTGAGACTCTTTTTTATTTCTTCCAGGAATTATTTTGCTGACTTAAGACCAATTCACACTTTTCTTTGAGGCTTCATATTTAGCTGTATTGATTTTGTTTTCTTTGGAATTTGTGTTTTGTTCTTCCCTGTTGTCATAGTAACTTTTTATAATCAGATTATTTTTTTAAAATTAGCTCATTTTCCCATCCTATTTCTTCGCTTTTAACCTTATGTTAAAATTGGTTTCTGCTCATTTGCTGGAGGTACTACTGTTCCAATCTCCAGGTATTTCATGTTGCTATTTTCAGAACTAGTTCTGGGAGTCTGTAAGTGGTATGATCTGAAATGAAGTATGGTCAATGCTATTTTGGCTTCTTCTCTGGTCTGTGTGCAACCACAAACACTCTTTTTTTTTTTTGCCCTGCTATGACCAAGTTCTCAGCTCTGCTGCAACCACAAGCTTTACTGTTCTAGTGGTCCTTCTCACTATGGGAATGCAACCTGGAACTCCATATGGAAAAGGCAGCAGTGTCCTGCTTTTAGTGCCAGCAAAGGGTACCCTGTATTCTCCTTCTGCCCAACCACCTTATTATCTGTGGACTGAGAGCTCTGGAAGTTGATGCTGCAAATTCTGTTTCCCCAAAGGCTTGTCAAAAAGACTTGCACTGAACTGTGCTCCACTCTCATCCCAGTAAGACAGACCTTTCTTGCAGACCTTCTAAGTTGTCTTGGTCTGGAAAATTGTTTCACTGTCCTTTTGTTGGTTCTGTGGCTCCAGAATTAATTTTGAGGCATTATTTTAGAGCTATTTGTTGGCGATTGGGGAGAAGTCAGATGAGTCCTTTCCTTTACCATTCTGGCTGTGTCTCTGTGCCTTCATTCTCTTACAATTCTCTGTTGTAACACAGAAGAATGAATTGGTAATTGTAGTCTCTTAATATCTGCAATTTGGAGCTTAGATCTGTGCAGCACTGGAAAGAGGGAGGAGGTTCAGAGTATGACAGTGCTTTAAAAAAAATTTTTTTTGAAGCCTCTGGTAAATTGCATTGGCCATATAGCTTTGCTGCCCAGAGCATAATGAGTACTAGGGGAGGGGATTTCTGAGACTGAATGAAAGTTAGCCATTAGATCATGGGATTTTTATCTTCTTGGGGTTCTTGGTGTCCTAGGCAATAGAAACAGCTGATGCTACTTTAGTCTTTACATTAAATTTATGCTTTTGTTTGAGACATTGTAAAGCTCAGAGAAAATGTCTTATCCTCAATCTTTTTGGTCATGTGATCCAGAAGTTCCTACAACATTCATTTTCATTTGTACTTGAGTTAGATGTTCTTTATATTAATACTATTATAATCATTCTGTTTATTGCTTTGTTTTGTTTTGTTTTTTGCCTTCACTTACTCGTTTTGTATCAGTACATTTAAGTCTATTCATGCTATTCTGCATTCATCATATTTATTGTTTCTTGTAGCATAGTAATACTCCATTATACCTATGTGTATTAACTCATTTAGTCATTACCATATTAGTGGTATTTACTTTGTTGCCTACTTTTGCTACTGCAAAGAGTAATGCTATAAGTATTTTGGTGTATATTTCATTTTATCACCTCTTTAGAGTAAATACCTGCCAATAAAATAGTTGATGTAAAGGTTATGAACATTTTAGTCACCTTATTTGCATACTTTTAAATTACTTTCCAAAACTATTGTACAATTCAGAGTTCTACTATCAATGAATTAATGTCTATCTTTTAAAACTCCTTCAACATTGACTATTGTTATCCTATTTCATTTTTGTCAATTTTTTGAGTGTGAGGGTAAAACCAGATAATTTTGTAGTTTTCTTATTCATTAGTGACTTTGAATATTGTTTTACATAATTATTATTTGTTTTCATTTCTTCTCTTAAAATTATTAGTTCATATACTTTGCCAACTAATCTTTCCGGGAATGGCCTTTGGTATTAGATATTTCTATAGGATATCTTGGATATTAGATCTTTATTATATATATATAGACATATATATGTATCTATCTATCTATCCATACTTCTAGCTATGTTTGATTCAAATTCCCCACTTTCTCCAGCATTGGGCACATCTCTTCTTATATGTGTTGAATTACTTTCATTCATTCAAAATTTTCAATTTCATATGATCAAAAATATCAGTTTTCTCCATTGTGATTGCCTCTAGACCTTATTTGTCTAAGAATTTACCTTCTATTTGTAGAACCTATATTGGATTGCATGCTACCATGGGGTAGCATGGGGTTGTTTACAACTGTATGTTGTAAACTAAAATATTGTAAATAAATATATAAACTTTAAAAAAGAATTTACATTCTATTCACAGCTGTGAAAAGTATATGATTGTTTCATTATTAAGATGTATGGTATGATTTCTAATATTCATATATGAATTTTTAATTTAATGTGGAAGATGGCATAAATTATTCATCTAATCCTAATTCCTACCAGATTACTTTCCAATTTTGACAAATAAGGAATACTTTCTTAGGTAATTTATTCTTTCAGGTTTATCAAACACTGGATCATTGAGTTCTAATATTTCTGAGTATTTCTTGTTCTATGTTCCACAGTGCTTTTCTATTTTTCCTACTCTCTTAGTACTACTATTTACCTTTTATTTTTAGTTCCCACTCGTTTAGATGATTGTTGCTTTATAATGATGTCTAGAAATACCAATCCCCCTTCAGTCTAGACCTTAAGTTCCTCCAAATGAATGCTACCATTTTATTCAACTGTGTGAAGTATTCCTTTGTCAGTTTATTATTACAATAAAAGTATAAATCAATTTTTATACTATTATAGCTTTTCTTATATTGGTAAGGCTCATATTATTCTTTCAGTAATTTAATTTGTACTTTATTTCTTAAATGATCAATTTATAATTGAAAAGATACATTGTACATTGATAGGGTGTCACCAAAAATTGATGTATTTTTAGTTAATTTGAATAGGATTATTTGGGTTATTATACAGAAATATTATTGATTTGTGGGTTCATATTATAGCCTGGAACTTTCTGTAGCTATTAATTTCCTTAGTTTCTTTACTTCTTAGTAAACTAGGGGATACTCTAAGGGAACTATCATATTATTAATAAATAGGTATGGTTTGTGCCCTCTTTGCCTATATTTGTGCCTTTACTTCCTATCTTTAATTTATTAGACTGACCTTCCTCTGGCCACACATCTTCCATCTCCTGTTGCAAGTGATGCCTGAAGGAAGGAGGTCAGGAATCAGGCAGGGCTGACTTCCATTTGTGGCAGCACAACTAAATTCTTAACACATGCTCATAGCATAAACTCCCAAAAACGACATGGAGAACACCTGATACAAAAAGGATAAACCTTTCCTTTGTTCTCAGATCTTCCATCTTCAGTTGAATCTGCCCATTGAAGAAAAAGGAAGAGGAAAGTCTATGGGGACTGGGACTTCCTTCTCCTGCTTTGCAGGCTTGACTTCTGCTTAATCTCTAACCTGAGGGAAAAGGAATAGTGAAGTGGTGCCTTCTATCTGGCTATGCCTTCCATTTCATTCTCTACTTGTCTCCAGTCCAATCTGCAGTTTCTTTCAGGAAAAGGAGTGTAGCCTTTCAGTGATGAACAGTTTTACAACTGGCTACATTCTAAGCATTCTGGTGGTTCTAAAGTCATATAGATGATCATTATTTTCTTATTGTAAATTCCTTGAGGGCATGGACTGTCTTTTCCTTTTTTCCCCCCAGTAATTATCATGATGTCTAGCATATGCTAAGTACTTAATTATTGCTTATTGACTGACTTAAGTTGCTTTATATCTATTACTAATATTTCTAGAAATCTGTTACTTAAAAGTGGGAAAGACAGGTAACCTAACTTTACTCCTGTATATTGATTTAAAAAAAAAGTTCTTGTTCTTGTGTGTGTGTTTTGTGGACCTTTTTGTCAGTCTTGTGAAGTTCTGGGAAATTTTCTTATATTATTTCTTGCATTATGATGTTCAAGTTTTTTTTTATTTTCATGTTAATAATAATGCTAATTATTCTGCAGTCTATACTCTAGACTTTCCATATCATGCCCCAGAAATCTACTTATGTTAGAAACTCACTTCTGCGGTTCATAAATTAGAAATTCCCTTTGCCTCTTTGACTTCTCTCTTATTGGATGGATCTTCCTAGAACTTCCATTTAAGAAGGATCTTCAGGTCCCCACATAAATAGCAGAGCACTGCCTATAAAGTACTTTGTTGAAAACTAAATCCCCCATCTTTAAAGTCAATGAAATTTTCTTAGTTATCTTGCTTGACCTCTCTGCAATTTTTTGCTCTGTTCACCACATCCATTTTCATGTTTTTGACTTTCTTGACTTCTGTAATATTACTTTATCCCAGCTCTTCTCTTACCTATTCACGTATAGTATCAATTTCTTATTTGCTGTAGTATCACTTGTTTTCTACCCCAATAGTAGAGATAACCAGTTATTTCCAAGAATCTTTCTTCTCTTTTCTCTCTACAGTCTCTCCCTTGAAATTGCATTATCTCTAATTGGTCCAATTATCATTTCTATGAAGATCACTCCCCCAAGAATATGTCTTATATATAATAACTTTACTCATGAGCTATACTTTCATATCATCATCTTTCATTAACTGTTGGATGTCTTTTTGGCAATTCTAAAGTTACATGTCCAGATTTAGGACTCATATTCCCACAGTAATTGGCCTTCCATAAAATTTTCAATATTTTTGTTGAGGATATCACCATCCACTCCAGGTTCATGACCTTACAGGGATCTTTTATTCTTCCTTTTTCTAAATGTTTTTATGTTTATTCAGTCAAATGTTGATTCTAATTCCACATCATTTCTTGATCCATCCCTTACTCTGCACTCAAAGCCACATTTTTAGTGAATAACTGTCATCTGGATAAGTGTAATAGCTACCTAAATGTTCTTTATGGTTTTGTTGGATTCCATTTTTCACATTACTGACTAAATGATTTTCTTAAGACTTCTACACTATGATTCTCATTTATCTTTCTAGCTTTATTTTTTACTGCTTTTCTATAATAAGCATTTGGTTCCAGGGAAATTGTCTACTATTTCTCCCCATACTTAGCATTCTTTCTCTCACATCTTTCAATCTTAGAACACCCTCTATTTTCAACTCACATAACCACAGGTTTTAAGAGTTGGGAAGTCAATTAGTCATACCTATACTCAAAAGGAATCCAAACAATTTCATATATGAGAAATGGTCATCCAGACTCTCCTTAAAAACCTTCCTCCACCTCTCAAGGCAACTTATTCCAGTTTGGAAAACTTTATTTATAGGATTTTTTTCTTGATTGAAGCTTAAATTTGTCTCTTTGCAAATTCCATCAGTTGTTTTGGTTCTGCAGACTAGGGCCAAACAGAACAAGTCTAGTCCTTCTTTCAGGCTTCCTATATAGCCAACTACCTCTGTGTATCACCTCTTGCTCTGGAAGTTGTAACCAAATAAATACTATCATTGCTTCTGGGAAAAGGGCATGACAAAGATGCCCCATGGATCTGCTTACCATTCCTATGACTCCCTAGACATAAACTGCATTCTCTGGTTATCATTCTGCTAAATCAGTTTTCTCTCTTTATATCAAAGAAAAATCATTGAGAGCAGGGAATGTTTCACTTTTGTCTTTATATTCTTAGTACCTAACATAATCTCTGTGTTATTAGGCATTTGATAATTTCTTTCTTTCTTTAATCTATTTATGAATATCCTGAATCCTCTGCATCTTCTGTATTATCTATGGGCTAAGATAGGGGGTGCCTACCTCTTATGCTTGTGTTAACTTAAATGTTCATAAGAAAGCTAGGTATCCTGTAACACACATTTTTGAAACTATAGTTTAGGGATTCATAGGGAGGTGGGGAATGGCTAGGGCTATGGATAACAACATTTCTAAGTGAAGGATTTGTTCTATATTAACACTAATGTCATTTCTTGACCTACACATTATAGCTCCAAGCCCCATGAAACATACCTTACCAGTAGATGATGACATTTTTCCTCTTTGATCTCTTTAGTACTGTATGTCTTATCATGCATTTTCTTTTACTATAACTATTAAATATCCCTACTAGACTTTAAACACCATAAAAATAGATTCTTCATTTTTATCTAGTACTTATATTTTCCCCAGTTTTCAACATAGTCCTCTGCACATGATAGATAATAAAGAGGGAACTAAGTGGTTCAATTGATAGAGTGAGTACTGGGCCTGCAATAAGGGAGATCTGAGTTTAAATTTGACCTCAGATACTTATTAGCTATATGACCCTGGGTAAGTCACTTAACTTCTGTTTGCCTTAATTCACTGGAGAAGTAATGGCCAACCACTCCGGTATCTTAAAACCCCATGGACAGTATTGGCATACTGTGGTCCATAGAATTACAAAGAGTAGGACACAACTGAAAGACTGATAATAACAATGAAATTATGTTTGTAAAACACTTAACACAATAACTGGCACATAGTAGTCATTATAAATGTTAGTTATTGTTATCATCATCATCATTATCATCATCATCATCATCATCTCCATTTCATAGAAATTACTAATGTCTTCTCTCCACAGAAGAGTCAAAAAGATTTCTACTAAAAATATGATTGGGATAAAATATTATTCTTGCTAATTTAAAAAAAAATCAAGTGGTGCAATTCTATATCTCACACACACCCTGTGCCCATTTGAAGGGATTTTTAATGCCATTTTTTTCTATTAGCTTAGAGCAATTAAATATTTCATGACTTGGTAATAAAGTGTATTTTAGTTATCCAAGAAATGGTAATGAGCCTGGAAGAGCTATTCTGGCCGCTGGGATAAATATATTAGCGGGTTGACCTGTAAGGTGCCTTTTGGGTCCATTTAATCTGGTGACTAGTAATGAGACAGTTTCAGCTCATCTCAAAAGTGGCAGTGCCCCCCAAATAGAGGCTATCTATTTGAACTTAATCCAAAGTTGGGCAAGTTCCTTGATGTTGTAAAGTGAATACACATTTCTGTGGAAAGAAATCCTCAAAAGATACAGAAAACTTTTTCTTTCCAAGCAAATGGAGAAGCATGTGAGATAATTCTTCTGAAACATTTTTTAAATAACTAATTTATTTACTTCAAAAGCATTCATTGATTATGTTAGGATTGTGGGCAACTCCATGTATTTCTATTCCATGTACTGGGGGAGTGGGTCTGGATGGTGGAAGTGAATGAATACAAAAGATAGTCCTTCTCTTGGAGAAGTGTATGTTCTAATGAAGAAGAAAAAAAAATAATAGAGC
>WOXC01005719.1:0-129939 GCA_011680675.1 Gymnobelideus leadbeateri | reverse complement strand
TGAAGGATTTGGGGGTCCAGGTGGTGTTTTTAATCTCTTCTTTTTGCTGGAGATTGTGACTTTGGAAGAAAAACAAAGATATGGGAAAAGAACCGCTGGCTATGTAGATCATGTTAAAGAAAAAAAAAAGGATTGGGTTTCTGGACCATGGTCTGTGAGACCAGGTTCCTGGCAGAGGATGAGGTCCATGTTATCAGGAAAGAGGAGAACATGCTTGTTAACTTGACCAAAAGGTTTTGAATTTTTTTATCTGAAATTTGAGATGAATGGAGAAGAATGTACAGATTAAAAAACTGGGTACCATGGAAGACAACAAGCATGACTTAGAAAGAAAAACAATCTTGGAGGTAATGTCCAAGAATTCTGAGTAAAAAAGTCCAAGAGGATGGAAAACAATTCGATTTAACAAATATTTATTAAGAGCTTACTATATATTCTACAGGCTGGGACTTGTTACTGGTTGAGTTGTTCCAGTTGTGATTAACTATTCGTGATGCCATTTGACTTTTGGGGGGCAAAGATACTAGAGTGGTTTGCCATTTCCTTCTCCAGCTCATTTTACAGAGCAGGAAACTGAGGCAAACAGGGTTATGAGGTTTGTCATGCGGTCACAGAGATAATAAGTATCTGAGGTCAGATTTGAACTCAGGAAAATGAGTCTTCCTGACTCTAGGGCTGCACTCTATCCACTGTGTCATCTCTACAAGGACAAAACCAAAGCAATTCCTGACCTCAAGGAACTTACATTCTCACAAAGGAATGAATAATTTAATTCAACTCAATTCCATTTTAAAAGCATTTATTAAATGCATTCTCCTTTCTTTTCCTGCCTCTTTCCTCTTTACCAGTTGAACCAGAGACTATGCCTTGGGCTCATGACACTTTCACTTCTGGCAGGCTTATCCTAGGTCCTGGGTTGTCTTCAATGGGCACCACCTCATATGGTCCACTACAGCTGGCCAGCCCAGCCATACAGTACTTTAGATCTTACCTAACTCTTTGTGTGACAGCATGCTGCTTGCTTACCACCCCCAGCTCTCGATCCCTAATCAAATCAATGCTGCCATCACCAACTGGAAAAGGTATGCCAATCTCTGCTATGCCTCCATTCACCATCCTTATGACTTTCCAAACCAAAATGCTCCTCTCTGACCACCTCTTCCCTATTTATGTTGTCTTCCCTTATTAAAATGCAAACTCTTAAATATAAAATAAAATGCAAATTTCTTTAGGGAAGCTAGTCTAGTGCTACTGTATTTGTATCCCTAACACTCAGCACAGTACCTGATAAATAAGAAGCTCTTCATATAAGTTTTTTAATTTATTCCTATCATGTGCAAGGCCATGGGAATATAAAGATCAAAAAAGTCAACTATTTCTCACCTTCAAAGAACTTAAATTACACTAGACCTGGTTCTACCATGTATATAAATAAGTCTTAATACAAGTTAGGGAAGGGAAGGGGGCACCTGGGAGACCAGTGTCCTGGCAACATAGAAGCATGGAGAAGACCAATGACTGGGATATTGGAGAAGACTAAGTTATCCTTAGGATGTCAAATGCCTCGATACCAGTGCATTTTGTTAATAAACAAAGTAAACTTCCAATTTTAACACAAGGAGGTAAAAATATGATCAGCAAGGCATTGTGAAGACTTGCTGGAATGACTGGAGTACAGAAATAGAAAGGTATACTATGGTCAGAATAAAGTCATTTAAAAAGATACATAGATATAGAGTATTTAAGAATTGTAGAAACGTGTTTGGAAGGGAATTAAATTCATTTAACTCTGCGTGTATATACATATATACATACATAATATGTGTATATGATATATGTATATATAAATATATATGTGTATTTAGATATGTGTGGTGTCATGTCAATGTATGTATACTATGTATACACATACATATACACCTATATGTGTGTGTACATACATATACATATGCGTAGATATACACATCTACGTGTGTACACACACATATATATGTATATATACATATATACACATATCCATAAACATATATATTTCTATACATATAAAATGCTAGGTCCTGGAAGTCGATAATACAAAGTTTAGATTAAACATGGTCCCTGCTTTCACAGAGTTTATGCTCTAGCAGGGAAACATATATCAAAGAGTTATGATTTCATTGACCTTACCAAGCTTCTAGCCATCCTTAACTTAGTAAATAAATTTTAAGGAGTTGCTTAGATGGTGAAGTAACTTGATCATGGTTATACAAACAGTAGCTGGTAGAAGCAAAATTTGAATTCAGGTCTTCTGGACTTTAGCCCAGCCCTGTATCTACTACACTACGAATCTTCTTTAAGACTCAAAAACAGATAGCTAATATGGAAGATTACATGATTATTGTTTCAGAGGGATGAAAAACAAAGTACTTTGTGAGTGTCCAACCCCTCCCTGAAGCATGAATCATTCCCTCTATGATATTCCCAAAAAGCTGTCATCCAGCCTTTATTTAACACCTCCAGGGATGGGGAACTCATTACCCAATGAGGTAGCTCATAATGTTTTTTGGCCAACACTAACTGATATGCCATTTATCCTTATTATACTGAGTCAAAATCTGCACCACCCCCACCCCCACAATTTTCACCCATTGGTCCCAATCCTGTCTTTTGAAATAATCATGCAAAATAAATATAACTCTTCTTCCACATGCAAGCACTTAAAATATCTGAAGACCCTCCCATGCCCTGTTCCATCTTTTCTTTTCCAGTCTAAACAATCTCAGTTCCTTCAACCAAGTTTCTACTTTAGTCCTATGATTCTAAACACTGAAGTCCCTGAACAGAATTATGTTGGACAATGAGGCAAAAACCTTGGAGCCTTTCCAGGCAGAGGTAGTGAATGTCCTAATACTAGGCATTGCCATACATATAAGAAACAGGAGTGCCCAACCACTCCTTGATTACAAACACATTGGCTGGATGTGATAATTCATTCCAGAATGTCTTTAGTGAGAAAGTAGGCTGCAGACAGTCTTATATGGTTATAGCCCAAAAAGCATCTCCCCAGTGTAATACCCAGACCTGCTGATTTTAAGCAACCAACCTCAGACCTTCTTAAAAGAGAACTGTCTTATCATCTCTTGCACTATTATCCCCCGAGTTTCCCAGTGGGATCTCATTTGAGTTAATAAAATCCTCTGCAGTAGGTCTCTTTGATACTGATACCATTTCCATGAATTTGGGGTGCCAATTTCTAAAATAAAATGCAGTAACATAACCAGGAACACAAGTACAACCTGACCACAGAACAAGAAGAGTCTTTTTAAAAGGCCAAAATGACTTTTTAAAAAATCAATTGGTGCTTTTTTTTCTCTCTTCTCCTGAAAGATGAAATTGCCCCAACTGGCAAGGAGCAAGGGGACACACATGGCCTTTTATTATGCACACATTTGGTCTCTTTAGAAGTAATAGGACTGAAATGGAAATAATCTGTTTAAATCATCAACTCTCCCGACACCAACCAAATAATAAGAAAACTTGCTTAGTATAATAAGAGGACAGGCAGGGTAGTTTATAAGTTAGAACCACAAAACTCTAGGATATGAAAACTAGAAGGGTGCAAAGACGTTCTCAATGTATGGATGAATAAACTGAGATTCTGGTACAGTGGAAAAATTATGGGTTCTTGGAATAAGAACACCTGTGTTTGAATCCCTCTGTGTGATTTTGGGCCTTTAGGCCTCAGTTTCCTTATCCATCAAATAGTGGGTTTGGCCTACCTAATCTCTAAGAACCCTTCTGGCTGCAATGGCCATTGGATCTCCGGATCCTCTGAAATGATTTCTATGCTAAATATTAACAGTTCTTCAACTCATCCATGAATGACATAATCCGGAGTCTCTAAATCATTCTTGTTTCTCACTTTTGGAGAAACAAAACTCTCAAGCTCATTGCTATCCACCCTAAAGTCCAATCCAATATTCCAAATGCCATTTGACAAAGGCAAAATTCAGCACGACCATTCCCTATCTTGTTCCCATATTACTCTCTATAAATCTGAGATCAAATCAAGTTTTTTGGTGGTCCTCTCACATTGTTGATTCATATTGAACTTTTCTTTTTTTTTTTACTTTACACAAATGCTTTATTAACTTCTGGTTTACATCATTCATTTCCGCCAGATTTTGAGTTACAATTTTTCCCCCATTTTTTCCCTACCCACCACCCCAGAGTAGCAGTCCCACTAGATATCCCCTCATCCAATCTGTTCTCTCCCATATCTTCTCCCATACCCCCTTCAACTTTACCATTAGGGCAAGGTGAATCTCTGTGCCCCAACACCTGCACATTTTATCTCTCAATTACATGCAAAATAGTATTAATAATAGTATTGATATATATTTGAAACATTTAATTTTAAAACTTCGAATTTCATATCCATTCCCTTCCTCCCCTGTCACCTACTCCCTCTGGGAAGATAAGCAATTCAGAATGTGTTGTACATGTCTAGCTATGCAAAACATTACCATAGTAGATATATTGGTAAAGACTGTCTATATTTCTCTCCCACCCATCCCACCCCCTACCTGGTCCATTCCCTACTTTGATCCTGTCCCTCTTCGAAAGTGGGTAGTTCCAACTTCCCCTCCCCCCAGAATGCCCTCCCCTCCATCATCCCCCCCTTCATGCCCCTTCCTCCTACTCTCCTGCAGGGCGAGATATCCCATTTAGTATGTATGTCATTCTCTCCCTGAGCCAAATTCAATGAGAATATGGTTTTGCCTTTTTGCCTTCCTGTTCTTCCCCTCCCCTGCAACCACTTCCCCTTGCCTCTTCTACATGAGATAGTTTACCCTACCCTGTCTCTCCCCATCTCCTCTTGCCACATTCCTCTCTCACCTCTTATCTTCACCCCTTAAGTATTATCCCTTCCCACCAAATTCGACCTGTACCCTCTATCCATGTATACCTGTAAACATATATACACACATTCACATATGTATTCATATGCCCATATATCCTTCTTCAATTATTTTCATACTGAAAAATGTTTCATCAGTCACAATTATTGTTTTTCCATGTAGGAATGTAAATAGTTCAACTTTGATAAGTTCCTTTTGATTTCTTTTCCCTGGTTACCTTCTCAGGTATCTCTTGCTTCTTGTGTCTGAATGTCAAATTTTCTATTCAACTCTGGTTTTTTCCTCAAGAATGCTTGAAAGTCCTCTATTCCACTGAATGACCATATTTTCCACTGAAACAAGATACTCAGTTTTGCTGGGTAGATGATTCTTGGTTTTAATCCCAGCTCTTTTGACTTCTGGAATATCATATTCCATGCCCTTTGATCCCTCAGTGTTGAAGCTGCCAGGTCCTGGGCTTTTCTGATTGTGTTTCCACAATATTGAAATTGTTTCTTCCTGGCTACTTGTAGCATTTTCTCCTTGATCTGGGAATTCTGGAACCTGGCTATAATATTCTTAGGAGTTTCCTTTTTGGGATCTTTTTCAGGAGGTGAACTGTGGATTCTTTCAAACTCTATTTTGCCTTCTGGGTCTAAAATATCAGGGCAATTTTCCTTGAGAATTTCTTGAAGGATGATTTCTAGGTTCTTTCTTTGATCATGGCTTTCAGGTAGTCCAATAATTTTTAAATTATTTCTCCTGGATGTATTTTCCAGGTCAGTAGTTTTTCCCATGAGATATTTCACATTGCCTTCTAGTCTTTCATTTGTTTGGATCTGATTAACAGCATCTTGATTTCTTATAAAGTCACTAGCTTCCATTTGCTCCAGTCTAACTCTGAAGGAATGAATCTCCTCAGTGAGCTTTTGAGATTCTTTTTCCATCTGGCAAATTCGGTTTTTTAAGGCATTCTTCTCCTCATTGCCCCTTTGAGCCTCCTTTGCCATTTGAGTTAGTCTATTTTTAAGGTGTTATTTTCCTCAGTCAGCCTGTTGACTGTCATTTCATACTTTTCCTGCATCCTTCTCATTTCCCTTCCCAATTTTTCCTCCACTTCTCTTATATGGTTTTTAAAATCCTTCTTAAAGTCCTCTGTGGCCTGTAACCCGCTCATATTTTCCTTTGGGGCTTTTGGAGGAGGATTTCTGACCTCACGATCCTCTTCCTGTTCCATGCTTCAATTCTCTTTGCCCCCAAAATAGGTGTCTAATGTTGAATTTTTCTGTTTATTTTGTTTCCTTTGCCTAGGCATGTTGCCACTTAATTACTTGACTTTTGGGCTTGTTGCCACAGTAGGACTTTGCCACCAGACAGGGGAGCTTCTGTCCCAAATGTTAGGACCAGCTTCCTGAGGTATTAGTTGGGTGGCCTCTGTGAAGCCTCCACATGCTCCAGCAAGCTGGATACCCATGCCAGACCTCCCCCCCCCAGACCGTAATCCAGGAAGGTTAAAGCAAGAGCAATTACCCCCCCCTCCCCAAGACTGATTGCAGACCAGGAGCTGAAGCTGCCACTGAAGCTGCAAAATGGCATGTGTGCCATGTCTCCTCAGCTGCTTTTTGCCCCCAGAGGAAAAAGCCGATGTGTTCCCCAAATACTGGTCCCAAAGTCCAAAGGGCACTAACCTCTCACTTTGTCCTAAGCATACCTGTGTTGACAATTCTGGAATCACCACAACTGCTGGTGTTCTGGGGTCCCTCCAGCCGGCTGGCTGCTGGCCAGGCCTCCCTGGGGCTAAAACCGCAACTCAGGCGGGCCTGGGTTCGGCTCCCAGAGCGCTGCGCTGTGCTGCTGGCTGCTCCCTGCAGGGCTGCCAGGCTGTCCTCAGCTAGAGGTTAGCTTCTCTGTGTCGTTATGTGGGTGCTGCAGCTCCAGAAGTTGTTCAGATTCCACCTTTTTTGTGGTTTGGAAGTGGTGTGGGGGAGAGCATGTTGGAAGTGCTGTTTCTACTCTGCCATCTTGGCTCCACCCCCCCATATCAAACTTTTCATCTCCAAAAAATGTCCTCAGATATTTTCAGATAAGCTTTCAACTTGATATGTCTTCCTCACCATTCTGCCACCCCTCCCATATCTAGCACATTTTACAACACATAGTGGGTACTTTGTAAGCATATACTGAATTGAATTAAATTACATGGTGATCATTTTATATATGTGATATTAATTTTTTAACCTAAGTATAAGGTTTGACATTTATAAATTCCAACTTAATAGACTCACACTAACATTCTAGCCTGTTTAGACATCTTTGTCTCCTAGTTCTATCACCTAACATGATAACTCTCTCTCCTAATTTCATGGTATCTCCAAATTTAATAAGAATGTTTAAGTTCATCAAAGTCCCTAATAAAAATGTGAAGCAGAGCATGGACAAGGACATCTTCCTGGAGGTCCCCACTAGAGACAGTTCTTGGAGTTGACATCGACACTTTAATGATTACTTTTTGGACACTATTCAACAAATCTGAATCTGTGAACTTTATTGTTGTATAACTTTGATTTCTCTATGTCATGGACAAGGATAGCATGAGAAATTGTTTTGTCAGCAAATTTGTCAGCAGATGATTTGCTGAAAGTTAAATTAACTTTATCTATCAGATTTCCCCTTTCTATAAGTCTAGTTCCAGTTATGAAGGGAAACTGGGTTAATCTAGTATGACTTGAACACAATGGCCTTTGGTGTTGGTTTCTACCTAGATTCTCAAGCAGCAGAATGTTCTCGTTGCTGCCTGCTTCTGCTTCTGGTTTCCACCTTCATCTCATATAGTCACTGCCTCAATGTCCATATAATTCAATCTTTAGCATGTCACAATAATTTAGTATTTCTCTAACTTGGGAGTGGAGTAGGATCCAGGAAAAAAAAATCCCAGTGTCAAGTGGATCCTTCCAGCCAAACAGGGAAATTGGATCACTTTACTCATTTTGACTATGCCACTTATTCCTTTGTGTGGCCTTGGGTAAGTCACTTAACTTCAGTTTCCTCATCCATAAAAAGAGGCCGAACAAGATGACCTTCCTAACTCTGACTCTATGATCAGCTCTCAGCTCATGTATATAGGGCAAAGTAACACTGCCTTGATAACTAGACAAAGGAAATGGAAATTAGAAGGAAGTATCACAAATAATAATACCAATAATAGTTTGTTTAGGGTTTTAAGATTTAGAAAGTGTTTTGTATGCCTTATCTCATTTGATCTTCACAACTATCCCATGAAGGAGAAAATTAGGTGGTATTATCTAAATTTTATAGACGAGGGAACTGAGGCTATAAGAAGCTTAAAAGATTTGTTCATCGACACATAGTCAGTAAATATTCAAGAAAAGGATTTGAACTCACTTCTCTCCCACTTGGATTCCCCTGTCTAAAAGTAATTTCTCCCTCTTCATATTTTCATAGAACATTTTGAATCTCTCCTTTACTCCTATCATATTCTACCATATAGCATACCAATTTGGGTCATAAGGAACTAGATGGCACTAGAAGATTCAACTCTTTGATATCATAGATGAGGACCTGAGGCCCAGAGAAATGAGATTTGTACGAAGTCATAAAGCCAGCAAGCAAGAAGTAGTCAGGACTCACACCCAGGTCCTTTGACTCTAAATTCAACGTTATTTCTACTACATTTAATAACCTGGGTTTCTTAGACAAAGAGATTGTTTTTCATTTTTGTGTTACCCTAACCTTCCCTCTCTTGATTTCCTCTACTCACTCAGTACATTTCACAGCACACAGTAAGCAGTTTGTCACTATTTCATTGAATTATCTGGTGATCATAAATGATTTTAATTTAGACTTAAAAGACTTTGTTTGAAATCTTGGTTTTCCACCTAGAGATGATTGGATTTAGAGCAAGAAGGCACTCCAGAGAAGGGAGAGTCCAAC
This sequence comes from Gymnobelideus leadbeateri, assembly GCA_011680675.1. Lineage (NCBI taxonomy): Eukaryota > Metazoa > Chordata > Mammalia > Diprotodontia > Petauridae > Gymnobelideus > Gymnobelideus leadbeateri. The sequence continues at coordinate 121,108 of WOXC01005719.1, read as the reverse complement.
CCTCTTGTTTTAGAGATGAGAGAACTGAACCTAGGTTAAAGAAGGGTAGTGATTAAGGTCCCACATGCATAGTGAAAAGAATATTTGATTTTGAGTTAGGAAGTTATAGTTTTAAATCCTGCCCCTGATATCTACTAGCAGCATGAAATAGGATGCCCTAGGAAAGGAGCTGCACCTGTGATCTCACTGTTATAGGAATCCAGCAGATCAGGAGGCTGCCTCTAACAATGCAAGTCAAAACACCAAGAAGTCAAGTGACATATCAGAAGTCATATCAGACTTGAATCCAGGTTTTTTTTTTTTGTTCAGAGGCCAGATCCACTGTGGCATACTAAATCTCACCAGCTATGTGACCACATGCAAGTCACTGGTCTCTTTCTGTTAAGACCAGTACTACATGTTATAGTGTTGGTATGTGCTCACATGAGATAATGGATTTAAACTTAAAGTGCCATATAAATGCCAACTTCTCCTCCTTGTCCTCTGCTTCCTCCTCTTTCTCTTCCTTCTCCTCCTCTTCCTTCTCATCATCATCATCATTCCTGGGACTATTGATATTTAAAAGAACACTGATTCTCCCACACCAAGTATGCTTCACCAGGAGATCTCTACTGCCTTTGTGACATTAAGAGTATGACTTCACCTCCCTGAAATCCATTTTCCTCATTAATGAAAGGTCTGGAATACATGATTTTTGAGGACTTTTCCATCTCTAAATTCTATAGTCTTTGGGAAGGAAAATGTGAAATTTCAGGGTATAGGTTTGTTTTTTTTTAAATCACCACAAGGGGGTGGTGATGTGTCAATAATGTCATAGTAACCTGTACTTGTTTTTTTGTTGGCTTTTTTTTGGGGGGGGGGGGCGGAGTGTGGATTTGGCTTTCTGCCTCTATTTAGATTTAAAACAACAACAACAAACAACAATGTAGATTACTGATGATGATGATGATGATGATGATGATGATGATGATGATGATGCTGATGATGATGACGACAATGATGAAATGTTTTTGGTTCTCTAGAAACTGTCTAGATGAGAAAGGAATTTCACAAAAGCCTCCAAACCACTTTGGGTTTGTTTTTTATTTTTTTAGGTTTTTTTTTTTTTGCTTTTTGAAGGGACAATTGGGATTAAGTGACTTGCCCAAGGTCTAAAAACATGACTAGTTTTTGTGTTAAGTGTCTGAGGCTGGATTTGAACTCAGGTCCTCCTGACTCCAGGGCCTTGTGCTCTCAAACCACTTTTTTGATTTGTATTTTTGCTTGCTTGGCTCAGCATCCTCAAATGTCAGATCTGGAAGGAACCTTAGTGATGCAGCCTTCTCACATTACATATGAAGAAGATAAAGCCCAAGAGACAGGGAGGGGACTTGCCCATGATCACTCTTCTATGCATTGTCTGTGCTAGGTCTAGCACCCAGGTCTACTGCCTCTAATCCCAGGACTCTTTTCACTTCATCACTGGGGGCTTCCAGGGTGCAAGGATTTAAACAGACTTCTCAAGCTCAGAGATCCAGTGAGATGGCTTTCACTCCCTACCACTTCAAGCTTGTGCCACTTTGGGATGGTTCGAATTATTGGAACACTTGTTGTATGCTGAGTCAGTCTGCCTCTGTAATTTCTACCTCTTGTTCCCATTTCTGCCCTCTGGGGCTGAGTGAAAACAAGTCTGCATGATAACCATTAAATATTTCAAATGTCATAAGCCCAAGAAAAATAATAGCAATAAGTAACATGTATATAATACTTTAAGATTTATGAAGAGTTTTGCAAATATTAACTCATTTTATTCTTACAATAACCCTGGGAGGTAGGGACTATTATTATCCCCATTTTACTGATGAGGGGACAAAGGCAGAGAAAGAACAAGTGACTTGTCCAAGATCATACACCTAGCTCCCAGGCCGAATTTGAACTCATGCCTTCTTTGCTCCAGAGCTTTTATCCACTATGCCACCCTGTCACCCACTAAATCTTTTCTTCTCTTTAGAGTGATCCTTGGGTAGCATGGTTTTGGATTTCCATGTTAACCAAATAAGACTTCCAGACCAGTTACAGTTTTTATAAACAGGATTTTTGGTTAATTTAGATTTAGTCCCTATTCATCAACAAAATACAAATAGCCTTTCTACTAGGGATGGAGGTGGAACAGAGATGTTGATCCTTGGATAAATTAAGTCCAAGAATGAGGTCATAGCACCTTAAGATTTATGGTTGGAAGGAGACTTTAGATAGCTTCTCATAAAATCCTTTCACTTTACAAAGGACAAAACTGATACCCAAAGAGGGCATGTGAGTTGTCCAAGGTCCTAAAAGCAGTAAGTGTCAACACCAAGGCTATAGCAAGGTTCCATAGGACCATCTGAGGTGGAAGGGACCTTAAAGACCCTCAAGTCCAACTCACTCATTTTGCAGATAAAGAAATTGAATCCCAAGGAGGTTAAGTGACTTACCCAAAGTCATACGAGTGATAAGCATCACAGGCAGGATTCAAGTCTTGGTCTTCAGACCGTAGAGCCAGCTTTCTTCTCACTGCCCTTTCTCCTGACTTCAAATTATATGAGAGGCACAAGTTACTTCCTTCTTTCCCATCCAGTCAGTCCCCTTCTCCCACCTATTTTCCCTTCAAAACCTACTAATTAACACAGCAAAAAGGAATTGCCACAGTGTATCAGATCCATGGGCCACCTATGTCAGTATTCTATTTCCTGAAGTGGTCCAGAGGGATGCAATCAATGAAGGCATGGTTGACTTCCTTGACATAAGTCCCAATACCTCAGCTTCCTTTCAGTGGTCATATGTGGTTCTGTAAATAATAAATCATTCCAAAACCTTTTAAAATCCATTTATCTTCTAAGTTTATGAATGGAAACATGAATTCCATAAAGCTGGAATATCTCTAGTATTAAATCACAGTCAATTCAAGTAAATAAATCAACAGGCACTTATTAAGCACCCACTATATAAACAGTAAGGATACAAAAAGAGATGAAAACAGTCCCTGCTTTTTATACATTTAAAGTCTGAAAGGAGAGATATGTGAACAATAATGTACAAACTAAACAAAACCTAGAGGTTAATCTCAGAAGGAAGGCACCAGCATTAAGGGGGATCAGGAAAGTATTCTTGTAGAAGGTGGGATTTTAGCTGAAACCTGAAGGAAGCCGAGAGGAAGACATGAGGAGGGAGAACATTCTAGGTATAGGAGACAGCCAATGAAAGTGCAGAGTTCAGGGACAGAGTGTCTTGTGCAAGGAACAACAAAAAGGCCAGTGTCACTGGATTGTATGGTACATGGAGGGAAGTAGAATATAAGAGGATTGGAAATATAAGACGGGTACAGGTTACAAAAGACTTTAAAAGCCAAACAGAATTTTATACTTGATATCAGAAGTGATGGAGAACCACTGGAGTTTGTTGAATATGGAAGTGAAATGGTCAGATTTGTGCTTTAGAAAGATCACTTAATAGCTAAGGTTAGGGTGGACTAGAGTGAGTGACAATTGAGAAAGGGAGATCAGCCAGAAGGCTATTGCAATAATCTAGGCATGACATGATGAGGAGGAGGAAGAGGAGGAAGAAGAATTACATGTGCATGGGTGGCAGGAGTCCCCACCACAAAAACATTCCAAATTTGCCAATGTGCAAGTGCCATATGGGTGCACGCAAAATTCCTTATTGTTTTGGAGTTGTTTGCAATGGAAAAGCTTCCAATCTAAAGTTGTGTTTGCCACCAGTTGTCTTGGCCCATGCTATACACCAGTAATTGCTTGTCCCTGGAAAGCCTTCTTACTGTCACAACAACTAACATGTGTGTAGTACTTTACAATTTAGAAAGCCCCTTTGCATATGGTTTCCACTGATTCTTACAATAATTGGACCAAAATGATTTATTAGGGAGGACAAAGAAAGTGCCTATCTCTCTTGCTAAGAAAATTCTTCACCGGCACTGATAAAATCATGGGTCCTAAAAAGTAGGAAAAAAAGTTAAATTATACCTGGGTCCAAAAAATCAATTTCACAAGTGTGAAATGAGAAAGGCATGACTGAATAGCTGTTCATCTGAATAAGATTTGGGTGTTTTTAATGGATGGGAAGTTCAATAAGGATTGATATGGAAATCTCAAAAATATTATCTTAAGATATATTAAAAAAAAACATGTATCTAAGACTTGGGAGGTGATAGGTCCACTGTACTTTGCCCTGATTAGTCCCCATCTAGGATACAGGGTCCAGTTCTGGGTGCTACATTTCATGAAAGACATTACCAAGATGGACAGTGTTACAGAGGAGGGCAACCCCAACACCTAGCATTGGGCAAGTCATGTAATAGGTGGCTAATAAATGCTTGATGAATTGAATTGCATCACAATGGTAAAGGACCACAAGACCCTACTGCATCACAGTGAAATGAACTGAGGGTGTTTAACCTGGAAAAAAGAATACAGGAATATGTTAGCTGTTTTCAGATATCTGAAGCTTTGTAATTGAGGCAAGTGATTCCATGTGAGTTTCATTTCATTTGTTTTGTTTCTTCCATCCCTGAGAAAAGAACCAGGAGCAATAGGAAGGAGTCACAAAGAAGCCCTTTGAGGTGAAGTTGTTACCCACCAGAGCTATCCAAAAGGGAGACTGGCTGCCTCAGGAGGTGTTGAGCTCTCCTTTGCCGGAGGTTTTTAAGCAGAAGTTGGATGACTTTTGTATGGCAAAGAGAATTCTTTTTCAGTTATAGATTGGAGCAGGTGGAAGGGAAGAAAATAAGCATTTATTCAGAACTTACCATTTGCCAGGTACTGAACTAAGTTATCTCATTTGATCCTCATAACAACTCTGAGAGGTAGGTGTTGTTATTAGATCCATTTTACAGTGGCGGAAACTGAGGCAGACAGAGATGAAGTGACTTGACATAGGTCACACAGCTAGTAAGTGATTGTGGTAGGATTTGAATTCAGCCCTTCCTGATTCCAGTCTCAGTACTCTATCCAGTATGATATCTTGAAACCCCTAAGAATCCTTCCAATTCTGAATTTCTGTGGTTTTGTACTAACTAGAAGTTTTTTTTTTAATTTAGCATGTTAAGATATCCAAAGTACTTTGTTCACAGAAATTCATTGAGAACAATATTGCAAGTATGATTATCCCATTTTACAGGTAAAGAAACTGAGGCTCAAGAGGGCATCTATGGTTTTTGCCCACAATCACCCAGCAAAATAAAGACTAGAAGTCAGTCTGTATCTTTTTTTTTTAACTTTTAAACAAATACTTTATTAACTTCTGTTTTACATCATTCATTTCCGCCAGATTTTGAGTTACAATCATTTTCCCCCCATTATTCCCTACCCAACCTCCCAGAATAGCAGTCCCACAAGATATCGCTTCCTCCAATCTGCTCTCTCCCATACCTTCTCCCATACCCCCATCGACTTTTCCATTAGAGGAAGATGAATCTTTGTGTCCCAATGCCTGCACATCTTATCTCCCAATTATAGGCAAAAAGAGTATTAATAATAGTATTTATATATATATTTGAAACATTTAATGTTACGACCTTGAATTTCAGATCCATTTTCTTCCTCCCTTGTCACCCATTCCTTCTTGGGATATAAGTAATTCAGTATATGTTGTACATGTCTAGCTATGCAAAACATTATCATAGTAGATATATTGTACAAGGCTGCTTATAATTCCCTCCCACTCATCCCACCCCCCACCTGGTCCATTCCCTACATGATCCTGTCCCTCTTCTATAGTGGGTACTTCAACCTCCCCTACCCCCAAGGATGCCCTCCCATCCATCATCCCTCCTCTCATCCCCCTTACCCCTATCCTGCTGCAGGTTGAGATATCCCATTTAGTATGTATGTCATTTTCTCCCTGAACCAAATTCAATGTGAATGTGGTTTTGCCTTTTTAGCCTTCCTTATTCTCCCCTCCTTTGCACCCACTTCCCCTACATGAGATAGTTTACCCCACCATGTCTCTCCCCATCTCCTCTTGCCACTTTCCTCTCTCACCTCATAATTTCATCCCTTGAGTACTCTCCCTTCCCAACAAAATCAACCTATGCCCTCTATCCATATATAACTGTAGCCATATACACACACATTCACATATGTATTCGTATGACCACACCCCTTCTTCCATTATTTTCATAGTGAGAAAGATATCATCAGTCACTGTTATTGCTTTTCCATATAGGAATGTAAATAGTTCAACTTTGATAAGTTCCTTTTGATTTCTTTTCCCTGATTACCTTCTCAGGCATCTCTTCCTTCTTGTGTCTGGATATCAAATTTTCTATTCAATTCTGGTTTTTTCCTCAAGAATGCTTGAAAGTCCTCTATTCCATTGAATGACCATATTTTCCCCTGAAACAAAATACTCAGTTTTGCTGGGTAGGTGACCCTTGGGTTCATTCCCAGTTCTTTTGCCCTCTGGAATATCATATTCATGCCCTTCGATCCCTCAGTGTAGAAGCTGCCAGGTCCTGGGCTATTCTGATTGTGTTTCCACAATATTGAAATTGTTTCTTCCTGGCTGCTTGTAGTATTTTCTCCTTGATCTGGGGATTCTGGAACTGGCTATAATATTCCTGGGAGTTTTCTTTTTGGGATCTTTTTCAGGAGGTGATTGGTGGATTCTTTCAACCTCTATTTTGCCCTCTGGATCTAAAACATCAGGGCAATTTTCCTTGAGAATTTTTGAAGGGTGATTTCTAGGTTCTTTCTTTGATCATGGCTTTCAGGTAGTCCAATAATTTTTAAATTGTCTCTCCTGGATCTATTTTCCAGGTCAGTGGTTTTCCCATGAGATATTTCACATTGCCTTCTAATCTTTCATTTGTTTGGATCTGCTTAACAGCATCTTGATTTCTCATAAAGTCATTAGCTTCCATTTGCTCCAGTCTAACTCTGAAGGAATAAATCTCCTCAGTGAACTTTTGAGATTCTTTTGCCATCTGGCAAATTAGGCTTTTTAAGGCATTCTTCTCCTCATTGCCCTTTTAGGCCTCCTTTGCCATTTGAGTTAGTCTATTTTTTAAGGTGTTGTTTTCCTCAGTCAGGCTGTTGACCCTCATTTCATACTTTTCCTGCATCCTTCTCATTTCTCTTTCTAATTTTCCTCCACTTCTCTTATTTGATTTTTAAAGTCCTTCTTAAGGTCCTCTATGGCCTGCAATCCACTCATGTTTTCCCCTGGGGCTTTTGGAGCAGGACTTCTGACCTCACAGTCCTTTTCCCGCTCTATGCCCCCAAAATAGGAGTCTAGGGTTGCATTTTTCTGTTTCCTTTGCCTTGGCATGTTGCCCCTTGATTGCTTGACTTTTGGGCTTGTTGCCACACTATGGCTTTAAGGCCAGCTAGAGGAATTTTCGTCCCAAACGTGTGGGGGGCAACTTCCGTTTCTGGCAAGCTGTAAACCCACCCACAACTTCCACCCTAGATCACAATCCACATCCAGGGAGGTTAAAGCAAGAGCGATTACCCCCCAAGACTGATCGCTGGATCTCCCCATGATTTGTAGGCTGGGAGCCAGAAATGCCTCTGAAAACTACAAAATGACGTGTCTCCTCAGCGGCTTCTAGTCCCCAGGGGAGGGAGCTGACGCATTCCCCAAATACAGGTCCCAAAGTCCATAGGACACTAACCTCTTACTTTGTCCTAGGCAAGTCTATGTTGATAATTCTGGAATCTCCATAGTTCCTGGTGTTCTGGGGTTCCTCCAGCCGGCTGGCCCTGCCGCCCTGGGGCTAAAACCTTGGCTCACGTGGACCTGGGCTCGGCTCGGCTCCTGTGCTCTGCGCTCTGCGTGCTGCTGGCTCCCAGACCACTGCGCTGGTCCTTCCTGCAGGGTGCTGGGCTGTCCTCAGCGGGAGGTTAGCTTCTCTGTGTCGTTCTGTGGGTGCTGGGGCTCCAGAAGTTTTTCAGAGTCCTTTTTTACATAGTTTGTGGAGAATCTGGGGGCAGAGAGGCCCAGTCTGTATCTTTAGATTCTAACTCCAGTGTCCTTTCCCCCACACTGACATTTTCCCTAGGAAAACTGGGTAACTTTTTTTTTTCTTGTAACACACTTCAAGTTTAATATGTCATCAGGAAAGAGGGAGTTGTGATGATGCTATAATTGCCTTAGTGTATGAAAAATATAGTCACCTTGGCTGTTTTCCACCTCTGATTTGGGGTAATCTGCCAAGATGATTTTTATTTGCTGAGACTCTGAAGCTGAAGATTGCATTAATTGGCAAAGATACAGTAAGCTAGATGAATGACCTGTAAATCCTGCTTCCTTCTTTCTGGGTATTGGATTGCTTGTTCTGGAGTAGGGGGAGGCATGGGTGGACACTGTGACATTAGACTATTCTAGTCTAAACTGGACAAGGAACTGGAGTTACCTTTCATTGGGGAAGAAATACTATCTGTGAAAATTGGTTTGGGACATTTTCTTCTCTTGAACACCCAATTAAGCTTGAATTTAGGGCTGTCTTTGGAAATCAGGAGAACAAAAGAGAATGAAAAGAATGGGAAGAAAGGCAATCTTTTTTTTTAGCTGCAACTTTTTGTACTTATATATGTCTTCTCCCTTGCTTTGTCCCCTCCTTCCCTTTTCCATCATACACTTCATTCTTCCCCACCCCCCTTCATCGGATGGGTGGTAACTTCAGAGGAGGGAAGGAACAGCTGGAAGCAGTGCCCCATCCCTCAATATTCACAAGTGGTGCCCCTACCATCTCTTGGGAACCTCACTGTGTGCCTGCTTCCCCCTCCTACTTGTCCCTACTCCCCACGAGTCTTCTCAAAGTCTCAGGAAATGAAAAGTTTCTTATAAAAAACAACACTCTATCAGTAGTGAGATGGGGCCCATGAGTAGCCCTTCCATTCCAGTCTGAATGAAACAGTGAAACTAGTTATAGATTATCTCATATTGTCTCATATCAATTTTTAACTCTTAATTTTTTAATAATTAAGGGTAAAAGCAAAACAAGCAAAAGCAGGTACAGCTTGCTGTTGTTTAGTTGTTTCAGTTGTGTCCAATTCTTTGTGGCCCCATTTGGGGTTTTCTTGGCAAAGAATCTGGAGTGGTTTACCATTTCTGGCTCATTTTACAGTTGAGAAAACTGAGGCAAACAGGGTTAAGTGATGCCCAAGGTCACAAAAGTGTCTGAGGCCATATTTGAACTCACAGAGAGGAGCCTCCCTGACTGTCAGCCTGGAACTATCCACTGTGCCATCTTGTTGACTGGTAACATTTTCAGAAACAGAGTGATGCTAGTTGATTCCAACATGACTTGCCTACTCTTCTCTACAACAAGACTGAGAGACCCTGGAGAGTCAGTGCTTCTGATTATTGCAATCATAACGCATATTTCTATAATGATTTAAGGTTGTCAGGATGGCACTCTTTAAGACTACCCTATGGGCCAAGTAGTACAAGGCTTATGATTCCTCTTTGCCAGATGCAGAAGCTGGAATGACTTTCCAGCAACTGCATGGCAAGGTCATGGCAGAGCCAGGCTCTTCTCCTGCTGCTTCTAATTCCAAATTATATCAGGCTTTAAGATTTGCAGAGGAGGGTTCCTCCCAATAGAGGGCACAAATCGTATTGCCTCCATTTTATAGATGAGGAAACTGAGGCACAAAGAAGTCAGGTGACTTTCCTTGAGGTCCTACAGCTGTTAACTCTGGGAGAGAGGGTTTAAACCCAGATCTCATGATGCCATCTCTGACTGTCTTTCCACTATACTGCATTAATTATAACCAACAGTAGGCACTAATAAAAGTAATAAGAAGAATAGTGAATACAGTTTGAAAAACCATTTAACTATTACCTCACTGGAACTTTGCAAGAACCCAGCAAAGCAGATGCTATTATTATCTCTATTTTATAGATCAGGTTAGGTGACCTGCCCAAGGTCTCACATCTATTCAGTGTCAGAAGTGGGATTTGAACCCTGGCCTAGTACTCTTTCAACTATACAGACATAATTCATTTTATTGGGCTTTACTTCATTGTACTTTGCAGATATCACTGTTGTTTTTTTTTAAACAAATTGAAGGTTTGTGGTAATCCTGAATCAAGCAAGTCTATTGGCGCCATTCTTCCAATAGTGTCTGCTCACATCACGTCTCTGTGTGCCATTTTGGCAATTCTTACAATATATCAAACTTTTTCATTATTATTGATCCATTATGATGATCTTTGATTTTAGTATTACAATTGCTTTCAGGTGCCACAAACCATGCCCATATAAAACAGTGAACTTAATCAATAAATGTTCTGTGTTCTGACTGCTCCGCCGACCAGCTGTCCCCCATCTCTCTCCTTCTCCTTGGGCCCCCCCATTCCCTGAGACACAACAATATGGAAATTAGGCCAAATAATAAACCCACAATGGCCTCTAAGCGTTCAAGTGAAATGAAGAGTCAATCAATGTGGCAAACTTCATTGTTGTCTTATTTTAAGAAATTAACCACAGCCACCCCAACCTTCAGCAACTACCACCTTGATTAGTCACCAGTCATCAACCTCAAGGCAAGACCCTTCACCAGCAAAAAGATGATGACTTGCTAAAGCCTCAAGTAATGGTTAGCATTTTTTAAAAGCAATGAAGTATCTTTTAATTAAGATATAGACATTGGTTTTTTTAGACATAGTACAATTGCACAGTTAGTAGACTACAGTATAGTATAAACAACTTTCATACGCACTGGGAAACCAAAAAATTAATGTGACTCACTTTATTTGCAATTTCACTTTGTTGCAGTGGTCTGGATCTGAATCCACATTAGCTTCAATGTAGGCATATACAATACTCCAGTGACATCTCTTTGAAGTTCTATTGTCAATGATAAAAAGGGAAACCTTACAACAAGAATCTTCCCAAGTCTTTCAGAATACACAAATGTAAGCTCTTCTATCTCCTTATAGCTTTCTCTGTCCCTGTCAATGTCTCTCTGTCTCTCTTTTTCAGTCTCTCTCTGTTTCTATGTCTCTGTCTCTCTGTCCTCTCAGTTTCTATATTTCCCATTCTCTCTGCCTCTCTCTTTGTTTAATTAATCATTTGAAAAGAAGCCACAGGGGGGCGGAGCCAAGATGGCGGAAAGGAAGCAGTAACCTCGCTGAGCTCCTCTGTCACTAAGTCCAAAAGGGTAAATCTGAGCGGATTCCAGAGTGACGAGCCCAGTGGAAGACAGAGTGTGGCAGAATCCAGCCCAGGAGGTTGCCCAGAGTGTACGCACAGGTTGAGCACAGAGCGTGTGGGGTCTGCACAGCTCAGACCTAAGAGCAGGCAAGCAGACTACACCAGAGAGAGAAAAAGCCCCAGCCTGCAGACTTACCAAGGACGAATCGCAGTCATCTCACAGAGGGAACGGATCATTGGAGCCAGGTAGGAGAGTCGGGCCCCCAGTGGAGAGAGTGGCTTCTCAGGCTGCATTCAGCCCCCAGCCTGGAAGTTTAGAAACTGCCTGCCTGTATAATACAGGGGCTGGAATGGCAAAGTAAATTCTAGCTGCTCCGATCCTCCCATCCCTCCTTCATGAAGCAGAAAACCCAAAGATAAGTCTCCCACCCAGACTGAAATCCCAAATTAATGGAAATAGCCTCAGGCTTGAGAATCTCCAAGAAAGGGTGTAACTGAGACAGCCAGGAATCTGAAGAGAAGAGAGGGAGGGGACCCAACAAGCCCCACCTCACCTCACCAACAAAAGCCTACTTATAGCCCAGGGGTATAGAGGCAGAAATCTGAAGTGGTCAGACTCATCCCCACCTACACATCTACATTCCTCACTGACTTCCCTGACTTAGCCATAAACTAGCCACCCAGAGGTATTCAAAGTCAAGGATCAGGCCCCAAACTCATAGCCTGAGACACTAAGAAACAGGAAGTCACAATGGGAAGGAAGGAAGCTGAAAAGGAGAAGGGGAAGGCAAGAAAGTCTATTCGAGCATACTATGCAGGGCAAGAACAACAAAACACACAGGACAATATAGACTCTCTGCCCACACCAGAGACCACAGAAGGAAACATGATCTGGTCTCAAGCCCAAATAGCATTCCTGGAGGAGCTTAAGAAAAATTTTAAAGACCAAATCAGGGAGGCAATGACCAACTTGGAAAAAGAAAATACCTCCCTAAAAAAGGAACTTCAAAAACTCACTGAAGACCATAATTCACTAAAAATTAGAAACAATCAAACTGAAACTCAGAACTCTATGATGCAGCAGGAATCAATCGAAAAAAACAAAATGATCGAAAAACTGCAAGAAAATGTAAAATATCTCACTGGAAAAATAAGTGACCTAGAGAACAGATCCAGGAGAGACAACCTAAGAATTATTGGTCTACCAGAAAGCCATGATGAGAAAAGCAGTCTAGACAACATCCTCCAAGAGATTGTCAAAGAAAACTGTCCTGAGGTCCTGGAATCAGAAGATAAAATAGCTATTGATAGAATTCACCGGACTCCTCCTGAAAGAGATCCCAAACTGAAAACTCCAAGAAATATAGTAGCCAAATTCCAGAATTATAAGATTAAAGAAAAAATTCTACAAGCAGCCAAAAAGAAACAATTCAAATATCGAGGAACTACAGTTAGGATCACACAGGACCTAGCAGCTTCTACATTAAAAGAGCAGAGGGACTGGAATTTGATATTTCGTAGGGCAAGAGAGCTAGGACTACAACCAAGGATTAACTACCCGGCAAAACTGAGCATAATCTTTCAGGCAAGGAGATGGACGTTTAATGAAGTAAGGGACTTCCAGACTTTCCTAATGAAAAAGCCAGAGCTCAATGGAAAATTTGATCTCCAATTACAAGACTCCAGAAGAACATAAAAAGGTAAACAAGGGTAACATAGACTCACACATGCAGAAGTGCACACACCCACACCCACAAACACAAGCTCATTACCTGGGATGCAACAAGAGCAAAATGTTCACATCCCTATATGTGGAGCTGATAACTGTCAATATTTGAAATCTCTATGATTATCATGACCTGCAAAAGGGTTATACTTAGAGGGTGTGGGTATGAATGCACTAACATGGAGTCTAAAAAAAAAAGACTATTAAGGGGATCAATGGTACTGTAATGGGAAAAAGGAAAGGATAAGCTAGGAAAAGGTAAAATATGCCATCTGAAGAGGCATCAAAACACACTATAGAAGAAGGGAAAGTAAGAGGGAGAGGAACATCATTTAAACACTATTCTCACTGGTTCTGGTTCAAAGAAGGATCAAATTAATCAGTGAAGTTTAAGAATCTAATGTGAATAGACACATAAATTCATTAAATAGAGGAATTGGAGGGAGGGAGAGGAGCACTGTTTGAAATTTACTCTCATTGGTTTGGAATCAAATGGGGAGTAATTTACTCTGATAAGTATAAAAATTTATTGTGTCCTATAGATAGTGGGAGGGTAAGGGGGGGTGAAAAGGAGGAGACTAAAGGGAGGGATTATAAGGGAGGGAAATAGTAGTAAGGAGAGAGGGTAGGTTAAGAAGGGGGGTCACTGGGTGGGAACACTGAGGGAGGGGGCGGTCAAAAGGGAAAACTTCAAGGAGGGGAAGGGAGAAGGAATAAACAAAAATATAAACAGGGGAGGGAATAGGATGGAAGGGAAGAGACAGATAGTCATCATTACTGTGAATGTGAATGGGATGAACTCTCCCATAAAACAGAGGCGGATAGCAGAATGGATTAAAAACCATAATCCTACAATATGCTGTCTTCAAGAAACACATTTGAAACAAAGGGATACCCACAGGGTAAAGGTAAAAGGTTGGAGTAAAATTTATTATGCCTCAGCTAAAGTAAAAAAAGCAGGGGTAGCAATACTTATCTCAGATAAAGCAAAAGCAAAAATAGATCTAATTAAAAGAGATAAGGAAGGAAACTATATCCTACTAAAAGGCACCATTGAGAATGAAGCAATATCACTACTTAATATATATGCACCAAGTGGTATAGCATCCAAATTCCTAGAGGAGAAGTTAAAGGAATTAGAGGAAGAAATAGATAGCAAAACTATACTAGTGGGGGACCTTAATCTCCCCCTCTCTGAACTCGATAAATCTAACCTCAAAATAAACAAGAAAGAAGTTAAGGAGGTGAATAGAATCTTAGAGAGACTAGATATGATGGATCTCTGGAGAAAACTGAATGGGGATAAAAAGGAATTTACTTTCTTCTCATCAGTGCATGGTACATACTCAAAAATAGACCATGTACTAGGGCATAAAAACCTCACAATCCAGTGCAGAAAGGCAGAAATAGTAAGCGCATCATTCTCAGATCATGATGCAATAAAAATTATATGCAATAAAGGGCCATGGAAAGATAGACTAAAAACTAATTGGAAACTAAACAATTTAATCCTAAAAAATTGGTGGGTCAAAGAAGAAATTATAGAAACAATCAATAATTTCATTCAAGAGAATGATAATAATGAAACAACATACCAAAATTTGTGGGATGCACTAAAGGCAGTTCTCAGGGAAGTTTTATATCCCTGAGTGCATACTTAATTAAAGCAGAGAGAAGGGAGGTCAATGAATTGGACATGCAATTGAAAAAGCTAGAAAAAGAACAAATTGAAAATCCCCAATTTAGTACTAAATTAGAAATATTGAAAACCAAAGGTGAGATTAATAAAATTGAAATTAAGAAAACCATTGAATTAATAAATAAAACTAAGAGCTGGTTTTATGAAAAAATCAACAAAATTGATAGACCCTTAGTCAATATGATAAAAAAAAAAGAAAGAAGAAAACCAAATTATGAGTATCAAAAATAAAAAGGGTGAATCTACCTCCAATGAAGAGGAAATCAAAAAAATAATGAGGAATTATTTTCCCCAATTGTATGCACATAAATATGACAATCTTAGTGAAATGGATGAATATTTACAAAATCACAAATTGCCCAGATTAACTGAAGAGGAAGTGAATTACCTAAATAACCCCATCTCAGAAAAAGAAATCAAACAAGCCATCAATGAACTCCCTAGGAAAAAATCTCCAGGGCCAGATGGGTTCACTAGTGAATTCTATCAAACATTTAAAGAACAATTGATTCCAATACTCTACAAACTATTTGGGAAAATTAGTGAAGAAGGAGTCCTACCAAACTCTTTCTATGACACAAATATGGTACTGATTCCTAAATCAGGAAGAGATAAAACAGAGAAAGAAAATTATAGACCAATCTCCCTCATGAATTTAGACGCAAAAATTCTAAATAAAATATTAGCCAAAAGACTCCAACAACTTATCACAAAAATAATACACCCTGATCAGGTAGGATTCATTCCAGGAATGCAAGGATGGTTTAATATTAGGAAAACCATCAATATAATTGAGCATATCAACAACAAAACTAGCAAAAACCACATGATCATCTCAATAGATGCAGAAAAGGCTTTTGACAAAGTACAACATCCATTCCTATTAAAAACACTAGAAAGTATAGGAATAAATGGAGCCTTCCTTAAAATAGTTGCTAGCATCTATCTAAAACCATCAGCAAGTATTATATGCAATGGGGATAAACTAGAAGCCTTTCCAATAAGATCAGGAGTGAAACAAGGGTGTCCACTATCACCCCTCTTATTCAATCTGGTACTAGAAACGTTAGCAGTAGCAATTAGAGAAGAAAAAGAAATCAAAGGAATCAAATTAGGCAAAGAAGTGACCAAGCTGTCACTCTTTGCAGATGATATGATGATATACTTAGAGAATCCTAGAGAATCAAGTAAAAAATTACTTGAGACAATAAATAAATTTGGCAAAGTTGCAGGATATAAAATAAACCCACATAAATCCTCAGCATTCCTGTACATCTCTAATAAAACTCAACAGCAAGAGATAGAAAGAGAAATCCCATTTAAAGTCACTGTAGACATTATAAAATATTTGGGAATCTACTTGCCAAAACAAACCCAGAATCTATATGATCACAACTACAAAACACTTCTCACACAAATAAAAACAGATCTAAATAGTTGGAAAAATATCAATTGCTCATGGCTGGGTCAAGCTAATATAATAAAAATGACAATTTTACCCAAACTAAATTATATATTTAGTGCCATTCCAATCAATTTACCAAAAAACTACTTTGTAGAGTTAGACAAAATAATAACAAAATTTATTTGGAAAAACAAACGGTCTAGAATATCAAGGGAATTAATGAAAAGAAATGCTAGGGAAGGTGGACTAGCTATGCCAGATCTTAATCTGTATTATACAGCAGCAGTCATCAAAACTGCTTGGTACTGGCAGAGGTGTAGAGTAGTGGATCAATGGAATAGATTAGGTGCAGGAGACCCAGCAGTTAATGAATATAGCAATCTATTGCTCGATAAACCCAAAGACCCCAGTTTTTGGGATAAGAATGCACTATTTGACAAAAACTGCTGGGAAAACTGGAATACAGTATGGCAGAAACTGGGCATAGATCACTATCTAACACCATATACCAAAATTAAGTCTAAATGGGTGCATGATCTAGGTGTAAAGGATGATACTGTAAGCAATTTGGGAAAGCAAGGAATAGTTTACCTGACAGATCTGTGGAGAGGGGAAGATTTTAGGACCAAACAAGAATTAGAGAGCATTATAAAATGCAAAATGGATAATTTTGATTACATTAAATTGAAAAGCTTCTGCACAAACAAAGCCAATGTAACCAAGATCAAGAGGGAGGTGGGAAATTGGGAAAGAATTTTTACAACTTGTGTCTCTGATAAAGGACTCATTTCTAAAATTTATAGAGAATTGAGCCAAATCCATATGAATACAAGTCATTCCCCAATTGAGAAATGGTCAAAGGATATGAATAGGAAGTTTTCAGAGAAAGAAATTAAAGACATCTATAAGCATATGAAGAAATGCTCTAAATCACTATTAATTAGAGAAATGCAAATCAAAACAACTCTGAGATACCACATCTCTCCAGTCAGATTGGCTAAGATGACAAAACAAGAAAGTGACAAATGCTGGAGAGGATGTGGGCAAATTGGAACTCTAATACATTGCTGGTGGAGTTGTGAACTTATCCAACCATTCTGGAGAGCAATCTGGAATTATGCCCAAAGGATTATAAATAATTTCATACCCTTTGACCCAGCCATACCACTCCTAGGGTTATATCCCAAAGAGATCATAGTAGTGGGAGGAAGAACCATATGTACAAAAATATTTTTAGCAGCCCTTTTTGTGGTTGCAAAGAATTGGAAACTAAAGGGGTGCCCATCAATTGGGGAATGGCTAAACAAGTTGTGGTATATGAATGTAATGGAATTTTATTGTGCTATAAGAAACGAGGAGGTGACGGATTTCATAATTACCTGGAGAGACTTATACAAACTGATGCTGAGCGAGAAGAGTAGAATCAGAAGAAATTTGTATACAATCACAGACATACCATATCTGTGACGACCAACTATGACAGACTGGACTCTTTTCAGCAATGCAGTGATATAAGTTAATCCCGAATGACTCAAGAAAGTGAGAAATGTGCCATCCAGAGATATAACTAGAAAGAACTGAGCCTGAATCCTGATGGAAGCAAACTAAATGATCTTGTTCTTCTCATTGTTTGGTTTTACTTCTTCCTTACCATCTTTCATCCCACCTAGTACAATATGCCTTTGTAATTGGAATAATGTTTAATATGAATGCATTTGCAGACCCTATACTGTACTATATGCTGTCATGAGGGGAGGAGGGAGGGAAGTAAAGGAAATTTGAAAATCAAGGAACTATGGAATTGAATCTTGTTAACTGAAACTAAACTAATAAATTAATTAAAAAAAAAAAGAAAGAAAAGAAGCCACAGAGGAAAACATTTCACAGACACCACATATGGAGCCATCCCCAGCTACAACCCAGAGGACACCTTTCCCAGTGAGTCTGTTGCTGACAGGATGACCAATCAGTTTCTGGGGGCAAAGCTTGAAAGGGAAACCCAGGGTCATCAGAGCAATAACACTAAGGCCAAAGTGGAGCATGTCTTGGTCTGCTTTGTCCCATCCCCTGGCAAGTAGCTGACTCTGTTCCTGGAACACCTGACCAGAAGGCAGGGCTTTGGGGCTACTTCCTTGGGCTGCCTGGTCAGTCTCACAGTCCCCACTGGATGCAAAGGAGAGGGAGAGCCCAATGACTGAATTGCAGGTGGGTGTTAGGTAATCTTCAAACTGTGAACTGTGTGTTAAGCTCGGCATTTGGAGCCAATGTCCCTGGCATTCTCTCCTACAGTGCAAAAAGGGATTGGCTCTTTCTGAATTAATAAATTCCACTCTTAAAATCTTTCTCCAAGGAAAACTCTAATTTAGGAAGGTCATCTGTTGAAGCCATGGCCAAAAACAGCACAATCCCAAAGAACGGTACATATTTCACCATCGAAATCATTGGGCTCAAGAGACGAAGGGGGGCAGTTGTTGGGTTTTTCCCTAAGATCCCTCTTTTTTCCCCTCTTGGGGTTATTTTAGTTGTAACAGGATATACTGGATTTTGAAAGACTGAAGCCACCCTGGTTTCTGGCCTTAAGGAAGTGTTTATAAAGATATTTAAGGAAAAGTTCTTCTCCAACTCTCCCCTCCCTTCACCTCATTTTTCAGCAATGAAGACTCTCCAGCAGTAATTTTATACTCAGAAAGAGCTCAGGCTCTTTGAGCCCAGTGGAAAGAGCACTAGTGCTACAGTGCCAGGAGGCGAATTCAAATTCTACATGTGTGACCTTGGCCATGTCACTTACCCACTCTTGGGTTTCACTTTCATCATCTGTAAAATAAGGGAATCGAACCATATAAATCTAAACACCCTTCTAACTCTAGCTCTAAGAGCTAACTCTAGTGTAAGAATTCTAGAAAAGGCAATGTCTTTTTGTGGTGTAGTAGAGGTACTATTAGGTTTAGAGTCACAGGACCTGAGTTCAAATCCCAAGCCTACTATCTCTATGACTTCTCTCAGGACCTTAGTTTCCTGATCTACAAAATGGAGAGATTATGTATAGGATACAGATCTAGGCTGTATATAGCATCATAGCTCTGGAGTTGGAAGAGACCCTCTAGCATAACCTACTTCGTTTTAAATTTGAGCAAATTAGTCACTTGACCTCAGGAGTAAGCAGTAGAGGTGGGATTTGAACACAGCCTCTGTGACTCCAGAGCTGGCGTTCCTGTCTCTCTATGACTTCAGATTGAACGAGTTCTGAAGTCTTTTGAGCTATACATTCTATGAAGCTATGTCTGCTCAGAAATGTTATGAAACTGAGAGAAGTTATAGATTTGGTGTTTGTTAAAATGCCCCAAACATTGATTTAGTTTTTCGCCCAATAAATTTCTATTGTGTGCAAAGCATTGGTCTAAAACCTAGAGATACAAAGTTTAGATGACAGTCCCTGTCTGCCCCGCCCTTAATCCCCATGGAATTTACAGTGTAATCGGGGAAATAGAAGGGGATTTGCAAGAGACCATCCCTGCATCCAGAGAAAGAGCTAATAAATCAAAGTATATATAGAATGATTTTACATATATATGCCTCTGTGTGTGTGTGTGTATGTGTGTGTGTGTGCGTGCGTGCGTGCGTGCGTGCCTTTGGGAGCATATATGGTTACCATTAAATATGTGTATAGACATACATATACGTATATGTATGTGTATACATATACACACAAATGTTTGTGTATGTGTGCATGTATATATACATACATGTGTGTACATATATACACATATATACATACATATATATCTAGGGTGGGAAGGGGGAGGGAAGAAAAAATGAAATTTACAAGATAACTTTATTAAATATTTAAAGGGAATGGCAAGTTGTACATAATAGATTTGTAGTTTCATGTGTAATCATTTTTATTATATTGTTATGGAAATGCTTGTTTCATTCCATAAGTTAAGATATTTTTTTAAAAGAGATAATTGGTTAACTTTGGAAAGCACAGTTTCCATGAACCGACAAAGTCAAAAGTTAGATTATAAACAGTTAAGGGTAGGGGGGGAGGAAAAGAAGGTACTACTGGGGATGGCCTTTTCAAGGAGTTTAAACACAAACAGAAGAAAAGATCTAGGATGATAATTAATGGCATTTGAAAGATCCAGTGAGGGATTTTTAAGGATAGGAGAGATGTGGGTATATTTGTTAGGCACCAAGGAAGGATCACATAGCCAGAGAGAAGTTAAAAATAAGTGATAGATTGGGGATGACAGGGAGGACAACCTGTTGGAGGGCATGGAATAAAATAGTATTGTTTGAGCAGGAGAGGGGTTAGCCTTGGTACTGAGTGGAGACTGTGATTTCTTGAAATGTAGCTCTGAAAAAAAACAGGCTTCAAATAGTTTTAAAGGAGTCCAGTGATTCTCTGGCTCAGCTTATTCTATTTCACATGGAGCTACCTGACTACCTTTTAAACCTTATCACTGGGGCTTTCAGTGAATGACCAATAATAGCCCACAGCTCAAACCTCTATGGCTCAATTGTTTACGTTTTGATTGGCTTAGAATGAGAGTAAATAGCAATTGTTTTTCTGTTCTGGTCAGAAACTTTGAGGGTTTTACCCTTCCAGATCGATATTTTTGTGATGGTAAACAAGCCATTTTCGGTTCAATTCTTAGCTAGCTCTTAGTTATGAAATGGGCATTGCCTCAGACAAACTGAGGTCTGAGAAAGACCTTAATTTAGAGAAGCCAAGTTCATCCACCTCATCCTGGGCCATCACCAGTTGTCTTGACTTTCGTGTTGCCGCTGGATTTTGATGGCGCTTGAGGAGACGACAACATGGCTGACTTTGCACAGCTCTGCCTCATTCAAATCCAATTCACTCACAAGTCAAGACATCAACCTCATGATGTTATTGGGACTCTGAGAAAGAAGGATGAACAACAGCAACTTCATTATATGAGACAAGGTGAGGAAGGAGTTAGTGGCAGAAGACACATGGTATGAGATGAGGAAGAGAGGATAAAAGGGAGCTCATGGAGAATGGCCTCAATTTTTTTCTATAATTATGAGGTAAGATTCTCAGCTGAGAGAGTAGGAAGAGGGGGAACCAAGAGGGGTTTAAGGAATGATAAAAGAAAAAGGTTTGGAAGAGCCACTGTGGAGAGTGGAATACTGAATTGATAAGGGAGGTATAGTATAAGAGTCAGGAGGGCCCAGCTGAGCTTGTGTAACAAATTTGTAGTGGACTCAATCAGAACTGTCGCATGGTCTTCTCCTTCTTCATTCAGCAGCACATACATAAGAGCTATGGATGGTGGGAGTGGTCCAAGTGTGAGGCTTAGAAGGATACAATTATCTAAATGATAAGGGAGTTAGAGACTCGAGGAAAGTGAACAATTTAGAATTGAATTGGTTCACCAAGGGTTCAAGATGGGGAAGAGGAAAGAGTGGCTAGGATAGGGAAGATGGCCTAGGAGAGAACTGAGGGGTCAAGGGAATTATAGGTCATGGTATTGGTGAAGAGTAAGGTTTGGTAAGGGAAGGTAGAGGGAGATGAAAAGCCAATAGATTAGGGTCAGATAAGAGGATTTTGGAATTCTTGAAGATAGGGGTGGTACATTTGCAGGTGATGGCAAAATCAAGGATATAACCATCTTTGTGTGTGATTGTGGTGGGGTAGAGGAGTCAGTCATGGGAAGTAAGTAGGTTGAGGAACTGAGTGATTAGAGTGTTTGAGGGAAAGACAATATGCATGTTGAATTCCCCTAGAATGACAGTGGGAGTTGGGGAGGAGAGAAAAATCATGAACCATATACTTAACTCCGTGAGAAAGGAAGGGGAGTAACCTGGAGGTCAGTAGACAACAGTTACTAGGGTTTTGCTTGGGTGATAGAGACAAATAGTATGAATCTCAAAGGAAAAGAACTTACTGAATGACAGGGAGAAACTGAAAGTAGCAATGGGGAGCAAGGAGTTTTCCAACTCCTACCTACTTTTGTCTCAACCAAAGAACTGAGTGGGATGAGTGAAGGTGCAGCCAGTAATGGAGAGGGTGACCAGGGAGACTCTACCTAAAAACACACATGTTACTGTACAAGGAGCCCCAAATTACTTATGAATAAAGAAGCTGAGTCCTGGAGAGACAGAGTGATTTATCTATCCATGGCCATATAGCAGAACTGAGATTAGACCTCCGGTCCTGAAGTTATCTGAGCCATTCAGCTCTAGACGTGGCTCTCATCATCTTTTCTGTGTTTTTAAAAACATGATACTAGAAGCATTTCATTTGTCATGTGATCTCTCATCTCTGCAGATGTTCATTTTTTAATTTTTGTTTTCATGTTAAGAACTAACACTAGAGGGCACTCTCCTGCCAACAGCGAAAACATCTGGAATTGATGGGAAAAAATATTTTGTCTTGTGCCAATGTAAACCTGGCCCATCACAGATGTGCCACATCCCTCTTCTTGATGAAATCAGTCATATAATTATAGAATGCTCTACCACGAAGGAACAAACCTTATATAGATCAATCTCTTCATTTAATAGATTAAAAAAAAAACCTGAGGCCTAGAGAAATTTTCTTTTCTCCAAGTCACACAATTATTTAGTATTGAAGAACCCAGAGTTCTCAGTTCAGTCAGTTTTTAGTTCATTCTGCTCACCTCCAGATGTGACTCTCATTGTTTTCAATGTTTTAGATTTGACAAGTGCATTTCATTTTTTTTAAAGTTGTCTCATCTATGTCTGCTTTCATTTTTAAAAATTTTAATCTTCATGTCTAGAATTAAATCCAGAGATGAATATGAATATACTGCTCCAAAACACATGTAATTCCTGGCATAAATATTTTGACTAGTGCCACTAGTGTAAGGGAGATTATCTGTTTTGTTTGTTTCTTCCATACTGTAATACTTTATTTCTTATTGCTAATCCATACCCTTCTTGTCAAAATGAAGAGAGGAAAAAAAAGGTTTTATTGAAATTTCTTTTGTTCAGGCTGACACTGAAATTTTCTGTATAAGATGAACTGCCCTTAACTATTACTATTGACATTAAATGGCTTTGGAAATTAGCTTTTGCTGAAGACCTCATGATGTTTCTTAATGAATTCAATCTACGATTACAAGGCAAAACAGTACTTATATGCCAAACATACTGTGGTAAAGTCAATCTGATGACTATGAATGTTATTTGAATTACAAGTAATATCAAGCTGTTTTATACATTTCTTTTTCTGTCAAAAGTTAAAAGAAATAAAAATCTCCATTCCCACACAAATCTGCAGTGGATCTATTCTCTGAATGCAAACTGCGGTTCCAGCAGGGTTTTTCAGATCTCCATGCAAAAGCAAAAGAAATTTCCATATTTCACAGTATGTTTATTTTTGCAACTAAGAGGCTTGTACCTAACCTTAAATTGAAAGTGATTACTCCTCAGTATAATATAATATGCTAAAAGGTAAATATCAAAACAAGAATCTTACAGAATTTCACAAATGTCTTCCAAGTGATAAAAATTAATTAATTGATTAA
Organism: Gymnobelideus leadbeateri; assembly: GCA_011680675.1. Lineage (NCBI taxonomy): Eukaryota > Metazoa > Chordata > Mammalia > Diprotodontia > Petauridae > Gymnobelideus > Gymnobelideus leadbeateri. Next base: position 97,621 of record WOXC01005719.1, on the reverse strand, counting down.
AAACATTATTACCTATCTGTTTGAAAAGACATTTTCATGAAATACGTGGTCTCTCTGCAGTGTCCCATCACTCTCCTTGTTGAAAAGCATCTGATGCTTCAACAATAATCCACCATCAGTGAATGTATGTGTGTATGAAAAACACATTTCCCAGCTGACCTTTGAGAAAAAAAGAACTCTCCCCAAGCACCTTGAATGCCTTTCAGTGGACATTTTCAAAGTCCTGGGAGCCATGAACTAGCATGTATTAACAATTATTTCACTTGGATATGTCCCAGGATATCAAAGGAGATATTTCTGGATTGTCCTTCAAACTAAAAATGAGATTCATTCTTGAAATATATCATCTGAGATTAATTTGGAGGTTTAGATATACCAAGCACCATCTGTGAGTCCAGGGGCCATATTGAATTAAACTTCTGTCTGTATCTCCAACAGAAGTTCTCTGAGTTCATATTTTGATGGAGACAGTATCTCTTCCCACAATGGAAAGGAGGCAGGGCCAATCAATCTTTACTTTGTTTTGTTTTTATATTTGTCTTTGTTTTTCACCAAGAGACGTGATATTTGGACCGGAAAAGATAGATAAAAATGCCCAAGAAGGAGTGAAAACCCAAGATGAATAAGAATAGTGAAAGAGGTCCCAGCTGTCCTTAAAAAGTTTGTCGCCAAGGCCAGATGAACTGAATTCCGGGGTATGGAAAGAACTAGCCAATGGGACTGCTGAGCAATAGTCAATGATTTTTGGAAGATCAGAGAGAACGGGTGAAATTCAGTAGAAATGGAGAAGAGCAAACAATATTTTTTTTGTAGTTTAGTTTTTATTTTGTAATCATAAACTTAACTCGGTTGTCTAGCCAGACTTGTGGAAGGAAAAAGGAAGTGAAATCCAAAGAGAATTGCAGCAAATGAGAGCACAAGAATTACAGGGTATAAGAGCAGATGGGGTTTGGGGGTGCTCTCTCCAGCTACAGAGGAACGATTTGATGGTTAAGACAAAAAACAAAACAAAAAAACTTATGAGAGCTGTCCACAGTCAGCGATAGTGATCTTCTTGCTGGTCTTGCCATCCCGAGAACCGAAATGCTCCATGGCTTCCACAATGTTCATGCCTTCTTTCACTTGGCCAAAGAACATGCTTGCCATCCAATGAATCAGTCTGAGCAGTACAGATGAAAAACTGGGAGCCATTTGTGTTGGTTCCAGCATTTGCCATGGACAAGATGCCAGGACCAGTATGCTTCAGGATGAAGTTCTCATCAGCAAATTTCTCCCCATAGATGGACTTGCCACCAGTGCCATTATGGAGTGTGAAATCACCACCCTGGCACATGAACCCAGGAATGATTTTGTGGAAGCAGGAACCCTTGTAACCAAATCCCTTCTCTCCAGTGCTCAGAGCATGGAAGTTTCTGCTGTCTTTGGAACCTTGTCTGCAAAGAGTTCAAAAGTAATCCGGCCCAGGGGCTCGTTATCGACGGTGATGTCGAAGTACACATTGGGGTTGGCCATGGCCACAGATGCCTGGGCTGGGCACGATGGCTGAGGAAGAGGTGGCAGGATCAGCATCCAGCGGACGGAACCAAGACAAGGACTCCCAGTGGCGGTGTCTGCAAAGCCGCAAACAATATTTTACGACAAATTTTTAAAGAGAGAAAGTCCATAAATAAGTGCATACTCTTTGACCCAGCAATACCACTTCTGGGGCTGTATCCCAAAGAGATGACAGAAGTGGGGAAAAGACCCATATGTACAAAAATATTTATAGCAGCTCTCTTTGTGGTGGCAAAGAATTGGAAATCAATAGGATGCCCATCAATTGGGGAATGGCTGAACAAGTTGTGGTATATGAATGTAAAGGAATACTATTGTGCTATAACAAATGAGGAGCAGACAGACTTCGTAATAACCTGGAGAGACTTATATAAACTGGTGCTGAGTGAGAAGAGCAGAACCAGGAGAACTTTGTACACAATTACAGATACAACATATGTGTGACAACTAAACTTGATAGACTGGGCTCCTCTCAGCAATATAAGGTTATAAGACAACTCCAAAAGACTCATGATGGAAAGGGATATCCACAATCAGAGAAAGAACTACAGAGTCTGCAGAAAGAAGCAAACTATTTGCTCTCTTTTGTTGGTGTTTTGTTTTGTTTTATCCCTTCTTTTTCATTGTTCAGCCTGTTGGCTATAATCCTTTACAACATGACTAATGTTTAATGTGAAGGTATTTGTAGAACCTATATTTGATTACATGCCACTATGGTGGGAGGGGGAGGAGGGAAGAGAGGGAAGGAGAGAAAATTTGAAACAGGAGATTGTGGAACTGAATGTTGTAAACTAAAAGTAAATAAAAAGACAAAAATAAAAATTTTTTTAAAAAAGAGAAAGTTCACAAACTATAAGCCAATAAGTTTGACTTCAATTTTTTGTAATTTTCTACAATGGATTTATCATTCACAGAATCTCAGAATATGAGAATTGAAGAAAACTTCACCTACTAGCTAGTCCAGGGATGGGAACCTATGACCTCAAGACCATATGTGGCCTTCTAGGTCCTCAGGTGTAGCCTTTTGACTGAATCCAAACTTCATAGAACAAATCCCCTTAATAAAAGGAATTGTTCTGTAAAACTTGGACTCAATCAGAAGGCAGCACCCAAGGATCTAGAAGACCACATGTGGCCTTGAGAACACAAGTTCCCTACTCCTGATCTAGTCCAATCTAGATGCAAAAGGAATCCCTTTCATAATATACAAATGGTAGACTCTGCTTGAAGACATCTAGTGAGGAAGAATTTACCACCTCTTTAGGAATCTCATTCTATTCTACTTTGGGAAAGTTTTCATCACTAGGAAGTTTTTCCTGAGATTAAGCCTAAATTGTTACCTTTGCAACCCCCATCTACTACTTTTGGTTCTGACCTCTGGAGCCATCAATAAGAGCATAGTGTCTCCTGCACATGATAGTCTTTCAAAACATAAAGACAGAGGGCGGAGCCAAGATGGCAGAGTAGAAACAGCGCATCTAAGCCACTCTGCCCCCAGATTACCTTCAAACTATGTAAAAGGGGACAATGAACAACTTCTGGAACCCCAGCACCCACAGAATGACACAGAGAAGCTAACCTCTCACTGAGGACAGCCCAGCAGCCCTGCAGGAAGGACCAGCGCAGCACTCTGGGAGCTGGCAGCACAGTGCTCAGAACACAGGGAGCCGAGAATAGTCCACCTGAGTCAGGGTTTTAGCCCCAGGGCGGCAGGGCCAGCAGCCAGCTGGAGGGACCCCAGAACACCAGCAGCTGTGTCGATTCCAGAATTATCAACATAGACATGCCTAGGACAAAGTGAGAGGTTAGTGCCCTATGGACTTTGGGACCAGTATTTGGGGAACGTGTCAGCTTCCTCCCCTGGGGGCTAGAAGCCACTAAGGAGACAGCCATTTTGTAGTTTTCAGAGGCAGCTCCAGCTCCTGGCCTGCGAACTATAGGGAGATCCAGCAATCAGTCTCAGGGGGGTAATCACTCTTGCTTTAACCTCCCTGGATCTGGATTGTAATCTGGGGTGGAGGTCGTGGGTGGGTTTCCAGCTTGCCAGAAATGAAAGTTGCCCCCCCCCCCCCATGTTCAGGACAAAAATTCCCCTATCTGGCAGCAAAGCCATACTGTGGCAACAAGCCCAAAGGTCAAGTAATTAAGTGGCAACATGCCAAGGCAAAGGAAACAAATTAAACAGAAAAATGCAGTGCAACCCTAGACTCCTACTTTGGGGGCAAGGAGGGTTGAAGCATGGAGCAGGAAGAGGACTGTGAGGTCAGAAGTCCTGCTCCAAAAGCCCCAGGGGAAAACATGAGTGGGTTGCAGGCCATAGAGGACCTTAAGAAGGACTTTAAAAATCAAATAAGAGAAGTGGAGGAAAAATTGGAAAGAGAAATGAGAAGGATGCAGGAAAAGTATGAAATGAGGGTCAACAGCCTGACTGAGGAAAACAATACCTTAAAAAATAGACTAACTCAAATGTCAAAGGAGGCCCAAAAGGGCAATGAGGAGAAGAATGCCTTAAAAAGTCGAATTTGCGAGATGGCAAAAGAATCTCAAAAGTTCACTGAGGAGATTCATTCCTTCAGAGTTAGACTGGACCAAATGGAAGCTAATGATTTTTATGAGAAATCAAGATGCTGTTAAGCAGATCCAAACAAATGAAAGATTAGAAGGCAATGTGAAATATCTCATGGGAAAAACCACTGACCTGGAAAATAGATCCAGGAGAGACAATTTAAAAATTATTGGACGACCTGAAAGCCATGATCAAAGAAAGAACCTAGAAATCCCTTCAAGAAATTCTCAAGGAAAATTGCCCTGATGTTTTAGATCCAGAGGGCAAAATAGAGGTTGAAAGAATCCACAGATCACCTCTTGAAAAAGATCCCAAAAAGAAAACTCCTAGGAATATTATAGCCAGGTTCCAGAATCCCCAAATCAAGGAGAAAATACTACAAGCAGCCAGGAAGAAACAATTTCAATATTGTGGAAACACAATCAGAATAGCACAGGACCTGGCAGCTTCTACACTGAGGGCTTGAAGGGCATGGAATATGATATTCCACAGAGCAAAAGAGCTAGGATTGAAGCCAAGGGTCACCTACCCAGCAAAACTGAGTATCTTGTTTCAGGGGAAAATATGGTCATTCAGTGGAATAGAGGACTTTCAAGCATTCTTGAGGAAAAAAACAGAGTTGAATAGAAAATTTGACATCCAGACACAAGAAGCAAGAGATGCCTGAGAAGGTAATCAGGGAAAAGAAATCAAAAGGAACTTATCAAAGCTGGACTATTTACATTCCTACATGGAAAAACAATAACTGTGCCTGAGGAAATCTTTCTCACTATGAAAATAATGGAAGAAGGGTGTATGGTCATATGAATACATATGTGAATGTGTGCGTATATGGTTACAGTTATATATGGATAGAAGGCATAGGTTGAATTTGTTGGGAAGGGAGGATACTCAAGGGGTGAAATTATGAGGTGAGAGAGGAAAGTGGCAAGAGGAGATGGGGAGAGACAGGATAGGGTAAACTATCTCATGTAGAAGAAGCAAGGGGAAGTGTTTGCAAGGGAGGGGAAGAATAGGAAGGCAAAAAGGCAAAACCACATTCTCATTGAATTTGGTTCAGGGAGAGAATGACATACATACTAAATGGGATATCTCAACCTGCAGCAGAATAGGGGGAAGGGGGATGAGAGGAGGGATGATGGATGGGAGGGCATCCTTGGGGGGAGGGGAGGTTGGAAGTACCCACTATAGAAGAGGGACAGGATCATGTAGGGAATGGACCAGGTGGGGGGTGGGATGAGTGGGAGGGAATTATAAGCAGCCTTGTACAATATATCTACTATGATAATGCTTTGCATAGCTAGACATGTACAACATATACTGAATTACTTATCTCCTCAGAGGGAATGGGTGACAAGGGAGGAAGGAAATGGATCTGAAATTCAAGGTCTTAAGATTAAATGTTTCAAATATATATAAATACTATTATTAATACTCTTTTGCTTGTAATTGGGAGATAAGATGTGCAGGCATTGGGACACAGATTCACCTTCCTCTAATGGAAAAGTCAAAGGGGGTATGGGAGAAGATATGGGAGAGAGCAGATTGGAGGAAGCGATATCTTGTGGGACTGCTATTCTGGGAGGGGGGATAGGGGAAAAACAGGGGGAAAAATGATTGTAACTCAAAATCTGGCGGAAATGAATGATGTAAAACAGAAGTAAATAAAGCATTTGTTTAAAAAAAAACATAAAGACAGCTAATTCACCTACCCCTGCTTCTCCTGAAGCTTTCCCTTCTATAAGTTAAAGATGTCCAAGTTTCATCCTCATATGATATGGACTTGAGGATTCTGGTTGCCCTCCTCTGGACCCTCTTCAGCTTATCAATGTTCTTCTTAAGCCATAGCACCCAGAACTGAATTCCATATAAGGGTAGAGTATGGCAAAGCTGTCATCTCCTTATTCCTGGAAGTTGTCCCCCTCTCAGTGTAGCCCAAGATTGAATTATCTTTTTGTTTTCAGTTGAGCTATCAGTCCACTAAAAACAACAGACCTTTTTTCAGAATATTTGTTGCTTATTTATAACTCCTCTCACCTACTTGAACTTCCCATAGCCAAGATGGCAGAGTAAACCTAAACCTCAAATGTTCTCATCCCCCGTTGTTGACTTCGAAAAATTCAGAGAATATTGCCCCAGGAAAAATTCTGGAATAGTGGAGTCAGCAGAAGGGATGCAGCAGTCTTTTACCTTGAGAGGCTAGGGAAATTGACAGGAAGGGTCCCCTTTGCTGTGACTGAAGGGGCAAGTACAGGAAGGGAGGCATCCTGTCAAACCCCACCTCAGCAGACCAGCAAGAAATCCTAAGCCCCAGGGGGTGGAGCCAATAAGTGCCAACAATAGGACCCCAGGCACACCTTCATACAGTGAGGGGAATGGGCGTATACCAGCAGGGATGGGTGTCCACCAATGGCTGAATCCTCCTGAGTTCTACCAGGCTTGAAGAGGTGGAGACCTGAAGTGATCAGACCACCCCTCCCCAACACCTCACACAGTGAGCTTCAGTGTAACCCTGGGGAAATGTAGAGGGACCTGGCTTTGGCCTCAGCCTTGGCACACATGGGGCAGCTCCAGCTCAGGACCAGGGGAGCTGCTGGATCATATAGCTTCTAACTGATAGAACCAGAGGCCACAACACAAAAAGTCAGTAACCAGACCTCTAGGTCCCAGCACAAGAAACATAGGTCAGAGCCCCCTGTGCCCCAGAAGCAGAGATCCACATTAAAAGTCAGGAAATAGGCAATCACAATGGGCAAAAAGCAAATTGGAAAAGCAAATACCACAGAATACTGCTATGGAGACAGGGAAGAACAAAATACAAATTCAGAAGAGGACAGCATTGACACTATACCCACATCTGAAATCTCAAAAGGAAATATGAATTGGTCTCGAGTCCAAAAAGCATTCTTAGAAGAGCTCAAGAAGGATTTTAAAAGCCAAATTAGAGAGGTAGAAGAAAAATTGATCAATTATTTTTAAAAATGTAATTGGCAAAATGAGAAAAAAATTTACTGAAGAGAACTTAAGAAGTATAATTGGCCAATTTTGCTTCCCCACTTTGGTTTCTGTATTTCCTGGCATGAGTATGCCTTCCTAATGTACAATACTCCTGCACCCTCTTTTAATTATACTGTGTCTCTTGAAAAAAGTTTCCATGCAGAGCCAAAGTCCATTCATGGTTTTCATCCTACCAAGTCTAAGTGACATCATAGTGGTACTACTTTGGTTTCAGTGAAATGGTATCATCTTTCACCACAAGGCCAAATTTGCCAACTAATGTTAATATCTTTAGTACTTATTGTTTTTGCTTAAAATTTGGAAATTTATGAATAGATACTTGAAACCATGGTTTTATTAGTGGCTCCTTTCTTAGATTTTGTCTTCTGTGAAATTGTTGATGATCCAGCAACTTTTTTTCTTGTTTCTCTGTGACTGCTTTTTATAGTACTGAACTTGGAGAATTTTCATAAGCAATCTTTTTCCCTCCCCTATCATTTTTTTAATTAAAAGCAATTAGGGTTAAGTAACTTGCTCAAGGTTACATGGCCAGTTATTTTTGTGTGGTGCCAAGTGGAGGCCAGAACCAATCCCGGGTCCTCCCGACCCTGGGGCCAGTGCTCTTACTCACTGTGCCACCTAGCCACCCCTCCCCTATCCTTTTTAGCTTAAAGTCCCTTTGATTAAGTTTGCAAACTACCTGAAAAATATATTCTTACCAGACTTGGTTATGTGTGTTCCATCTCTAGACAGAAACTGTCAACCCTCTGCTGTAAACCATGATCTAGAAATCCCATTCTCAGGCACCACCTTCTTAGCCAGTTGTTCTCTTCCCAAATTAATTATAAAAGGAAGTATTAATCAAAAAGATCCAGTATAGCTTCATTAAGAACAGGTCACACAGCAAGAATAGCCACATAGCCTTTCTTGGCAGGATTATTTAATTGACATATAGCAATACTGTAGTCATGATCAAGTTAGGTTTTTGCAAAGCATTTGATAGTCTTTCATGCTATTTTTATGGGCAAGATGGGATATAAGTTGGTACTAGTAGATGATTTAAGGACTGATTCAATGGAAAAACCTAATCCATGGTAGTAGTTAACTACCACCATCAACTTGGACAATTTCTCTAATAAAAAGACCTGGAACTCTCTGTCAGATCTAGAATTCCCTGACTCCATTTAGCATTTTCCTCAGTGATTTGGAAAAAGATAAATGTAGCTATTGACCACATTGCTGGTGTGGTGGACAAAATTTCCACATGTAGCAGAGGATCCAGTGCCAAGAGTAGAGAAACTCAAGTGATTCTAATAGGGCATGGTTCCTTGCTTTTCTCCTTCATTTTTAGGGGTCACTTAAAATATCGTGTGTGTGTGTGTGTGTGTGTGTGTGTGTGTGTGTGTGTATGTGTAGAGGACTGAAAGTTTATCTTTGATAAATTGTGTGTGTGTCTGTCTCTGTGTCCATCTGTATTTATCTGGGTGTCTGTGTCTCTCTGATTCTCTCTCTCTCTCTCTCTCTCCCTCCCTCCCTCCCTCCCTCCCTCTCTCCGTCTCTCTATCTCTTCTGGAATAAAGCAACAACAAAAACCAGCATGCTCTTTTTTTTTTAAATCTGGCACTGTGGTATCCAGTTTAAAGGGAGGTAGAAACTAAAAGTGCACAATGAAAGGGAGCATGGAGAGCTGGCCAGCATAATGCATTGGAAAGCCCACAGCTACTGAAAAGGCAGGGAATGTCTTTCCTGTTTAGTCATGGGGGAGACAATGTCTAGAGAGGACAGTCTCATCAGACCAATGTTTACGCTGAAAAAAGATAGACTTAGAGGGATATGTGATAGTTCTCTTAAAGAATTTGAAAGTTGTCATCAGTGGACAAAGGACCCACATCAATGAGACAACACACACACACACACACACACACACACACACACACACACACACACACACAGCACGCCCCCATCAAGATGGAATGATTGCTTCTTTTTCTGCCCACCAGTAACAAAATGGTTAAAAACCTAGAAGAATGGGGCGGCTAGGTGGCACAGTGAGTAAGAGCACCGGCCTCGGAGTTGGGATGACCCGGGATCGAAACCGGCCATAGAAAATGAGCACCCACACATAAATAATGACTGGCCGTGTAACCTTGAGCAAGTTACTTAATGCCAATTTCTTTAAAAAAAAAAAACCTGGAAGAAAAAGAATTGTGACTAGGTGCCCTTCTGCCTACCAGAAAATGGAGAATAAGAGACAAAATGGAAATCCTTGCATTTTCTTCCCATTATGTCTGGTCAGGAGGAGTCACAAATAATTTCTTTTCTTCCTTCCTGTTTGCATCTGGCTCGCCTCCTCTTCAGCCGAATATTCTAAGCTACAGACCAGACCTGAGAGTCACTGGAGCTGTAGATTTCTTTAAAAGGGACCATGCAATTTTGAACTCTGAAGGCCCATCCACTCCTATTTATAACAGAAAGCTGAGATTATTCAGCTCAACCTGATCATTTTGCAAATGAGGAAACTAAAGGCCAGAGAGATTAAATGACTTACTAGAGGGTGAAGTTGAGGTGGGGGGGGGGGGTGTCAAACAGAGAGGAAGTGGCAAAACCAGGGTTTAAACTGTATTAAAGTTGTGGGGCTGAGATAGAAAATTACTTCAGTTATTAAGATCAATCAAAGCATTTATCAAATGCTTACTATGTGCTAGGCACTAGGGATACGAAGAAAATAAATGGGTCCCTGCCCTCAGTGAGTTTATATTCTATGATACTAAGGGAAATAATACATACATACATATATGTATAAATATAAACAAAATATAAACAAAGTAAATACAAAGTACTTTGAGGTGGGATGAGGTGACCTAATAGTTAGCAGGGATCCAGAAAGGTCTCCTGTAAGAGATGGGACTTGGACTGAGCTCTGAAGAAAACTAGCAGTTCTAAGAGACAAAGAAGTGAGTGCATTCCAGGCATAGGGAATGGAAGCTGGACTGCTGTGTCAGAACATTAAATAGTCCAGTTTGGCTGAGACATACCTTATGTGAAGGGAAATAATGTACAATAAACTATAAATGTATGCTAGGGCCAGTCTGTGATAGGATTTAAATGCCAACAAGAGAAGTTTTGATTTCATCCTAGAGGCCATAGAGAGTCACTGAAACTTTTGAGGGAGGGAAGTGACATGGTCAGACCTTGTTTTTGGATATAACTTTGTTAGCCATGGGCCTCCCTAATTGTTCTTTCTGCTGCTGTAGGTTTCTTGGTTTCTCTCCAAGAAGATCTACCTGCTTTTTATAGGATCACAGACTTAGAGTAGGGAGGAACCTTTGGAAACAGTGACTCTGGAAGGTAGGTCCGTCCACATGTGGTGGTTAAAAGTGGAAATGTGGTTTGTGAGAAGTAAGGATAGATATGAGCCTCTTTGAAGAAGAGGTGAATCAGAGTCATGTATACATCACCAACATTCTAGCTGAGAAAAAAGGGGCAGGCAGGCCCCCAGAGTACCCTCCAAGACTCCAAGAGAGATGGTTGATCTATCTAACCCCCTTCAGGTATCTCTAGTCTAAGGGGATGATTTTGAGTTCAGAAGGAAAGTTACCTCCCCCATCACTCCAAGCACTTATTTATACACCATATCCCCTTACCAGATCTCAAAGTTGAGAGCAAGACTGAATTATTTTTCATTTTTGTACCCACAGTACCATGAAGTGTCATCTGTATAGCTTAGTAATGATTTCTTGCCTCAAAGGGAATAATAATGATAATATAATATAATTCTGTTTATTTGTTAAAATAATTTCTATTGACTCTGTTCCTAGAACACCTAAATTTCCTCCTATATATCTCTTCCCCTCAGAGAGTCATCCATTTTAACAAATAATTTTTAATAAAAAGAGGAAGAGATGAAAAAATTAGTAAAACTGATTTTTAAAAAAATCTGACAATGCAATGTTCCATGCCCATGGACCAGCATCCTCTGCAAAGGAATGGGGGCAGGGGAAGTATCTTCTTATATCTCGAAGGGTACTTTTCATACTTTAACTCATTTAGTCTTCACAACAACCCTTTAAGGTATGCAACTCAAATATTATAAACTCCGTATTACAAAGAGGAAGCCGACTTTGAAAGAAGTTAACTGACTTGTCCAAGGTAATACAGCTGTTGTATGTCAGGACGCAGACTTAAATCCATCACATCCTGACAATAATCCCAGGGGTATCCCTACTATACTTCGACAGGAAAGCCTGAATCCTCATCAATATGTCTGGCTATGGATTGACTAACCATTCAGCAATTCCAACCCTTATGTGACCCTCTCAGGGGGCCAACTGATTTTGATTGTTCAACATTCCCTGATGTCAGCAAGTATAAAAACAACATTTCCTTCAATATCATCTACATTTTCTTGAGCTGTTCTCGAGCATACATTGGATGTTTGTTCACAGCAGGGAATTATAAATCATCACAGGAAATCCCGAAGCATCTTCTCATAAGTCTGGCTTTGAAAGATCTATCATGTTAGGACAGAATCACTGAGAGCTGAGCCTAGTGTTGATTCGTAATAGTGTATTGTGAAGAGAGAGCCATCCCTCTGACCTGGGAGTCTTACAGAAAACGGACGCTCCTTTTCACAGTTCCTGAATATTTTTTTCCTTGTAAAATACATGGAAGTGTTTTAGTTTAGTGCTCAGTAAAGGAAAGGAAAATCTCTCCAATTAAAAATCAACTGGTTTTTCTACTATTTTATGATACAGGCATCATGTCCCTCTGAGTCTTTTCCTCTATATTATGGGGTTTTAACTTTGTTTGTGTACCCTGGATGCCTTTGACAGTCTGGTGAAACTATGAACTCTTCAGAATAATGTTTTAAAATGTATAAAATAAAATAAATAAAATTACAAAAGAAACCAAAGGTTAGCGAAACTTACAGGCACAATGGTGAGTCAGATCCCTAATCTCACTCCCCCAGCTACATCTCTACCTGCGGATTCTAGATGGGTAGCCCAAAGGGTTTTTAGAGTTCTCTCTAATGCCATTAGTTCAAGCCCCTATTATAGTGTGTTCTTCCCAGGATCCATTAGTGGTTACATTTGAATGCTTTCTGGGAGATAGAAAGAGACTTATTTGGTCACCTAATAATGCCTTCCTTAAACACACTCAGTTTCAGCTTAGCAGCCAATTGAAAGACTCCTCTTTCCATAGAGTCAGTAGACTGGAACCAATCACACATTACTTAAACATGCTTCACATGGTCATAAACACTAGAATACCACTGTCCAATCTCCCATCACAAAAAAATAGAGAGAAAAGATGAAAGTAAGTGCAGATAATGGGATGAACATGAAAGAAAACAAATCATAATTTACCTTCAACAATTCAACAAATAGCCATTAAGATCTTACTATATGCCCTATGTCATATGTCTTGACCCATGTAAAAATTCTGATATAAAATAACTCCTCACCTAAGGAAGGAGCCAGGCACACGCCTGGTTTAAGTGGAAGATTTGGGCCAGGGTCAAGGGAGTATTGTGAGAAATGACCACTTTAGGTTTTTTGACTATTTTCCACACTGTGAATAATATTAGGTTTTCATCCACTAAACTGCCAGGTTTTTTACAGATTAAATAGTCAATCTATTAACAAACATTTATTAAGCACCTACCCTGTAGTAGGTACTGTGCTAAGCAATAGGGATACAAGAAGAGGCAAGAAAAAATCTTCTCCCTCAAGGAGCTTACAATCTAATGAGGGAGACAGGATGAGAACAAATATAAAGAGGGGAACCTATATAGGGAAGGCACTAGAAATAAAAAAAAAAAAACTGGGGAAGGCTTCCTGTAAAAGGAAGGATTTTAGCTGAGACTTTGAAAAGGAAGCCAGAGAGGTCAGAAATATCGTCTAGCCACACCTTCCCCATTTTTTACTTGGGAGGTTGGCTTTATAAACCCAAGTGCAAAGCTTTGTTTTTATTCTTTAATTTCAACCAATTTGATTCCTTTTTTTAAATGGAGGATAGGGGAGCGGCTAGGTGGCACAGTGAATAGAGCACCGGCCCTGGAGTCAGGAGGACCTGAGTTCAAATATGACCTCAGACACTTAACAAAAAAACTAGCCATGTGACTTTGGGCAAGTCACTTAACCCCAATTGCCCTCCCAAAAGCAAAAATAGATAGATAGATAGATAGATAGATAGATAGATAGATAGATAGATAGATAAATGGAGGATAGAGATTAGGGACTGGATCTACTATTTTACTAGTATAAGGAACTCCCAAATTAGGAATCTCACTTTACTAATGTAGGTCAGTAATTTCACTGCAATGCTTACTTAGTCTTAGAGAATTGTCTGGAACACTGAGATGTTAAGTGACTTGCCCAGGATAGCACAACCTGAAAATGTCAGGGTTAGGACACATGGAGAAAAGTGTGACAGGTAATACGCTATAGGTTTAGATTCAGAGACAAAAGGAGTCACCTTTAAATAAATCTATTAAATAAATAATATAAATTAATAAATATAATGATATATAATATAAATAATAACATAAATATAAATAAGTATTTGTCAAATAATGAATTATTTTAAAAATTTAGATTCAGAAAAAAGTAGATTATTTGAAATCCTGTCCATACTGCCTTTTTTATTTTTAAAAGTATATGTAAGATTTCGGTTACATGTTAAAATAATTTAAACTTTTTTTTTAAGTTTCAAGTTCCAAATTCTTTCCCTCTCTCCCTCCTCTTCTCTCTCCCTGAGACAGTAAGCAATTAGATACAGGTTATATATGTACAATCGTGTAAAAAATTTCCATACTGGTCATTTTGTACAAGAAAACTCAAATAAAAGAAAAAGATTGAAAGAAAGTGAAAAACAGTATGCTTCAGTTTGTATTCAAAAAATATCAGTTCTTCCTCTGGAGGTGGATAGTATATTTCCTCATTAATCTTTTGGGATTGTCTTGGATCACTGTATTGCTGAGAATAGCTAATTCATTCTTAACTCTTCATCATACAATATTGCTGTTACTGTGTACAATGTTCTAGTTCTGCTCATTTCATTTTCCAACAGTCCGTGTAGGTCTTTCCATATTTATCTACAATCATCCTGTTTGTTATTTCTTATAACACAATAATATTCCATCACAGTTACATACCACAGCTTGTCACATACCTCTTCGATTTCCACTTCTTAGCCATCACACACACACAAAAGCTGCTTAAGTATTTTTGTATAAACAGGTACTCCTCACCCCTCTTTTTTATGTCTTTTGGATATACACCTAGCAGTGGTTGTTTGGTTGTTATCCTTCATTCTCAAAAAGGACAAATATGACATCACTATGTTAAAGTAAAGTCACAATGTGTCTGACCATGGCTAATCAGAACAATATGAACTAGGAATGCTCACAGTTTGGGCACAAATAGTCCATGTGAACATTTAAGGTGGATTCTCTAAATTTGTGTATCTCACATTTCTTTTGAACTACTTCAATTCTGCTTTACTCAAAGAGCACAGCCCCTTCTCTGATGAGGGCATGCCATGCTGGGTGGTCCTATGCCAGTGTCTCCCATGTTGCACAATCTATTCCAAAGTTCTTAATAGAGACTTTGAGAATGTCATTGTATTGCTTTTTTCTAATCATGATGTGAATGCTTGCCCTGTTTGAGTTCTCCACAAAATAGTCTTTTTGGCAAGCATACATTTGGCATTCAAACAACATGGCCAACCCATCGGAGTTGCACTCTGCAGTAGAATTTGAATGCCTTACATTCATCAAAGTAGAGAGAGTATTGGTGCGTGATTTTTGTTTGCAGATGATGGTACGGTCAATGCATCCTCTGAAGCTGAGATTCAACAAAGTATAGATCCATTCTCTGCTGCTTGTACTAATTCTGGGCTAATAATTAACACCAAGAAAACACAGGTGTTCCATCAGCCAGCACCACACCATCCATATGTGGAACCATTGGTGACAGCAAATGAAGAAGTTTTGAATACTGTGGATATGTTCACTTACCTTGGATGTATCCATTTCAGGGATATACACATTGATAGTGAGGTTGATGGACATGTTGCCAAAGCTAGTTCAGGGTTTGGGAGGTTCCAAAGACTGACCACCAAACTGAAGATCTACAGATCCACTATGCTGACCTCATTGTATACCTATTAAACCTGGACAGTCTACCAACACCATGCCAGGAACCTGAATTGTTTTCATTTGAATTGTCTTAGGAAGATTCTGAAGATCCCCTGGCAGGATAAGATACCTAGCAGTAGTATTGCTGAATCAAAGGGTATGCACAATTTTATAGCCCTTTGGGCATAATTGCAAATTGTCCTCCAGAATGTTTGGATAAGTTCACAGCTCCATCAACAGTGTATTTGTGTCCCAGTTGTCCCACATCCTCTCCAACATTTATCCTTTTCCTTTTTTTATCATATTAGCCAATCTGATAGTATGAAGTGGTAGCTCAGACCTACTACCTCTTTTAAAAAAGCATCTATATAGTACCTACTATGTGCCAGGCACTGTGCTAAGTGCATTTTACAAATATCATTTCATTTGATCCTCACAACACCCCTCTATAGGTGTTATATGATCCCCATTTGACAATTGAGGAAACTGAGGCAAACACAGGTTAATAATAATAGGCAATACTTATATAGTGCTTACTATGTGCTAGGCACTGTGATAAGCCCTTTTATATTATCAGATTTGAGCCTCACAACAACCCTGAGAGGTCTGCTCCTAAGCTATTGAAAACTTTTATAAAAGCAAATGTGTAGGTAACAAACTGATAAGAGGGGTAGTTATCACATGGATCACAACAAATGGGATTCCAAAAGTTCTTGATAGGCTAGAATGTTAGAAAAAATCTAATTCAATGAAATTTAATAAAGACAAATATAAAGATTTATACTCTAGTTAAAAAAATCATTCCCCATGTAACAGATGGAGATTGTGGGGCCATACAGTATTTTATTTTTAAAAGATCTGGGAGGTTTTGCAGACTACAAGCTCATTATGAGTCAATAGGATGATCTGGCAGCCAAAATAAATCATAGGCGGTATTCATCACCGAAGGCCAATCCAGTGAGGGCTGGTTAGGTGCTAGTCAGGGATTTTGTAAAGCGGATTTTTGTTGAAATACTGGTTGGGGGAGTGGGGTGGAGTCAAGATGGCAGAGTAGAAATAGGACTTAGGGCTCCCGCTTCCACCTCCTCCAATTCATGCAAAAGTTGACTCTGAACAAACTATGGAACTATGGAACACACAAAATGACACAGAGAAGCTAACCCCCCACTGAGGACTGCCCAGCAGGCCAGCAGAAAGCAGACAGTACAGCACTCTGGGAGCTGAGCCCAGCCCCAATTGAGCCAGAGATTTTAGACTCAAGATGGCCACAACCAGCCACCGGCTGGAGGGACTTCAGATCACCAGCATCTGTGGCAGTTTGCAGAATTATCAACCCATAGATGCTAAGGATAAAGTGAGAGATCAGTGCAGTGTGGACTTTGGGACCTGAGAATTTGGGAGTTCGATTGGCCTTTGCCCCCGGAGTGATAAACGGCTGAGGCACGACCAGAGCTCCTGGCCTGAAGACTGTAGGGGGACCAGTCTGAGGGTTAATTCCTCTTGCTTTAACCTGCTTGGATCTGGATTGTGGTCTAGGGTGGAGGTCCTGGTGGTGCATGACCAGTTTGCCAGAGCCTGTGGAGGCTTCAGAGAAGGCACCCAACTAATAGCTCCAGTAGCTGAGAAAACCTCAGAGATTGGGACAAAGCTCCCACCTCGGGTAGCAGAGTTCTACTGTGGCAAAAAGCTCAAAAGTCAAATAATTGAGTGGCAACGTGAGCAAACGAGGGAAGCAAGGCAAGCACAGTAATCTGACTTTGGACTCCTTTTTGGGGGACAAAAAGGATTGGGCATGGTACAAGAGGAAGACAGTGAGGTCAGAACTCCTACACCAGAAGCTTCTAAGAAAAGGATAAGCTGCTTACAGGCCATAGAGGAGCTTGAGAAGGATTTTGAAAACCAAATAACAGAAGTGGAGGAAAAATTGGGAAGAGAAATGAGAATGATGCAAGAAAATTATAAAATGAAAGTCAACAACCTGACTGAAGAAATTAATACCTTAAAAAACAGACTAACTCAAATGGCAAAAAAGGCTCAAAAAGGCAATGAGGAGTAGAATGCCTTAAAAAGCCGAATTTGCCAGATGGA
Source organism: Gymnobelideus leadbeateri (assembly GCA_011680675.1). Taxonomy (NCBI): domain Eukaryota; kingdom Metazoa; phylum Chordata; class Mammalia; order Diprotodontia; family Petauridae; genus Gymnobelideus; species Gymnobelideus leadbeateri. The sequence goes on along the minus strand of WOXC01005719.1, from coordinate 80,276 downwards.
AAAACAATCAAAAGCTCACTGAAGAGAATCATTCCTTCAGAACTAGATTGGAACAAATGGAAGCTGGTGACTTTATAAGAAATGAGATACTATTAAACAGATCCAAACAAATGAAAAAGTAGAAGGCAATGTGAAATTATCTCATTGAAAAAAACCACTGACCTGGAAAATAGATCCAGGAGAGATAATTTAAAAATTATTGGACTACCTGAAAGCCATGATCATAAAAAGAACCTAGAAATCATTCTCCACAAAATTCTCAAGGAAAATTGCCCTGATGTTTTAGAACCAGAGGGCAAAATAGAGGTTGAAAGAATCCAGAGATCACCTCCTGAAAAAGATACCAAAAAGAAAACTCCTAGGAATATTATAGCCAGATCAAGGAGAAAACATTACAAGCAGCCAGGAAGAAACAATTTGAACACTGTGGAAACACAATCAGGATAACACAGGATCTGGCAGCTTCTACAATGAGGGATCAAAGGGCTTGGAATATGATATTCCAGAGGTCAAAGGAGCTGGGATTAAAACCAAGGATCACTTACCCAGCAAAACTGAGTATCCATGATTCAGGGGGAAATATGATCATTCAATGGAATAGAAGACTTTCAAGCACTGTTGATGAAAAAACCAGAGTTGAATAGAAAATTTAACATTCAGATACAAGAAGCAAGAGAAGCAAATGGAAAAGAAATCATAAGGAACTTATAAAAGTTGAACTACTTACATTCCTACATGGAAAAATGATAATTGTAACATGAAACTTTTCTCAGTATGAGAATAGTTGAAGGGAATAGAAATATATATACATACACACATACACATATACATATATGCATACATACATATATACATACATACATATATACATATATGTATACATATATACACATATGTGTATACATATATACACATATATGTATGCATACATATGTGTCTACATAGGAGGGCATATGTACGTATGAATACATATGCGAGTTTGTGTACATATGTGTACAGGTATACATAGACAGAGGATACAGGACCAGTTGAATAGGAAGGGATGATACTTAAAAAGTGAAATTAAGAGTGAGAGACAAATATAATGAGAGGAGATGGGGAGAGATAGAATGGGGTAAATTATCTCATATAGAAGAGGCAAGGGAAAACTGTTACAATGGAGGGGAAGAACAGGAAGGCAAAAGGCAATGAGTCAACCTTATTCTCAATGAATTTGGCTTAGGGAGGGAATGACATACACACTAAATAGTGTATCTCACCCTACAAGAGAGTAGGGGGGAAAGGGGATGAGAGGGAGGATGATAGAAGGGAGGGCAGGCTGGAGGGAAGGGAAGTTGGAAGCACCCACTTTTGAAAAAGGAAGAATCAAAGTAGAGAATAGATAAAGTGGGGGATGGGATGGGATGAAGGGAAATATAGTCAGTCTTTCACAATATATCCACTATGGAAATGTTTTGCATAGCTACACATGTTGGAGGGGGGATAGGGGAAGATATAGGAGACAGCTGATTGGGGGAGGGGATATTCAGTGGTATCACTGTTTTGGGGTAGTGGGTAGGGGGAAAATGGGGAGAAAATTTGTAACTCAAAATCTTTTGGAAATGAATGATATAAACTAAAAAATAAAAAAAATAAACTAAAAAAAATTTTTTAATTGAAATACTGGTTGGATTATAGAATCCCTGATATTTTTTACTTATGAGAATCTGTGAATGACTGTGTGTGAAATACAATGGACAATGTTGGTATAAAATGATTAAAGTCAATGGCCTTGCTCTCTTTAACAAACAGTAAACTCTAAGAATGGAGAAGTGATGTGCTATTGAGTATAAGGGTTCTTTTAGGTGTTTGTTGGAGACTATTTTATGGAGTTATTGAGAATTTGTCATATGAGCCAGTTGAGGCTAAAATAGTCCTTTTTATTGGAGCATCTAAGTGAAGAACACAAGCCTTAACTGGAGACACACAAGGGGAGAACCTGTGACGAGGAAAGGGAAGAATCCATCCCTCAGTTGGGGACAGGAATTAACATCACTAAAACTTTGTTAGCATGGCAGCATGCCTGGACACTACCCCAGCACTGGGACAGTCACCTGCAAAGCAGGATCCTAGACATGTCACCTGTTCTCTGCCTGCCTCAGTTTCCTCATTTGTACAATGGAGATAATAATAACACCAACTTCCCAGGGTTATTGTGAGGATCAGATAAGATAATATTTGTAAACCTTTTTAGGACAGTACCTAGCACACAGTAGGCATTTAATAAATGTTTTTTTCCCTTTTAACCACACACAGAAATACATATTAATCTTTGTGCAGATTATTTTTATGTCATGCCATATCTCTTCCCTACTCAAACTCTTTCAGTGGGTTCTCATTGCCTACCTAATAAATCTTGGGTTCCTTAATCTTTGCATTCATGACCCTCCCCCATACTATTTTTCCAGTCTTATTTCCTCCTGATCCTCTAAAACAAACCAATTGTTAAAGAGTTTATAGACGGGTTTTATGTTTCAGCAGACAGTTAAGGCTAGGTAACCTCAGAGGATCTTTCCAATTCAGGTTTTATGATTCTAGGATTTGAACTTTCTGCTCCATCCAAACTGTCCTCCTAAGACATGCCACAGTTCATCCTGCTTTGTGGTTTCTTCACCCCCTCTTCAGTCATTTTCCTGTTTCCTCTCTATTAACCAAATCCTATATGCTCCTCAAGGCTCAATTCAAAGCTACTTCTCCATGAAACATCCTGCAATCATTCCAACCCACAGGGGTCTTTAATTCCTTTAAATTCCCTGACTTAATGTTGGTGACACCTATTATTTGCTGATTATTTTTCCATGTATATAATGTATTCTGTCCCCAGTTATACTGATTGCAAACTAATCTGCCTCTGGATCTCCTTCCTTCTTGCCTCTGCCTACCACTAAGATACCCAGCAGGTAGGCAGCATTTATTAAGTGCTTACTGTGTACCGGGTATTATACTAAGCACTGGAGATACAGAGAAAAATGGAAAAAATAGGGTCCTTGCAGTCAAGAAACTCACATTCTGGTTACAGAGAAGACATGTAAATACCCAACTACACACAAATTGAGACAGTATAAGTGTAAGCTAGTCTCAGAGGGAAGGTATTAGCAGCTGGGGAATGGGGAGAGACCTCATGCAGACAAAAGAATTCCAGTTGAATCCTGAAGGAATTCAGGCAAACTAAGTCAGAGGTGAGAAAGAAGAGTATTCTAGGCATGAGGGACAACCAATGCAAAGATCCATGGAGTCAGGATATAGAGTATCTTGTATGAGGAATGGCAAGTAAAGTGTATAAAGCCTAACAAGGGGGAAACTCAAATGTTCATTGATTAACTAATATAAGCAAACCAATTTGACAAAATTCAGGTAAGTAGTTGGTTAAACAATTAAAACAAATAGGATATTATTGTTCATGACATTCTAGATAACTATTTTGACAGCCTACTTCACTTTTCAGCTGTAGACACAGTGATAAAAGCCAAAGATATATTCTCCCAAGTTAAGGACTAGAGATTCTTATGGGAAGACAAGAGAAAAATAGTAATGACATCATTACCTTTCTCATTTGGTTTCTGGAACAGCAGTTTTCTCTCACATCTCTTATTCCCAAATTTGAACCCAAGCCCAGTGAGAAGGAGGTCAAAATTACCAATATAAAGTAGAATCCTTCCTTCCTCCATGTTCTCAGATGGAACTTGGTCTCCATTTTATTAGTGTCAATGGGGCTACAACCTTAAGATAAGAAAAAAAGAAGAAATTCAAACTCAGGATGGAAAGCAGACTAAACTTTGGCCAGACTGTTTGAGTTGACACCCCTAATTCTTGGGGGGTTGTGAGGAGGAGTAGAGGAATGTGGTCTGGAATCATTCATGATTAGAAGAGGCTAGAATGATTTTTTAATGACTCCCTAGAAAGATATTTAGCAGTTCATCTATCCTATTGTCCTACATATAAAGTATCTAGGGATAAAGCTATGTAAATGTTAGAACACTGATTTATCATTATAAAATGCAAGTGGTACTTAATCTCTTTTTTAAACTACCTTTAAAAATAGTCTGAAACTGGGGTGGCTAGGTGGCTTAGTGAATAGAGCACTGGCCCTGGAGTCAGGAGGACCTGAGTTCAACTCCGGCCTCAGACACTTAACACAAAAATCTAACCATGTGGCCTTAGGCAAGTCACTTAACCCAAATTGCCCTCCAAAAAAAGCGAAAACAAAAAAAATAGTCTGAAATTAAAATTCATAGATCTTTGAGAGAAGTGATCATACAGAAGAGATCTTAGAAGTAGATATTCTAGTAAGTTAGCCAATGAGCATTTACCAAGCACTTATTCTTCACCAGGCATTGCACTAAGTAGTGGGGTTACAAAAGAAGGTAAAAAACATTCCCTGCTCTTCAGGAGCTCACTGTCTAATGTGGGGGGGACAACAGGTAAACCACTATTTATATCTATATCTCTCTATATCTATGTGCTTATATACACACAACACACATATATGTATATATACACATACATACTTATATACATATGTAAATATGTTTAATATGTATATGTGTATACACACAGGCAAACAAACAAGATATAGACAGAATAAACTAGAGGTAATCAACACAGGGAAATCACTAGAATTAAGGCAGATCAGGAATGGCTTCCCATAGAAGGGAAGAATTTTTCTGGGGCCGGAAGGAAGCCAGGGCAGCCAGAAAATGGAGATGAGGAGGGAGACTCTTTCAGGCATGAGGGACAGCCAGTGAAAGCTTCAGGACCAAGGATGTGGAAGGTCTTGTTGGAGGAACAGCAAGGAAGTCAGTGTCATTAAAGCACAGAGCATATTGTTGGGGAGATTGGGAAAGTAAGGTGTCAGGAGACTAGAAAAATAGGAATGGGGCAGCTGATAGAACTTTGAATGTCAATCAGAGGATTTTATGTTCTGTCCTAGGGGAAATAGGGAGCCAATGGAATTGAATGAATGAGGATTAAGGGGAGATAACGGTCAGAATTTTGCTTTAGGAAGATCAGTTTGATAGCAGAGTCACTGCTAGAGAGACTGAGACAGGAAGACTAACCAGAAGGCTACTACAGTTGTTCAGGACTGAGTGGATGAGGACCTGCACTGGAGTGGTGGCAGTGTCTGAGAAGAGAAAGGTGAGTATATGAGAGAAGGTTTGAGGGTAAATTGATAGGTTTTGACAAGAGATTGGATATGGTCATTGAGAGTGAGGCATTGAAGATGACAGGTAGGTTACTACCTGGATACTGGGGAACATATTAGTGCACTCAACAGCAATGGGAAAATTGGAAAGGGGGAGGGTTTTGGAAGCAAGATAATGGCTAATGCCCTCAATGTATAGCTGAGGAACCTAAGTACTACAGAAGAAAAAAACTTGCCTGAGTTTATACAACAAATGAATGGTAAAGGTGAGACTTGAACCCAAATCCCTGGACTCCTAGGGCAGTATTCTTTCTGGTATATTGATTCTGCCTCTTGTTTTGAGGAAATATAATTGGAATCCCTGGTGTTTGTGGGTATGTGTGCGTGTGTAAATGCATGTATATGCTATATGTTTGCTGGGTTATATGTGTATGAAGGTGTGTAGGTGGTATGTTGTGATATATTTATTTATTTCTATACAGCTTTAAGGTTTAATAAAACATTTCCTTCATGACAACCCTATGAGGTTGGTAGTATGACTCCCATTTTACAGATGTATAAATTGAGGTTCACCTTTTGCCCCTTGCAATATATTGCTATTTGCAGTGATGCCAAGAGGATAAAGGCATTCCCAAATGAGACTGAGAAGTCTGCATGGTATTTGAGAAGCACCTGTCAGAATACAAGCTATATCAACATTCAGAAGATTTCATCACCAACCACAGAAAACTAAATGAAAAGTTATGAAAATCAACCCCTAAATTAAAGCCAGATTGCTGGAAAAGGGAAATCACTGATGTGATTGTGAACATCAGTTATCTCAGCCTTAATGAAAAGTACAAGTATACTTTAAACTCTCATGTCTTTTGAAAGCATGATATGGAAATGCCAGCTGCTAAATGCTCAGCTTTTCCAGTTGCTGTGATTTTAAAGTTTAATTTCCGTTTATATAAGAAAATAATTGGATCCAGAATCATCGTGTAAGAGTGACTGGAGAACCAGCTAAGAGATACGGATTTCAGAACCTTCTCTTATACATAACTGGCAAGTAAGATTATAAGTTACAGTACAGCATTCATAGAAGGAATACCTGATATCAATGAAATCACCCTTTTTTTCTATCTCTACCCACCATCCTCCCCTTAAAGAATTATATAGAAAAACAACAGTCCATTCCTTTTGGCTTAGCACTACTTTTTCAAATAAACTAAAAAAGCATAATAGCTCCTATTTCTATAGTTTTACAGTTTACAAAGTTTTCCCCACAATAGTCCTGTGAGATTATTGGCCCCATTTTACAGATGAGAAAGTTGTGACTCAGAGAGGTAAAATAACTTACCCCAAGGAGTAGTTTCAAAAGCAAAAGATGTTGACCTAAAATTCCAAGTAGGAAAAACTCCAAGTGGCTGAAAGAAACATTGTTAAGACTACAATATTCAGTGGTATGGCCAGAACATTTACTTAGTTCTTCAGCTTGTGAATGAATGAAAGAAAAGGCACTTATTGAACATTAACTTCGTACTAGGCATTGTGTTTAGTACAAAAAGGCAGATAATTCCTATCCTAGGGGAACTTGTATTCTAATGGTTGGAGACAACACATAGAGGGGAATGGTAGCCAGGTAAGGGGAGTCACAAGAATGGCGAGTTGATCTTTCAAACAATTAATGAATTAATCAACAAACATTTATTAAGTGTTTACTATGTGCCGGGGCTATATTAAACATGGTTGATAAAAAGACAAAAGTAAAAACAGTTCCTCTGCTCAAAGAGCTTACATTCTAACATATATACAAGGTAATTTGGGAAGGCAGAGTAGTAGCAGTTGTGATGATCAGGAAGGGCTCTCTATAGAAGATAATATTTGAGGTGAATATTAAAGGAATCCCAAGATTCCAAGAGGCAGAGGCAGTGGGTGAGGGGGGGGAGGACTACCAGTGCATTACAAGCACAGAAGCTAGCCAGTACAAAGGCATGTGTACCTTAGTCAGACACTAAAGATAAAAAACTGAGCTGAGCCCAGAACTGAAGAGGAGGAAAAGAGAAAGCCAAATTACCTTTGGGAAACTGAACAGTCCTTTCAATATTCCCAAGCTTACTTTCTAAAACACAAATCCATCTTTTTAATATCAGTATACTTCTGTTGATGACATATGGCTGTGAATCATGGAATACTACAATTTCTGAAGAGTAAAAAGAGCAAGATGGAGACCACATGGTCCAAAAGGGCACCAGAACACCACTAATGATGAGGCGTGTAAGAAATTATATAAGGGATGTTTTTTGTTGTTGCTCATCTCCAACTCTACATGACCCGGTTTAGGATTTTCTTGGCAAAGATACTAGAGTGTTTTGTCATTTCCTTCTCCAGTTCATTTTACAAATAAGGAAACCAAGGAAAACAGGGTTGAAAGTAACTTGCCCAGGATTACACAGCTAGTAGGTATCTGAGGATGGATTGAAACTCAGGTCTTCCTGACTCCAGGCCTAGTGCTCTATTCACTGTGCCACCTAGCTGTCTGGTAAGAGGGATATCTACGTAATGAATGTTATCTAGGATGTAATAAGAAAAAAGAGGCAGGTTAATCACATGGCAGGAAAGAGGGGAAATGGATAGATAGCCCTGGTGCTGCACAGAACACATGTTAAAAACCTAGAGGGAGATTTCATAGTGTATTGAGTCAAGGAGACCTAAATTCTAATATGAGTCCAGACACTTATTAGCTGTGTGATCCTGGACAAGTCATTTAACCTTTATTTGCATCAGTTTCCTCAAATGTGGGGATAATGATAGCATCTACTCCCCAAAGTTGTTGATCTAAGGTTGTTGTGAGGATCAAATGAGATAATATTTGTAAAATACTTAGCACAGTGTCTGGCATACATTAAGCACTCTATAAATACTTATTCCCTTACCTCAATGAATATTACCAGTGTTGGCTAGACTTGGAGGAAAGAGAACTGAACACAAAGTCCAAGACTTAGTGGTCTAGTTGTGACTCTGCCCATTGACAAGACCTCCAAGTTCTTTGAGCTTCACTCTCTTCACCTCTCAAAGGGTAATAATAACAGTCTTTATCTTGAAAGGCTGGGGAAGGACCACATGTTGGCTTTGATTTCTTCTTATGTACTCAGCTGGGCAAAGAAGAGAATGCATGGAACCTGATGTAATAAATCCTGATGTAATAAATCAGTACATGCTGCACTGATACCCCTGATACTTTTAAAGACCAGAGTCAGTCAGTCAGTCAATGAGCATTTATTAAACACCTACTCTGTGCCAGTAACTGCTCTAAGCACTGGATCATGAAGAAAGGCAAAAGAGAGTTCTTACCCTCAAGGAGCTGACAATCAATGGGGGAAACAACATGCAAATATATCCAAACAAGGTAGATGGACAGATACATAAACATATACATATGATAAATAGGAAATAATCAATTAAAGGAAGACATTAGAATTCAGAGGGAATAGAAAGACTTCCTGTAGAAGGTGATATTGTGGGTTAGGTTTGAAGGAAGCTAGGGAAGTCAATAGGTAGTGCTGAGGAAGGAGAGCAATTCTAAGTATGGGAGACAGCCAGAGTGGGGAAAAGGAACCACAAGGAGGCCAGTTGTCACTGGGTTCAAGAGGTTATGGTGTGCATGTGTGTGTGTGGGGGGGAGGTGTGAGGTATTTGTAAGGAATTTGACTAGAAGATATAGGGGAGTCGGTCCCTGTAGCTGACTGCACCTAAGGACTTCATATACTCTTTGAAGGAAGAAGAGAAAACTAGAGTTGTGAGTCACCTTTTATTGACCTATGTGTCCTCTACATGTGGGGCTTACTACTTTTGTCATTTTAGTCTTCATTCTCTAGAGACCTTATAAATGCAAGAAAAATGAACCCCTCATCTTTTGGGGGGTGAGGTTGTTTTTGCACTAACTGCTCTTTATATCTCTTTGGTAAATATATTTAGTAAAATCTAATCAATGCTCCTGACTGATAATCAATGGGAAACACTGATGGGGTTCATAAGTGACAGAACTAGTAAATCTATCTCTTCAGGGTTAAGTCGAGGGCCCTAAGAAATACTAATCACTTTCTAGGGTACTTGTGCGTACAAATCAGGGACACAGTCCCAGAGTGTTAGTACCATAAGATTCTATATTTTCCTCTTTCTCTATTTGCCTGTTAAAATGACATTGAATTTTGTTTTCTTTGTTTGTTTAAAAAAAAATGGACCTTTCTGACTGATTTTCAGCTGAAACTTTCTATCTTTATTGCTTTCTCTATTAGAATGTGAATACCTTGAAACAAAGACCTGCCTTGCTTTCCTATTTGCGTCCCCAGAACTTAGACCAGTATGTTTTGCATGTATTAAATGCTTAAGCAATACATAGTTTCCATTCATAGAAGATGAGGGGAAATCTTCCTAAGGTTTAATGGGAAAACTCAGCTTCTACCATTGGAATGCAGTGTGGTAAAAGGGGATGAAGATGAGATTTGTAATCAGAAAACCTTAAGTGGAAACCTCTCTCTTCTACTGGTCTTGGCAAATCACTTCCCCTCTTGACCTCGACCTGTTCATCTATAAGATGGCAGAGGGTTGCTCTAAAATTCCCTGATTCTATTTTAACTCAGATGATAGAGCCTAAGGATGCTGAGAAAGAGAGAGGCCTCCTGCTATAGGAGAATCCAGGTAGGATCACAGCAGTCAGCTCTGCCCTGGGCCTGTTGAAGAAGAATCATAATTAATATGCATGCAACATGAGTGTAAAATCATTCTTACCAGGTGCCCTGAGTAGCCTGTAGCTGACCCACAGGGATGTGCCTATATTACATCCTGATTGTGTATGGTGAGTACACCCTTTGCTGATACCTTTGTCCCTTTGTTCTTATTTTTCTCCATGCCCAGAATGTGCTCCCTCCTTCCCTTCACTTGTTGGCTTAATGCCCATCTTTTAAAGCACCACCCAAGTGCCTCTCCAGGAAGCCTTCCCCTAGCAAGGGGCAGTGCGGTCTAGTGGCTAGTGTGATGGACCCGGAGTCAGGAAGACTTGGGTTCAGATCTTGCCTCTGACTAGTTCTCTGACCACAAGCAAGTTGTTTAACCTCTCACAAGTCCCAGTTTCTTCATCTATAAAAGGAGGGTCTTGGACCTGATGAACCCTAAGATGTCTTTCAGCTCAAAATCTGTATACAAATCCTATATAGTTCTATAAATCTATATAGTCCTACCCGCTAGCACATGCAAGTCATTAATGAGCTTGAGCCACAAAAGAAATTTTGTGTTGTGCTTTTCTGATTTACCTATTGTATAATGTTGTACATTAGAATTATTTGTGTGTATATGTCGTATCTTAGGACTGGACTATAAGCTCCATGAAGGCAGGGACTCTAATTTATCCAAACATCACATCTCTCTTATCACCTGGGTGATGATGATGATAATAATTACTGTTATTTGCAATTACAAATATTACATATAGCAGAAAATATTACATATATTTATAGTGGTTATCACTGAGTCATTCAGTTGTCTCCAATTCCTTGTGACCCTGTGAACTGTATCATGCCAATACTATTCCTGAGGTTTTCTTGGCAATGATACTGGAGAGGTTGGCTATTTCCTTCTCCAGAGGCAAATAGAGGTTAAGTGACTTGCCAAGGGTCACATAGCTAGTAAGTAACTGAGGCTAGATTTGAACTGAGGTCTTCCTGACTCTAGGCCTATGGCTCTATCCAATGTGCTCTCTAGCTGTCTCATTTTATATATAAATAAATAACACACACATACATACACACACATATACACGTACACACACATATATACACATAAATGCACACACATATAACATACATGCACATATACACATACATGCATTTATGTGTATATGCATTGTGAGTATATGTATATATACTCGATTACATAATTATATTTATTATATTATGTAATATTATCATATAATTTTATTATATACGACTATATTTATATAATACATTATATATTATAATGAAAATTTAAATGTATAGCATATATAATTATTATAGTAATGCCATAATTATTACCATAACAACATTTCTAGTCAGCCTAAGTTGCCCAGGCATGGTGCACAGCACTAGGAGTTTCCAACAAACATGACACAAGCCATAGCCATGCGTTCACTCTCTTTTGTGACTTCCCACCCTCTCACATCACTCTTCTAATGACTTTACTCCTTATGCTCTCTCTCTGCCACCCACTGTTAGGACACTAACTGATAGCTAATAATAAAAATAACTCAATATGGTGCTTACTATATGCTGGGTACTTTATAATTATTATCTCATTTGATCCGTGCAACCTGGGAGGTCAGTGCTATCATTATCTTCATTTTATAGTTGAGGAAATTGAGGCAAACAATAGTTAGATGCCTTATCCAGCGTCACACAGCTGACAAGTATCTGAAGTCAAATTTGAATTCAAGTCTCCTTGACTTCAGACCTAATGCTCTATTGACAGCACAACCTAGCTGCTGGTTCTTTGGTTAAGGTGGACATTTAATACATTTCAGAGAATGAATGGGTGGTTCCAAAGCCACAGGTGGAGAATTCCCAGTGACCTCATTTATAAATTATCTTCTCAAGCTATTTGCAGTATGCTGCCAAGAGACAATGGGAAAGGGGGTGCTTATTCTGCCTCCCCCATTCTTTTTTTTCCGGGCAAACATCATTGTGAAAACAAAAAATCTGCCCATTACTCACTCCCTGGAGTTTATGGACCTTTCCACTTGACTCTCTGAAAAGCCCACAGATGATCTGACTCCTTAATCTCCCTCTCAGAACAATCTGATCAAACAACAGTCATCACAAAGCTATCTAAGAGCAACCAGATTAAACATGAGGAAATTTGCTGGTTTGTATATTTACTCCCAATTAAAGGTGTGACTTGTGTGTGTGTGTGTGTGTGCATGCGCGCACGCAGGTGTATGTCTACAGGTGCACAAACTGCTCCTAGGGCAAGTGGGAGAGGATATGTGCATGCTGGAAGGTGAGGTCAGAGGCAAACCTGGGCGCACAGCAGCCACTTCTGGGAGGAGTGAAGTTGACAGGGGAAAGAAGTAAGTGGATCATTTTAGAAGCTTATCATTTTAATTAATGGAACTTCCTACCTAGGTGCTAAATTTTGTTTTTCTTCTCCTAAAGAACTGTAAGAGTTTTCAATATTTAGTATCATGTGGCAAGTCCCCATCACTCTACCCCAGTTATGGATCTATTCCAATTTTATATTGTATGTGTGTGTGGGTGTGGGTGTGTATATATATATATATATATATATATATATATGGGGGGGATATACACACATATGTCTATTTATACACAGATATATACATATATATTTATACATAGATACATACATATACATAGATACACATAAACACATAGATACATAGATATACATGTGAAATGCATACACACATGATATAAAATTGGAATAGATCCATAACTGGGGTAGAGTGATATGTGTGTATAAACACATGCACAAATACATGTGTGCACATATACATACTTAGGTATACACATGTTGTCCCAAAAATCAATTCAATTTTAAGATCCCATAGCTAGTAAATCTACTACCATTACAGTTACTAAAGCATAAAATTGTGCTAAGACTTTTGGGACAATGTGTGTGTGACACATATGACATATCAAATTTCTTTCACACTCTAAGGCTTATAGACCATTTTCTTTGAAGCAATCCCATGCAGTAGGAAGTATAATTGCTTCCCCCCAATTTTCAGAAAATAGGATCAGAGCTCTAGAGGTAGAAGAAGCAATATTAGAGGCTATGGAGTTCAATTCTCATTTTACAGATGAGGAAACTGAGGCCCATGATATGAAGTGCTTTGCTTAGGGTCACAGATCATAGTGGAGCAAGGTTTCAGACCCAGGTCCTGTGATTCTGAATCCAGTATCTCTTGCATTTTGCCGTATTGTTTCTCTAATTCAGTAGTAGGAGCCATGTTTTCTATTACCCAAGTTAGTAAAATAATATAGTTTTGAGGATGTTACTGAGCTTTCCTCACTTTACTGGTTTGCTACATATGGTACTTCCAGAATTCAGAGAAGTCAGGCTTTTGATCACTGAGATCTGTTATGAATATGAAACCAGTACATTTTCCTATCCAAGTTTTTTAGCTGTGTGTTTATTGGATAATGGCTTGGGAAATGTCAGCAAGTAGGCATGGAGTCTTAATGGTTAAGCTCTCCCAGTATTTTTAATGGACATGGATTTATATTCTGGTCTCAAAGGAAGCCCCAAACAACCATTTGTCTGCTCCTATTCCAAAGATGGAGGAAAATCAAGAATCATCTGGAAGTGCAAATCACTTCCTCTCCCTCTCCCTTGATAGAAACTCTCCAGGACAGATCTTCAGGGTTTCCCTATTTTATTAGAAAATTGGAATGTTTGTATTATTCATCAAACTCATACTAACACAATGGTTGGAAAGATTTTCCAAGAAGAAACATTCTTTCACAGGAAATGAATTACTCGGCTCCACACTGCCTCTGGTCACAAAAGTGCTGCCAGTTTATCTCCTGAAAGAGCAAAGCTGAATTAGGCAGCTTTCCATTTTATTAATTCAGCTCAGTTCAACTTGAAAAATATTAAGTACCTGCTCTGTGTAGTGAGACGTTTTTAGTTAGAGAGGTACAAGATGCAAAGCAGTCCCTCACTTCAAGGATCTAGCAACCCACTGAGGATAGATAGTATGTAAATAAATGCAACACTAAAAAGGATGGAGGAAGGAGAAAACTGTGCAACATATCTATCAAGCCGGACATCGAAAGGAGTTGATAAAGCAAAAAGGACAGCAGTTCTGAGACAATCAAAGATAAGAGGAACTAAAAATCCAAGATCAAGTAAAAAAAAATGGACTCAAAGATCTATACACAAATGCTCAGATTTTAGACAACAAATAAGAGAACCAAAAAGTCCTAACACAAGGAGGCAAGTTTGTCCTCACAAATATTCCTGAAACTTGGAGGGATGAAACCTATGTGACTTTGGATGGATATATTACATCCAAAAGAAACAGGATAGGGAAGATAGTATTGGGGGTAGTAAGAAAGTATACTCATTTAAGGGAAACCCAAAACTAGAGGCAGTATGCTGGAGAACATCTGGGTGAAGATCCATGAGGAAAGGAACAGAGATGATTTTGACATCAACATATACTAGAGGTTATGGAAAAGAAATAGGAAACACATGAGGAACTTGAGAAACTGGACATAACCTTGGAACAAAACATTGGGGGTGTGTGGTGGGAGGAGAGATTAATCCTTGACCTCTCCTCTCTCTTTTCTCTCTCGTACTCTCTTTCTCATCTCCTCTCTTTTATTTCTCTCTACTTCTCTCTCTGTTTCTCTTTCCCTTCCTCCCTCATTCTCCTCCTCTTCCTCCTCCTCCTTCCTCCTCCTCCTCTTCCTTCTTCTTCTTCTTCTTCTTCTTCTTCTTCTTCTTCTTCTTCTTCTTCTTCTTCTTCTTCTTCTCTCTCTCTCTCTCTCTCTCTCTCTCTCTCTCTCTCTCTCTCTCTCTCCAAATCAGAGCAAGTAATAACTTCTTGACTTGACTTCCTGAGCATTTTTTCCTTCAAAAGATATAAGAAACAACAAAGAGAAATTCTATTCTGGGTCAGATTCTAATAGGAGCTGCTGGTACAGAAGGGGATAGAGTCTGGAGTCAGGAAAACGAATTTATGTCTATCTGGCCTCAGACACTAGCTGTGCAATTGTAGGCAAATTACCTAACCTCTGTTTGCTTTAATTTCCTCAACTATAAAATGGGAATAATAATAATAGTACCTACCTCACATAGTGGTGAAAATTAAATTAAGAAATATTTGTAAAAAAAAAAAACCCTTAGCAAGGGGTCCCAACAAGCCCCACCGCACCTGACCAGCAAGAGCTCCCAAAGCCCAGGGGTTGGAGCCAGTAAACACTAACAACAGAAACCCAGGTGGATCACAGCACTACCAGGGGAATCTGAAAACACCAGTGCTGCTGGCTGCCACCTGCTGAGCCTGCCTGAGCTATAGCCCAGGGGCATATAGGTGGAAATCTGAACTGGCCAGACCACCCCTCCCCCACAGGTTACTCTGTGAGCCTCAGGTTAACTCAGGGGAAACACTAAGAATCCTGGCCTTGGCCGCAGTCTAGACACCCAGAGGCTACAGCACATAAAGTCAACAACCAGGCCCTTAGTTCCCAGCCTGAGAAATTAGGAAATAAGAAATGACAATGAAAAGGAAAGAAGCAGAGAAAGAGAAGGGGAAGGCAAGAAAATTGATCAGAGCTTATTATAGTGAGCAAGAACAACCAAACACAGAGGACAATATGGACTCTATACTCACACTTGAGACCACAGAAGGAAATATGAACTGGTCTCAAGCCCAAAAATCATTCCTAGAAGAGCTCAAGAAAGATTTTGAAACCCAACTTAGAGAGGTAGAAGATAAATTTAATTCTACAGTGACCAAATTGGAAAAAAGTCTCACTAAAGGAAACAAATCCTTAAAAAGTAAAATTTGTGACCTAACTGGAGAAAATACCTCCATAAAAATGGACCTTCAAAAACTAATCAAAGAAAATAATTCACTAAAAATTAGAATCAGTCAAATTGAAGCTCAGGACTCTATGATGCATCAAGAGTCAGTCAAACAAAACATAAAGATTGAAAAATTAGAAGAAAGTGTAAAATATCTCACTGGAGAAACAAATGACCCAGAGAACAGATCCAGGAGAGATAATCTAAGAATTATTGTTCTACCGGAAAGCCATGATGAAAAAAGCAGTTTGGACAACATTCTCCAAAAGACTGTCAAAGAAAACTGTCCTGAAGTCCTAGAATCAGAAGGTAAAATTGTTATTGAAAGAATTCAGCAGACTCCTCCTGAAAGAGATCCCAAATTTAAAACTCCAAGAAATATAGCAACCAAATTCCAGAATCATAGGGTTAAGGAGAAAATGCTGCAAGCAGGCAAAAAGAAACAATTCAAATATTGTAGAAGGACAGTATTACACAGAACCTAGCAGCTTCTAACATTAAAAGACTGGAGGGATTGGAATTTGATATTTCATAAGGCAAAAAGAGCTAGGACTGCAACCAAGGATCAACTACCTGTCAAAACTTAGCATGATCTTTCAGGCAAGGAGATGGTCGTTTAATGAAATAAGGGACTTCCAGACTTTCCTGATGAAAAAGCCAGAGTTCAATGCAAAATTTGATCTCCAATTACAAGACTCAAGAAAGACATAAAAAGGTAAACAAGAAACACACACACACACACACACACACACACATACACATATGTACACACACACTCACACATGCACGTAACTTGAGATGCAATAAGAACAAACCATTTACATCCCTATATGAGAAGCTGATACCTGTCAATATTGAAATTTATATTATTATCATGACCTTTAAAAGGATATACATAGATAGCTCGTGTGGGTATAAATGAACTAATCTGATGATAAAAAAAACCTTATTAAGGGGTTCAAAGGGATGGTAAAGGGATAAATGGAAAGGATGAGGCAGAGAAAGATAAATTATGCCATGTGAAGAGGCATAAAGACATACTATAGTAGAGGGGAAGGAGAGAGAGAGAGATGAACATCATTTGAACATTATTCTCATTGGTTCTGGTTCAAAGAAAGATCAACATAGTCAATTAAGTTTAAGATTCTAACCTGAAAAGATACAAAAACTCATTATAATAGAGGGAAAGGAGGAAGGGAGAGAAGTACTGTATGAAATTTACTCTCATTGATTTGGGGTCAAAGAGGGAATAACATACTCTGCTAAGTATAAAAATCCATTGTGTTCTATAAGCAGTAGGAGGAGTAAGGGAGGGATAAGAAGGGGTAGGGTTAGAAGGGAGGGAAATAGTAAGAGGAAAGGGTAGGTAAAGAAGGGGGGGTGTCACAGGGAGGGAATACTGAGGGAGGTAGTGGTCAAAAGTAAAATCTTTAAGGAGGGGAAGGGAGAAGGAAGAAACAAAAACAGAAAATAGGGGAGGGAATAGGATGGAGGGAAAGAGACAGATAGTAATCATTACTGTGAATGTGAATGGGATGAACTCTCCCATAAAACAGAGGTGGATAGCAGAATGGATTAAAAACCATAACCCTTAAATATGCTGTCTACAAGAAAGACATTTGAAACAAGGGGATACGCACAGGGTAAAGGTAAAAGGCTGGAGAAGAATATATTATGCTTCAGCTAAAGTAAAAAAAGCAGAGGTAGGAATCCTCATCTCAGTTAAAGCAAAAAAAAAAATAGATCTAATTAAAAGAGATAAGGAAGGAAATTATGTCCTGCTAAAAGGCACCATCAAGAATGAAGCAATATCATTATTTAACACATATACACCAAGTAGTATAGCATCCAAATTCCTAGAGAAGAAGTTAAGGGAATTAGAGGAAGAAATAGATAGCAAAACTACACTAGTGGGGGCCCTTAATCTCCCCCTCTTTGAACTTGATAAATCTAACTTCAAAATAAACAAGAAAGAAGTTAAGGAGGTGAATAGAATTTTAGAGAGAATAGATATGATAGATCTCTGGAGAAAACTGAATGGGGTTAAAAAGGAATATGCCTTCTTCTCAGTGGTACATGGCACATACATAAAAATCGACCATGTACTAGAGCATAAAAACCTCAAAATTCAGTGCAAACAAGGCAGAAATATTAAATGCATAATTCTCAGACCATGATGCAATAAAAATCATATGCAATAAAGGGCCATGGAAAGATAAACTAAAAACTAATTGGAAACTAAACAATTTAATCTATAGAAAGAATCAGTAACTTCATTCAAGAGAATGACAATAATGAGACAATATACCAAAATTTGTGGTATGCAGCAAAGGCAGTTCTTAGGGGAAGTTTTATATCGCTGAGTGACTACATAAACAAATTAGTGTAATAGTAATGGAATTTAATGATTCCCCCTGTATTGGCTTGGTTTTCAGGTTGAATGTTAAAATCCAGAGCTTGTGAATGCCATTTGTGGGATGGACTTGTTGACATGAAAAGAGAGGGCTAAACTGGGATGAGCTGGTGCTGTGGATTGGGAGAGGCACAAGCAGAGAAAGAGAGGCAGAAGAATTTTTGGAAGCAGCATCATGGAGGCAGAGAGAGAGGGGATTGCTGAGGGCCAGTTCAAGTTGCCCAGGACTTTTGAGAGCCAAGGACTGAGGAGACATGGCTGTGATGCTGGTACTTTGTCTGTCTGTTTTGATGTTGTTTTACCAGATTTGTCTGCTGGTGAAGGACAGTGCTGTTGTTGTAGAGGTCCTGTAACCTTGCTGTTAGTTCAGGGGTCCTGAGACTATTCTGCAGACAGAGAATGAATTGTGTCCACTGGTGAAGGACACTGCTGTTGTTGCAGAGGTCCTGTAGCCTTGCTGTTGGTTCAGAAGCCCTGAAGAAGGATTTTCTTGTTGTATGTTTACAGAAATCATAGAAGAGGGTCTTGCTGATGTGTTCAGGGGTCCTAGGACTGTTCTGTAGGCAGAGAGTGAATTAATGAGGACACTGGCAATGTATCTTGTGGCCTTGTTAAGCTTTGTCTCCCCAGGAACAGAGATTGCTGAGAACTTGCCTTGGGTCAAGATGAAGAAAAGACCTTTCTTTGGGTATTAAATGCTGTGATGATATCTTAACCTTGTAACTCAGGGATAGATGGCCTTTGTGCTCTCTACTGCCCCCTTTGAGAAGGTGCTTGGCATTAACTGATGATAATTGTAATTCAATTGTGATCCAAGGGTAGGAAACTTTTGACTTTTTTGTGCTCTGTGACTGGCCAAACGAATGTACTTTGTTTATGATTGGGAACTAATTTCCATTTGGAAGAGGGACTTTGTGACTGACTAAATGAATGTACTGCCCAGGGGTGGAGTAGTACTTCAAAATTATTGAATTACACTTGGTGAATGCTATATTTTGAATTATTCTGTATTTTTATTTTCTCTGTTCTTAATTTGTCACTGAATATAATGGAAAGCAGCTATGCTAGCATTTTGAACCTTGGGAAGTTGCCTTTGCTTGGCATTACATTATGGCATAGTTGGTAGGATTACAAAGCATAGTGCCTCTATTTGTTCCAGGATCCATGGTCACTTAGATTGAGATTGTAAGGCCAAGGGTCCCAGAGGGGTGGAATAGCACTGTGAGCAGGATCATTAAATTTCATTACTATTACAATTAGAGGGAGTGGCTAGGTGGCGCAGTGAGTAGAGTGTTGGCCCTGGAGTCAGAAGGACCTGAGTTAGGATCTGGCCTCAGACACTTAACACACACAAACAAAAACCTAGCCCTGTGACCTTGGGCAAGTTACTTAACCCCAAATGCACTCCAAAAACCAAAAACAAATAAACAAACAAACAAAACAATTAGAGAAAAGGGAGGTCAATGAATTGGGCATGCAACTGAAAAAGCTAGAAAAAGAAGAAATTGAAAATCCCCAATTAAATACTAAATTAGAAATAATGAAAACCAAAGGAGAGATTAATAAAATTGAAATTAAGAAAACTATTGAATTAATAAATAAACCTAAGAGCTGGTTTTATGAAAAAAAAAACAATAAAACTGATAGACCCTTAGTCAATATGATAAAAAATAAGAAAGAAGGAAACCAAATTATGAGTATCAAAAATGAAAAGGGTAAATCTACCTCCAACGAAGAGGAAATTAAAACAATAATTAGGAATTATTTTGCCGAAATGTATGCACATAAATTTGACAATCTTAGTGAAATGGATCAATATTTACAAAAATATAAGTTGCCCAGATTAACTGAAGAGGAAGTAAATTACTTAAATAACCTCATCTCAGTAAAATAAATCAAAAAAGCCATCAGTGAACTCACTAGAAAAAAAATCTCCCGGCCAGATGGATTTACTAGAGAATTCTATCAAACATTTAAAGAACAATTGATTCCAATACTCTAAAAACTATTTGGGAAAATTAGTGAAGGAGTCCTACCAAATTCATTTTATGACATAAATATGGTACTGATACCTAAATCAGGAAGAGATAAAACAGAGAAAGAAAGTTATAGACCAATTTCCCTCATGAATATAGATGCAAAAAATTTAAATAAAATATTAGCAAAAAGACTACAGCAGCTTATCACAAGAATAATACACTTTGATCAGGTAGGATTTATTCCAGGAATGCAAGTATGATTTAATATTAGGAAAACAATCAACACAATTGATCATATCAACAATAAAACTAACAAAAACCACATGATTATAGATGCAGAAAAGGCTTTTGACAAAATACAACATCCATTCTTATTAAAACCACTAGATAGTATAGGAATATATGGAATCTTGCTTAAAATAACAGGTAGCATCTATTTAAAGCCATCAGCAAGTATTATATGTAATGGGGATAAACTAAAAGCATTTCCAATAAGATCAGGGGTGAAACAAGGGTGTCCATTGTCACCCCTCTTATTCAATCTGGTACTAGAAATGTTAGCAGTAGCAATAAGAAAAGTAAAAGAAATCAAAGGAATCAAATTAGGCAAAGAAGAGACCAAGCTATCACTCTTTGCAGATGATATGATGATATACTTAGAGAATCCTAGAGAATCAAGTAAAAACTACTTGAGACAATAAATAAATTTGGCAAAGTTGCAGGATATAAAATAAACCCACATAAATCCTCAGCATTCCTGTATATCTCTAATGAAACTCAATAGCAAGAGATAGAAAGAGAAATCCCATTTAAAGTCACTGTAGACATTATAAAATATTTGGGAATCTACCTGCCAAAACAAACCCAGAATCTATATGATCACAATTACAAAACACTTCTCACACAAATAAAAGCAGATCTAAATAGTTGGAAAAATATCAATTGCTCGTGGCTGGGTCGAGCTAATATAATAAAAATGATAATTTTACCCAAACTAAACTATATATTTAGTGCCACACCAATCAATTTACCAAAAAACTACTTTCTAGAGTTAGACAAAATAATAACAAAATTCATTTGGAAAAACAAATGGTCTAGAATATCAAGGGAATTAATGAAAAGAAACGCTAGGGAAGGTGGACTAGCTATGCCAGATCTTAATCTGTATTATACAGCAGCAGTCATCAAAACTGCTTGGTACTGGCAGAGGTGTAGAGTAGTGGATCAATGGAGTAGATTAGGTGCAGGAGACCCAGCAGTTAATGAATATAGCAATCTATTGTTCGATAAACCCAAAGACCCCAGTTTTTGGGATAAGAATGCACTATTTGACAAAAACTGCTGGGAAAACTGGAATACGGTATGGCAGAAACTGGGCATAGATCATTATCTAACACCATATACCAAAATCAAGTCTAAATGGGTGCATGATCTAGGTATAAAGGATGATACTGTAAGCAATCTGGGAAAGCAAAGAATAGTTTACCTGACAGATTTGTGGAGAGGGGAAGACTTTGCTCGTTGAAGACAGTTACCGTTTCCTCCTCCTCTTCCCCCAACCAATATGCCATCTTCTTTTCCCCAGGCTAAAAAATGCCCAATTCCCTCAACCAATCATCATCTGACATGCACTCAAGTTCCTTGACCATCCTGTTTACCCTCCTCCAGATAATCTCCAACCTATCAATGTCCTTCCTAAGTCATCATGCCCAGAACTAAACAGCATCCTCCTTATGATGTCTGACAAGGGCAGAGAACAGTGAGGTTATCACCTCCCTGTGCCTGGAATCTCTATCTCCTTGTGAAATCTGAGATTGACTTAGGTTTTTTGACTGCCACATCACACTTATAACTTGAATTCCACTAAGATTCTTTGAAGAACAAGTTGTGGCTTTTTATGTCTCCTCCATCTATACTTCGGAAGTTATTTTTTGTATCCAAGTGCAAGAGAGAGCTTAAGGAGTGAGGTCATTAGGAGTCAGTGTGAGAGGGTGAGTGAGTGTGAGAATGAGAACATGGGCATTGCTTGTGATGTGTTTGCTGGAACCTCCCAGGTTTCCGATTTGAAAGAAAAGTATCTGGGTGGGAAGAATGACATCATAATCAGCACTATAACTAGCCATAGCTAGTTGGTGCAAATTCAGGTTAGGGGGTTCAGTGAGGCTGGCTATGGAGCAGAAAACACAGTTCACGGTAGCAGACAAGGGGAGGAAATACAAAAGACAACCCCCAGCCAGTCAGAGGAAAACAAGGAGTGGGCCACCTTTCAGAGATCCTAGTTTTTCCACCTGTTTGGGGTTGTGTGGAAATGCAAGAGGAGGATATCGGTCTTGTGATGATGGAGTTCCGGGGTAGCAGCCAGGGCAGTCGTGGTCTTTAGTTCTGTCAGAACATGAGGTGATGTGAAAGACAGTAGTTTCCATGATCCCTGTTGATATCTTGGGGCAATGTCCCATTTGTCCCATACCAGTTTCAGTTCTGATCACAAAGTCTTGGCTTTAGGACCAGTTCTGGCATCATTGGGTAACCTTGGGAATTGCTTCCTCTCTCTGAGCCTTGGTTTCATCATCTAAAAGGCAATTGAACTAAATTGTCTCTAGGGTCGCTTTCAGTTTTAAAATTCTATGATCTTATTTTGAGGGTCATGTAAATTCACAGAACTGGGAAAAACTGAAGCAAAAAATCATTTGAAGAGTTCTGTGCCAATGGAGAAAAATAAATGATCAAATTTTCTGGATTGACTTATTGGTTGTGTACTGTTCTGAAGAGCCAGAAATGGTTTGTATAAGTGAATGAGATGTCCAGGAATAAAAGCAGCAGGTGAGCTCAGCCACCAAAATGGGAGTATACATTTTTAAAAATATATTTACAGAGGAGTGACACGTAATGGCCTTGGTTTCCAGTTGTGCAGAAATTCAAGTTCCGGTTGTCTTCCTCTTCTGTGCTGTTTGCCTTCTGACAGACATAAGTGATGAATGATTGATTGCCTTCTGGCTATTTCCTCAAGGGATGGAATGAGAAGTTATCTTGGAACAAACACTGAAATTGTAAACCATTGTCTGCTTAGTTCAATATAAAGACACACATTCAGTCAATGCTTTGAATCCATTAAAAACATTCTCCTTAATGTTGCTCAGTCCACTGGAAAAGGACAAGTTATACTGAGTGAACAAAGGAATTATCAACTTGTTCCTGCTGACACAGAAAGTCATGCAACAGAAATATGGAAAGCAATGTCCAAAGCGTGTGACTGGTGACTATGTCTTCACATAGGGATGATGGCTAATGATGTAAACGGAAAAAAGGCATCAATGGCCATGACTCACAGGTTTTGAGGGAACTTGGACAGTGCTCAACCTTTAACAGCAGGTTTGGGATGGAAATGAAGTTAGACTAATATCATCACACCCTCAGTGGGCCTTGGGACTGTTTTCCTTCTGTAGCGCACACCCTCTTGTGCTAGGCTGTTTGGGGCATCACTCCAAAACAAGGCAGTCAAGAGCAATGTAGTTCATTACCATAGTGGGTAAATGTAGCCAGATAAGGAATCCAAAAAGGAAACCAGGCTGGAATTGTCATTGAGGGAGAATTCCAGATGATTTCCTATGTAATTGTAGCTCATGTACATATAGCACTTTATAAAGTGTTTTCTTCATAGCAACACTGTGACATAAACTGAAATAAGTCATACTTGAATAGCGATTTATAGTCTGCTTCATTTACAGAGGAGGAAATTGAGGTTCAAAGAGTTTACCTGTCTTGTCAATACTCATACATATATATGAAACTTGTGGAGTTGGGCCTATATCCCAGGACTTTTGACTCCCAAGTCTTATGTCTTTCCAAAACACTCCCTTGGCTTTCACATTATTGTTTTTGTGACACTGTGGCCTTTAGACAAGGAAAGTTATTTTCCTCATTATAGTTCGTCATTTAGAGGAATTGAAATCATGCAATTTGAACACGCAAAGTAGGGGGGGAGAGGGAATGATAAATAGGGAGAGGGAGATCTGAGGGGAGAGAAGCAATGTGGCACCCATAGTGGAAAGAGCTCTGAATTTAGAATCAGACAACCTCGGTTCAAACCTCAGTTCTACTACTTAGAATTGGTATGGGGGTGGCTAGGTGGCACAGTGAATAGAGCACCGGTCCTGGAGTCAGAAGGACCTCAGACACTTAACACAAAAGCTAGCCATGTGACCTTGGGCAAGTCACTTAACCCCAACTGCCCTTCAAAAAGCCAAAAAAAAAAGAATTGATATGGTTTCAGGCAATTGTGTACATATACAGATATGTATATTTATATATGTATGTATATGTATGTGTGTATATATATATGTATATATGTGTATATATTATATTCCTCTCCTGTGAGACTATTTGTATATATTTCACTGTAGTGAGGGTAGGAGTGTGGGTTTATCAATATAGATCTACACCTATATCAGTATACATAGGCACATGTATACACATAAATACACACACACACACACACACACACACACACACACACACGAAAATAGAGAAAGAGAAAGAGAGAGAGAGACAAAGAGAGACAGAGACAGAGAGACAGAGAGAGAGAGTTAGCACTGAATTTCAGCTACCAGGAATGAAATTATCTTCTTAGTGCATTCATCAGCAAAGAATCTAAGTATCTAAGATTAGATTGAGGGTAAAATGACATTGGAAACAATAGTTTCAGATTGGGAATAATAACATTTATCCTATCTTGCAAAGGCATCAGGAGAAAAATGCTCTGGAAACAGTGTCAGAGAAATTTGAGTTATAATGGCTTGATTTGGAGTTAGGAAGACTTGCATCCAGATTCTACTTCTATTCCTCCTTTTTTATTAGCTGTGTGGCCTTGCACAAGTCACTTAAAGACCCACAGTTTCCTCAACTGTACAATGAAGATTGTAATCCCTATAAAACAGGGTTGTTGCAAAATGCAAATGAGATAAGTGAAATGCTTTGTAAAATATAAAGAGTTACATCAATGCCAGTTATTATTGACATTATTATTAGCCTTCCAGGGGTTATTTTTATAGAACTCACATCTGTGGGGTTTGTTTTTGTTTTTTTTAATCTACTATTTTGAGTTCAGTGAAATGCCTCAGTCCTTGAGTTTTACCAGCTGAATCTTGAATGAATTATCTGAAAGTGACTGATACATTTTCACACCATACTTTTGTTTATGAAGATGGAGACAAGCATAGGCTATGGGAAGTTTCCAGCGCTGAATTATACATTTCTGTAGACACTTGATAAATAACAATGCTAAGAATATTTCAGGTCTGTGCTCACTCGGTGTTGGTTTTTGTCAGCATTCCATAGCTGAGTCATTCCATGCCCATTAGTACAAAGAGAAGAGGGAGAGTAATGAGATACAGGCATAGGAAAGGTGAAAATCATTATAGCATTTTCATTTTTTGTTTGTTTTAATTTGTTGTTTATTCTAAACTTGCTCACTCTTAACAAAAAATGTGCAAATCAAAAACGCAATTTTTAAATATGCAAATCACAAACAAAAACTTAAACGATGAAATCACCAAGTCCAGTTTTTACAATTTTTTCCCAGGTTTATTAACCTTAACAGAATACATGTCCTATTTCTGCCCATGTTTCTCCCTTGGAATAGTTGATTAAGACTCAAAGGGGGACTTTTAAATAGGTCCTAAGTCATGGGAAATTTTAAGTTTACCTGAAGCTACAAGGGAACACCTTTGTTCCAGAGACCCATTTTAGGATTCATTTAAATGCTTACTTGATTAAATGCTCCATGCTTCCTGCTCCAAATACACCCTGCAATTAAAGAGAGTTTTGTCTGTGTCTGATGTAACCACAAAAGCAAAACACTCAGTTGTGAGCTTCTACACTACCACTCCTGACCCAATAAAAGAAATATGTGTAGGTGAAATACATCTGTAAAGCTTTCATTTGCTTGGCAATATTCCTGACATATTCCTGAAAAGGCACTATATTATATAAGATAAGAAGTTTTTCTAAGATTAAGCAGTCCTAGGCTGTATGCCAAGAGGCCATCCCATAAGCAAGGTCATGACCAATCAAAAGGCCAAAAAAGAACAAATAAAAATTCAGAAATGGGAAAGAAGATTGTACCTTGTGTCCCCACCAATTAAAACTGGACAATGTGAAGACAAGGATTGCTTAAAATAAGTACTAGTAAAGGCACCCTATAAAAATAACAAATGGAAAATTAAACCTATGTGCTTTCTCTGCTTGTTTATGGTGCCATATATGGCATTCAACTTCACAAATCCAAGAGACATCGCCCCCAAGGAACTAATGGTCTTTCGCATACTGGAAGCACAAAATAGTCAATTTTTGCTGAGACTAGTGACTATACAATGTGGGTCCTCATGGGTGTCACTGAGTCATCTAATCGATAACTATTTTTTAGCCCCTGCTATGTGCTAAAGCCAAAGAATTTGATAATCTCCTACTCTTAAGGAACTTCCATTCTAATAGGTAAATGTATATCTACGGAAGAATAATTTGCATAGAATAAAGTTTAATATAAATAAAACCAAGGAGATATAATTGTGTGTAGGGGCCAAGAGAAGGTACTATTTCCATCCTAAGGAAAACATGCTGTTTTTCTATTGAGTGAGGTGGAAAGAACTGATCACCTTAGTAGAAACTGAACAGAGTGTTTGCCCATTGTTAAGGTGCTACAACCCAGCCTTTTCATCACCCTCAAACAGGTTCCTTCTGAATTGTTTTTCTTGTGCATTTTAAAATTTTGATTAACTTAACCAAAGTCCTTCCTGTTCCATCATGTGATAGAGGATTCAAGAGTTCTTAAGGGATATTTCGATAGAGAACTAAGGTAAAAAGTTCTACCAAGCTACAAAATATGGGACTAACAATGAACACGATTTCTACCTTCTAAGTGCCAGCTTAATTAATGTCAGAAGCTTATCATTATATTGACCACAAGGCGATGTCAGATAGGGCAACTCATTGAGATCGTGAGATTTTGTAACTTGAGTTATTGGAAGTAATCTATACACCATAAAATTACAGACTTTTGACACACATTATAGGATCATAGATATAGAGCTAGAAGTGACCTCACAAGTCATTGATTCCAATCCCTTCATTTTACATATGAAGAAATTGAGGCCCAGAGAGGTAAAATGACTTACTTAAAGTCAAACAGGTTGTAAGCTTCAGAGATGGGATTTAAATTCAGGTCCTCTGACTCAAGAGCCAGACTCTTTCCACCACCATCATCATTGTCAGTTATTTTACATAATCATAGTTAATGTATATATTGTGCTAATTCTATTTTTTTCATTCTGAATCACTTCTTATATCTTCCCATATTTTTTTAGCATTCTTCCTTTTCGTCATTTTTTAGATTCGATACCATTTTATTATTTTAGAAGAAGCATGCTTATATTACAAAAATAAAAATAAAGCAGTTGCTGCCCTCAAAATCTTAAATTCTATTTGGGGAGAATAACATAGCAATAGCTAATTGATGAGATCCCTGTAAATGAAAAGACGTGAATAGATGTAAAAGATATTATGCAAAAAGAACCTACAAAATATGGCAAATTATTTAATTTAGGTAGGTGAGGGAAAGGGAAGAGTCAAGGACAACTGTGAAGTTGCTAGCCTTCATGACTCCAAAGATGATTACTGTCTCAAAATCAGAGAGACAGAAATAGGAAAGTTAGGAAGAGGGAAAGATTTTGAGCGAAAGTCAATGAGTTCTATTGTGTACGTGTTGAGAGTGAGGTACTTATGGGACACTGAGCTGGAAATATTCAATAGCCAGTGGGCAACATGGGATTTCTACTCAGGCGCAAGTCTACATCTGGATATCTAGATCTTGGAATTGTCTGCCTACAGATGAGAGTTGAACTCATGGGACCTGATGAGAT
The DNA here is from genome assembly GCA_011680675.1 of Gymnobelideus leadbeateri. Classification (NCBI taxonomy): domain Eukaryota; kingdom Metazoa; phylum Chordata; class Mammalia; order Diprotodontia; family Petauridae; genus Gymnobelideus; species Gymnobelideus leadbeateri. The sequence goes on along the minus strand of WOXC01005719.1, from coordinate 52,220 downwards.
CACCAAAAGAGAGGGAGTAAAGATACAAGATGTCCTAGGATTGAATCCTGTGGTGTACATGTTTACATGCAAGCACACGTGCACACACACATGCATGCACCATGATCCAGTAAAGCAGTCAGAGGAGTGGAAGGAAAACCAGTTGGAGCAATGCAATGAAAACCCAGAGAGTAAAGAACGTCCAGGAGGAAGAGGTGCTCAATTTGTGCTTAATGCTGCAAAGAGGCAATATAGCACAATTTAACAGGTATCTTTTTCTCAGTCTTAAAGAAAAGAAGAAAAAAGAAACAAGCAAAGCTTTACAACTCGACCAATTCACTTTGACCTTTGGAAGATTTATAAGGTTAGAAGAGAATGACTAAACCTTGTAATGTTTTCAGGCGCATGTTATAATAGGGCAATGAATTTCATTTTCATGGGATATTTTTTAAAAAATCTATCTTTCCTTGGAAAATAAGGAGAGAAAAAAACTTTTCAGTACCTAACTACCATAAATACACTATGTAGTATCTAGCTACTATTTATCTGACAATCATGAGACTGTTAAGTAATATTTCAGGTACATTGAAAATGCCCCCTGGGATATGGAGACTCTAGAAACAGTACACTCTGTATTGTCAAATATCTTACAGTACAAATGTTTTATAAATGCAGGGACATGAATAAGAGGACATAGAAGACATCAACAAATTCAAAGCACTGACTTTCAGATCCTTTTCCTCAGTAATAATCATAGAATTTTGGAACTGGAAGACACACCAGAGATCATTTTGGCCAACATCCTCAGTTTAACAGAGGAAAACAGAGAAGCACAAAAATGAGGTTAATTTACATAAGGCCACAGTGCCATTTTTATACAAGTCTTAAATTTAGAATGCTACTGATTGTGAAGATAATGGCAATCGTTTACCACCAGTAAAACATATTTCTTTTCTAGTCAGAAAATGCAACCATTCTCTAAATAGTTAAGAAATTTCTAAAAGTAAATTGAAGCCCTCCATAGTGTGAGTTTCTGACATAAGGCTCACCTAGAAAATAGGATTTTTCTTTCTTTCTTTTTTGCCTTTTTGGAGGGGGGAAGGCAGGGCAATTGGGGTTAAGTGACTTGCCCAAGGTCACACGGCTAGTTTTTGTGTTAAGTGTCTGAGGCCAGATTTGAACTCAGGTTCTTCTGACTCCAGGGCTGGTGCTCTATTCACTGCACTACTAACTGCCCCCAAAATAGGATTTTTCTAATCAAGCTACACTCTTCCCTATTTAATTACTTTGCATTTATTCTCTGTGTATGTGTGTACATATATATATATATATATATATATATGTATCTTTATTTCCTCCCCCATTAAAATGTAAGTTGTAAGTTCCTTAGTGTTTTTTTTCCATTTATTGATATCCCCAGTGTCTCACTATCTATAATGAATGTACATAGTTTTTTAAAGGAGTTTGGCTAAGAAAGGGAGGAGAGATAAACATAAAGTCATCCATCATAGTATTTTATAGTTGGGAGGGACTTTAGAGATATTCAAGTTCAACCCTCTCTTATAGATAAGAAAATTGAAACCCAGAGAAATTCATTAATTTGACTTAAATTATACAGCCAGTTAGTGGCAACACTTTGCCTATAACCTGGGCCACTGGATTCTCAGCCTAATTCTCCTTCCACTAAACCAAGCTCTACCCTTGGATTTAAAAAATCAATTGCATTTTGGGGGTTGGGGGAGATGTGATTAAAATGCAGCTCCTCTGAAAAAGACCTGCGAGCTCAATAAAACTTTGAGCCAACAGTATAATATGGCAACAGAAAAACTAATTTGGTCTTAGATTGTATCACATATGGTATCCAGAATTAGATTTCTTAATAACTCTGCTCTATTCTCCCCTTGTCAGACCAAAGGATATGATAAACAGGAACTAATGCAATGGAGTGCAATGAGGTTGGTGAGGGAATTTTGAAATCTGAGAGTATATTATTCTATGATGGAGAATGAATGCTTCCTGGGAGATAATGAGAAACAGAGCAGTAAGTACTAAAAGGCAGAGTGCATATAAAACTCTCTTCTTCCTTGGATCTTAGATTTGAAACCATAAAGAACCTAAGAAAATATCTAATCCAATCCCCCTATTTTAAAAGTGAGGTATGAAGTCAGAGAGTTGAGGTTATTTGCCCAACCAGAGAAAGCAGCAGACCTACCACTACTAGGTCTGCATCCCAAAGAGATTTTTAAAAAGGAAAAATGACCTATTTATGCAAAAATATTTATTACAGCTCCTTTTGTTGTGGCAAAGAATTGGACATTGAGGGGATGTCCAACAAGTAAGGAATGGATGAACAAGTTGTGTTATATTATTGTAATGGAATACTATTGTGCTATAAGGAATGACAAACAGGATGATTTCAGAAAATCTGGAAAGACTTACATGAACTGATACAAAGTGAACTGAGCAGAACCAGGAGAACATCGCACACAGTAACAGCAGTATTGTCTGATGACCAACTGTGTTCATCAACTTAGCTATTCTCAGCAACAAAAAGACAAAGGACTAAGGATGAAAATTGCTATCTACCTCCAGAGAAAGAACTGATGGAGTCAATGTACTCCAAAGCATATTTTTTTCATGGTTTTTTTGGTCCATATTTTCTTTCACATGACTAATATGGAAATATGTTTTGCATGATTTCCCATGTATAACTTTATAACCATGTATAAGCTTATCATCTCAGAGAGGGGGCAAGGATGAAGTCGGGGGGAGAGAATTTGGAACACAACATTTTAAAAAATGAATGTTAAAATTGTTTTTGCATGTAATTGGGGAAAAATAATATATTTTTGAAAAAGAAAATAGCAGAGCTGAGAGTTGAATCAAGGTCCCTTGGTGTGAGACTTAGTTTTCTTTTTATCACACCACCCTATTCCTTCTCATCTTCCTTGGGTTTTTGTGACTTGTGATAATGACCCAACCAAAGAGTGCCTTCATCCTAGTGTGATGAGAGATGATGGAGCAGGTTCATATAAAAATATAATTTTAGAGCCAAACACAATCATCTCCCTCTAACTGGAGTATCTCTACTCATACCTAAATTCATTTTCTCATCCCATCTCGAATTATGAGATTTTATTATGATTTTTCTAGCCTCAGATTCATCCACTTTGATGTTTTTTAGGAGTCTTTCACATGTCTAGACTGTAAGCATGAACTGTCACCAAAGTGGCCATCTTATATGAATCTACACACAAAGATATATCTTTATCTCTTTGTTGGAGATTCATAGCATCCCCTTTTTGTGCTGGCCTAAACCAGAGCTGTCAAACATTTTCTCCACACTTGGCTATTGCTAACTTTTCTGACCTTCTCACAAAGCTACATCTGCTAGTATTACTTCTGAAGTTCTTCTATGATACAGTAAACCCTTGACTTGAGCATAACTGATCGTCAATCTTTGTCAGATCACAGGAGTTCATCTCATGAAATAGCTTAATGGAAATGTCACAACCCTTGAAGTCAAAAGGACTGAATTTTCAGCTTGACAATTCTACTGCTCATTGACTTAGGCCACTGGTGCAGGTTTTCCCGTGTAGTGATGATGAGGTGCTTATAATCCTATATATAGAGAAGAAATGTGTCCCTTTGGAACCCTAATGTCTTTAAGGGTCATAGAAAGATTTTAATGGGACAAACAGAGAACCTGGAGGTGTTTTGTTCTGTTTTACTAATCTTGAGAGGAAGGAAAAAGGGGAAGGATTATATAAGAGAAGAAATCAAGATGTTAAAGCTTATTATCTTTCATAATTGGGGAGCACAAGAAGAAAATACAAACGTGAAGGAAGGAGTGGGGAGTGTATATCACATAAACCATCACATTAAATCCTCACTCCTACCTGAACCAAAGGAGGTTGAACACAAATACATACACACACACGCGCGCGCGCGCACACACACACACACACATACACACACACACACACACACACTCATACACAGTTTGGAGTAGAAATACATTAAACAAAAGAGAAACAGATGGGGATAGGGAAAGAGCAGGGTGGCTTAAGAGGAAAGGCAGAGGCAGGAAGTGAATAGTCATAAGCAAAATGAATTTCACTTTAGAAAGTAAAGCATAAAGTAGGGAGAGGCAGCAAAAGGAAATAAAGGAGAGATAACCTGTGGTCAGGGTTTAGAGTAGAAAGGCCCATCAGTGATATGTAAACTAATTATAGATTAATCGGAATGATTACATTCTTTCTTTTTCACCACCATCTATACAGCAAATATTTTTACTAAAGGTTTGCTATCCAAGATACATGCATGCATAAATGTATGGTTACATACATGTATATATGCATAAAACATGTGTGTATACACATATACGATGAATTCAAAGAAACATGGGAAGACTTGCATGAAATAATATAGAGTGAAGTGAGTAGAACCAGGAAGAAAGTGTCTAAAAATGACTACAACATTGTAAGGAAAAAATTATTTTAGAAGACTTAGGAACTCTGATTAATGTGATTTATCACAACTCCAGAGAACCAATGGTGAAGTATGCTATCCACCTCCTGACGAAGAGGTGATGAATGTACTCAAGGTGCAGAATGGGACTTTTTCTTTTTTGCTTTTTAGAGGGCAATAGGGGTTAAGTGACTTGCCCAGGGTCACACGGCTAGTTTTTCTGTTAAGTGTCTGAGGCCAGATTTGAACTCAGGTCCTCCTGACTCCAGGGCTGGTGCTCTATTCACTGTGACACCTAGCTGCCCCTGGGACATTTTTTTGCCTATTTGGAGGGTAATTGGGGTTAAGTGACTTGCCCAGGGTCACAGGCTAGTTTTTCTGTTAAGTGTCTGAGGCCAGATTTGAACTCAGGTCCTCCTGACTCCAGGGCTGGTGCTCTATTCACTGTGACACCTAGCTGCCCCTGGGACATTTTTTTGCCTATTTGGAGGGTAATTGGGGTTCAGTGACTTGCCCAAGGTCACATGGCTAGTTGTGTGTGTGTGTGTGTATGTGTGTGTGTATGTATGTGTGTGTGTGTGTTAAGTGTTTGAGGCCAGATGTGAACTCAAGTCATCCTGACTCCAGGGCCAGTGCTCTATTCACTAAGCCGCCTACCTGCCCCTGGGACACATTTTTTGACACAGATGACATGTGGATTTATTTTGTTTGATTATGCTTATTTGTTACAAGGGAGGTTTTTTTAAAATTTACAACGGGTGGATTAGATGGGTAAGGAAGGTAGTGATAATGATGCTACAAAAGAGAGAAGAAAATAAAGAAAAACTATTATTATAGCATTATTTTAATTTCCAGAAGGGAAAAGAAGGAAGTTCAGAAGAAGGCATAGATCAACCGGACAGTTTTAAAATCAACACATTGCATTTATATTATATATATATATATGTATATATTTTAAAGTTGTACATAACAGAGATTCATGGTTTCACATACAACTCCTTTTTCTACTCATTTTTATAGAGAAATATGGATATTTGTCAAGTTCAGAATAACAAATTAAATCATAAAAGAAAGAATTGGCAGGTAGGATTGCTAACCCTCAGCAATCTTTGGAATATTATGAAAAACAGTAAAGGCACAACAGAATTGGATGGAGCAAACATCTTGATTTTCCAAAGCTAGAAGAGAATGGATACTAGAAACTATAAGGAAGTGAGTTTGATTGATTCCTGAGAATCATCTAGAAAACTGTAGGGATTGCAAAGAGTCAATGGAGCTTAATCAAGAATAGGTTCAACTGGTCTAATCTAATTTTCTTCTTCTTTGTTTTTTTTTTAATGGGGATACAAAAGTCAAAGGTATCCTAGAGATAAAATTTTCCTAGGGTTTAGCATATCATTTGAGACAATCTCACGTGTTATTTTTGCAGAAAAGATGAAGTGTATGGATGAGATGACAGTACAATTAGATGGATTTACCACTAGTGCACAACCAGATCCAAAGAGTAGAGCCATAAATGATTGTCCTCTTGAAAATAGTTCTCTAGTGGTCTACCCTAGACATCTATAATTGACCCTGTGATAATAAACTTTTTTTTTCAAATCAATGACTCAGATAAAAAGGCATGCTTCAAATAAAAAATCTGGAACATTGATGTTAGATAAAAATCTCAATAGATTTGACTATTGGGGGAAAAAAGTCTGAGATGAAATTCAATAGTAATAAATTTTAATTATAATTGGATTAAAAAATCAACTTTACAAATATAAGATGATGGAGATATTTTTAGTCAACAGTCATCTTAAAAAGACCTGTAAGCATAAGGACCATAATAACCATCTGACTATGAGTCACAAAAAATAATGCAAAACTGTTGTTTGGTCGTTCAGGCGTGTCTGACTCTGAGTGACCCTGTGGACCACAGAATGCCAATACTGTCCGTGGGGTTTTCTTGGCATGGACAGGGGAGAAGTTTGCCATTCCCTTCTCCAGTAGATTAAGAAAAAGCAGCGGTTAAGTGATCTTTCCAGGATCATACTCCTAGTCAGTGTCCAAAACCTGATTGGAACTCAGGTCTTTCTGACTCCAGGCCCAGTGCACTAATCTGCTGAGTCATCTAGGAGCTCTGATGAAAATTAGGGTATGTTAAAGGAAACATGGTATAGGAGAGATGTCACACTCTTGGCCTTCAGGCCACACGCCAACCACAAAATTCCCAAGTGTCACTCAACTAGATTAATATATAATTGGAAAAAGCTCTAAATAACTATTGATTAGAGAAATACAAAATTAGAGTTTGAAAACACATTTGAAGTCCTTCTTAACAAGGAGATGACTGGCTAATATAGGGAGGGAAAAATAACTGCGTTCCCTCCCAAGAATGATATAGTAAAGCCACAGAAGAGATCATCATCCACTAAGGGACAGAGAAAAAAGTAAAAGAATTGCTGAGACAGCCTGATAATAGAAAAGTTTGCCATCTTTCTGGGGGCAAGTATCAAAAATCAACAAAACAGATTCATCAAAACTTATCAGAGGTGGTAATCGCCCATTTCTGATGATTCACATAGGCACAAATGATATTTCCAGAGGAACCTAAAGTATATTGCCAATTTTTGTGATATTTTGGGCAAGAAACTGAAGACCATAAGAATAGAGGATGTGGGGGGCGGGGCCAAGATGGCGGAGTAGAAACAGCACTTCCACAGTGTTCCAGCCCACACCATTTCAAACTTATGTACAAGGGGACTCTGAACAACCTCTGGAGCTCCAGAACCCACAGAATGACACAGAGAAGCTAACCTCCTGCTGAGGACAGCCCAGCAGCCCAGCAGGGAGTGGCCAGCACAGCAAAATAGAGGTTGAAAGAATCCACAGATCACCTCCTGAAAAAGATCCCAAAAAGAAAACTCCTAAGAATATTATAGCCAGGTTCCAGAATTCCCAGATCAAGGAGAAAATACTATAAGCAGCCAGGAAGAAACAATTTCAATATTGTGGAAACACAATCAGAATAGCCCAGGACCTGGCAGCTTCAACACTGAGGGATCAAAGGGCATGGAATATGATATTCCAGAGGGCAAAAGAACTGGGAATGAACCCAAGGGTCACCTACCCAGCAAAACTGAGTATTTTGTTTCAGGGGAAAATATGGTCATTCAGTGGAATAGAGGACTTTCAAGCATTCTTGAGGAAAAACCAGAGTTGAATAGAAAATTTGACATCCAGACGCAAGAAGCAAGAGATGCCTGAGAAGGTAATCAGGGAAAAGAAATCAAAAGGAACTTATCAAAGGTGAACTATTTACATTCCTATATGGAAAAGCAATAATTGTGACTGATGAAACCTTTTTCAGTATGAAAATAATGGAAGAAGGGTATATGGTCATATGAATACATATGTGAATGTGTGTGTATATGGTTACAGTTATATATGGATAGAGGGCATAGGTTGAATTTGTTGGGAAGGGAGAATACTCAAGGGATGAAATTATGAGGTGAGAGAGGAAAGTGGCAAGAGGAGATGGGAAAAGACAGGGTAGGGTAAACTATCTCATGTAGAAGAAGCAAGGGGAAGTGGTTGCAAGGGAGGGGGAGAATAGGAAGGGAAAAAAAAGGCAAATCCACATTCTCATTGAATTTGGTTCAGGGAGAGAATGACATACATACTAAATGGGATATCTCAACCTGCAGCAGAGGAGGGGGAAGGGGGATAAGAGGAGGGATGATTGATGGGGGGGGGGGGTATCCTTGGGGGGAGGGGAGGTTAGAAGTACCCACTATAGAAGAGGGACAGGATCATGTAGGGAATGGACCAGGTGGGGGGTGGGATGAGTGGGAGGGAATTATAAGCAGCCTTGTACAATATATCTACTATGATAATGTTTTGCATAGCTAGACATGTACAACATATACTGAATTACTTATCTTCCCAAAGGGAATGGGTGACAAGGGAGGAAGGGAATGGATCTGAAATTCGAGGTCTTAAAATTAAATGTTTCAAATATATATAAATACTATTATTTATACTCTTTTGCATGTAATTGGGAGATAAGATGTGCAGGCATTGGGGCACAGAGATTCACCTTGCCCTAGTGGAAAAGTTGAAGGAGGTATGGGAGAAGACATGGGAGAGAGCAGATTGGATGAGGGGATATCTTGTGGGACTGCTATTCTGGGGTGGTAGGTAGGGGGAAAATGGGGAAAAATTGTAATTCAAAATCTGACAGAAATGAATGATGTAAACCAGAAGTTAATAAAGCATTTGGAAAAAAAGAAGAATAGAGAATGTGTTAGCCATGGAAGATGAGGGCTTTAGAAGAGATAATTTAATTTAGAATATGAACATATTGCTAAGAAGGTGGTGAGTGGGAATGGGATTTGGATATCTGGACCATAGCTTACAATAGTAGTGTCAAAATTAAATAAAAGATGAACCATAATCCATAATATGGATCCCTGCAGGATACATATTGACTTAGTTTTAAAATATAATGTTATCATGAGCACCCACACATAAATAATGACTAGCCATGTAACCTTGAGCAAGTTACTCAACCCCAATTGCTTTAAAAAAAAATATATATATATATATATAATGTTATCTATGTTTGATTCTATTTTTTATTTGTTTTGTTAAATATTTTCAAATTATATTTTAATCTAATTCTGGCCTAGCTCAGGAGTTTTATGGGGTCATATATTTGACATCTCTGGCTTATAACATAGAGTTCACAGGTTCTTGGCCAGAGATGAGGTGTGCTTCACAAAGGCAAGGAAAAACCCATGTGCCAAGTGTCTTGAAAATATAATCAAAAGAATTTTAAACTGTAAAGGGAGTAAGGGTGGGGGATGGAGAGAAGATTATCTGTGTGCTTTACCAAAGTTAGATGTTATAAAGCTAGTCACACGAAAGAAAATAAAAGAGCAGCTGAAAAACTTGGAACTTCACAAGAGACAAAATTCAAGAAAGGAATCAGTGGCAAAAACTAATGGTCTATATATAAATGCCTTAAGTTAAAACAACAAATGCTAGGAATTAGAGACCTAATGCAATGGGGTGAATTTGAGTTCATAAATATCACTCATATTTGGTAGAATGAAACTACTGGATTATGGCTCTGGATGGATTTATTTTATTTAAAAGAAACAAGATCATCCAATCTGACATGATATAGGGCATGATACAGTAATGATGGATGACTTTAATTACCCGGACTTCTACTGGAGCTAAAGTTTCACCCAAAAAAGAGTAGCTGATAACTTGACTTGCCTTAGTGATAAGTTCATCCTTCAGAAAGTGGAGGAACCAACAAAGGGAGATTCTGCTCTGAATCTGATTCTGGTTAACAGGAAGAACTGGTTGTGAGGGAGGAATGATAGGAACTTTGAGGGGAAGTGACTACTCCATCCTAGAGTTTATGACAGGGAGGGAGAAGGAATCAATGACCAACTTAGATTTTAATAAGGAATATGGAGAAGAGGAAAGCAAGGCCAGATAGAAGATGAAGAGAAGAGAAAAGCATGATCCTGTAAAAATTGGGTTAGGAATGTTAAACTCCAGATCCAGCTGAAGGTGGTGAGAGAAGCTAGAGACAATTAAAAGGGTAGTTGTATTAAGAGAAAAAGGATGAAAATGGGGAGAGAACCTTTATTTGATGTAAATTGGACAATTCACCATGGTAATTAGACCTGAGTTCAAATCCAGCTTCACATACTTTCCAGCTGTGTAACCTTATCACTTACCTTCTTTTTGCCTCAGCTTCCCCATCTATAAAATGGTATAAAATATACAATATATAAATATTATATAAACACATAATATTTAGGAATATTCTATATACACAATATATTATGTGTACTATTTAATAATAAATCTATATATAAATAGAAAATTTTTATATAAATATAAATTATATATATAATTATATGCATATATAAAATTGTGTATATATATAATTGTATGCATATATAAAATTATATGTGTATATATATATATATATATATGGAGAGAGAGAGAGAGAGCATAGAGAAGGCATGGATAGAAAGCAATTTTTCTGAAAAAGATCTAGAGGTTTTAGTGGAACAGAACCTCAGTTTGACTCAGCATTGTGAAATAGTAGCCCAAAAGAGCTAATGAAGTTTTAGGCTTCATTTAGATGAAAGACGAGACATTCATCACACTGTTCTCTGCCTTCCTCAGACCTCATCTGGAATATTCTGCTCAGTTTTGGGTATTGAAGTTTAAGAAAGAAGTTAAAAATTTGAAGACCGTCCAAAGGTGGACACTTAAGGTTGTAAAGGGCCTTGAGTCTATGTCATGGGAAGTTAATTTCAAGGAACTAGGCATGTTTTGCTTAGAGAAAGGAAGACTCAGGGAGTAAATAACCCTTTCATTATTTGAGAAAGTGATATTTATTATTTAGCTTTATCTCAAAAGGTAGAATGAAGGGCAACAAGGAAGAGCTGAAACGACAGAACAAAAATGGCGACCTTACAAAAAAGCTGAAGTTTGCAAATTTGGGCTCTATGTCAGGGGGAAAAACCTTTCTAACAAATGGAGCTGAGCAAAAGTGGACTGGGTTGCCTCGGTGGGATGGGGCGGCTGGGTGGTGCAGTGAATAAAGCACTGGCCCTGGAGTCAAGAGGACCTGACTTCAGATCTGGCCTCAGAAACTTAACACAAAAATTAGCCATGTGACCTTGGGCAAGTCACTTAACCCCAATTGCCCTCTAAAAAAAGGAAAAAAAAGAGAGAGTAGAATGTCTCTCCAAGGAGATCTTCAAGAAGAAACTAGATGATCACTTCTTTGGTATATTCTAGCGGGCATTGCATTTGTGTACCATTTAAACTAGATGGCCACTGAGGTTCCTTTTAAACTCTCCATTTCTGCTGTTCTGTGACCAGATAACCTCCCTTCTATCTCCTCTAATTAAAAATAGACAAAGATTTTGAGATCCCTTCCAACTCTGAGATTTTTGGATTCTGTGAAAGGCCTACTGTCATGGGGAAAGGATACGCATAGATACAAAACATCTGGCATAGTGTTTTTTTTTAAGTCCAGAGTTCTTTCCACGAAGATGACAAAATTCTAGATATAAATCACATTGAAATTAAGACCAACCCAATAAAATAAAATATTTTTTCTACTAATGGTAATGATGCCTCACAATACTATAGGTCTTTTCTTTAAACGAATGTCATTATAGGATGGATGCCCCTAATTGTAAATTTTTAACCGTAAATTTTTTTATAGTTTTTTAACTGTAAAATACTATGTAAATGTGAGATATGATTATGTAATCATTAACAAAAGTAATTTTTTTCTTATTCTTCCAATGCCATTTGAGCTTTTAATAAAATTGATTTCATTTAATATTTCAATGGGGTTGGTAGGAGCTGTACTGGTTTTCTGTTTTCTGTTTTAGCTTAGGCCTGGTCCACAATAAATAGGTCTGAGATTTCATCAGTGTTAGTACTTCTTCCAGCCCTGCATTTCACAACTCCCCCATGCCTTCCATGGTTCTTTCCATATGTCTTGCCTAGAAAAAGTTACCTAACCAACTTACTGGAGGCCTTACTATGGTTCTAGCACTATTTCATGGAATCCAGTGCAGCACAGCAGACTGGTGGGCTAGTCTTTATTATTTGTGATCAGTATATGTAGTGAAAGTCAATACATTTAATCATCATTAGTTTATTGTATATATATATATATATATATATATATATATATACCTATATATGTATATGTATACATATACATATATAGGTGTATATATATACATATATATACACATATGCACATGCATGTATGTGTGTGTGTCTGTGTAACAGCCCCTTTCACTAAAATTTAAACAAAAGTAATTTTGTAGGGGATTTAGAAATCTGACTTACTAAAGATCTCAATTTCATAAATTTATGGATGTGGAAAGTTATGTAAAACAAGGATAAAGTCCTATTGGAAATGCAGCTTGTTTTAGTCACCCATTCTAAAGAACAAAAGCCTCAAAGTAGTTATTTTTTTACTAAGCTTTTATTCTAAACCAGGATGACAATTTTACAGAACTAATATATGAGTGGCCTGATTAAGGAGAAAGCATGTTGGACTTGGAGTCAGAAGACATGAATTCAAATCACTATTTGTTCTTCCCTTGGGCATGTCAAAACTGTTTCAACTTTTATAAAATATAGTTCATAATATGTAGCCATCACATCCTCCAAAGCTGTTATGGGGGAAGAATTTTGGTAAAGTGCCGTAAAAATTCTGTGGAATTTGGTAAAGGGACTGCTTTCACGATGACAGAGGCATATATATTCTCTCTCTCTCTCCCTCTTTTTCTCTCTGTTTCTCTATCCCCATCTTTTCCTCTCTATTTCTCTCTTCCTCTCTCTCCTCTCTTATTTTCTCTGTTTCTCTCTCTTCTCTCTCTCTCTCTCTCTTACCACCCCCCCATTCTTCCATAGAATGGTAATTATGGCACCTATTTCATAAGGTTTTTATGAGGATGAAATGAAGTAACATATAAAGTGTTTTGTAAACACTAAAGTGCTATATAAATGCTAGCTGTTATGTAATATATAAACATATAATATAAATTACATACATAATATATAATTATATATAATATAAATATTATATATATATAAACACACATATATTTACAGGCACACTCATACACATATATGTGTCTGCTATTTAATAGAAATATTTTCATTTCCAATCCTCTTATACAGTGGTATGGACTCACAAATACACTTGATCAGATGACTTATAGCTAACTCAATAGTTACTGATTTGGGCTATAATCTGGCCCATAAAATAGATGGTTTTCTGGTGGTTAGCCTTTCCAGTTTTAGGAGAGTTTACTATTGGACTAGTGCTAATAATCAGTGATCAGGGAATCAAAAGTAGCTAAGCATCAAGGAAATATTGGAAATTCTGAGTCATGAGAATGAGCTCTTAAACCCAGGACTGACAATTTTGAGATCAAATTTCATTTCTTTAGCAGATATAGCCCAAATAAAAAGCAGCTCTGAGGACCTGGTGGGGTGAGGGGTGATCTTGCTAATTGGCACTTTTCTCTTTAGGGTGGGTCTCCATGAGGTTATGATTCGTTTTGTTACTCTTCTGGGTATTTTGAGTCAAGTAGTCTATGTATAGGCTACTCTCTCAGGACTCCGCCTGAGAATTCACACTGGCTAAGGACCTTCTCTGAGCTAAATACTCATCACCTGCTTCTCTTTATCACATCTGTTTCCCCCTTAAAAACCTTATTGAAAAACCCATGCCCCTCCTAGAGTCCTAGGAATTCCACTGCTTGATCCTCTGGTTACCTGTGAGAGCTAATAAAGTTTATGGAACCACAAAGATTAGAGCTGAAAGGGACTTTCAGGATCCTCCGTGATGAGCTAAGAAAGGTTTTTTAAGATTTTTTAAATTTTACGTACTCTGATACATGAAAACACTAAGATGGGTCTTGGGTGACTTGCTCTTAGTGGTCTTTGGTTTTCCGTCTTGGAGAGAGGTGGAAATTTGATGTGAAGTAAACAAAATGGTCAGACTAAAAGATTTACTCTCAAAATAAGCACTTCTCACCCTACAACAGCCACATCTTTAAAGCTGCAGTGAATAACACATATGCATGATTCCTGTTTTCGTATTAAATTTTTGGTTAAGATAATCACATACAAAAGAGTTCACAATAGCCTTCTTTTTCAATAAGACAATCAATTAATGAATAGTTATCAGAAACCTCTCTTGCTTTTTGAGACAGTCATTAAGAGGAAGTAGAAGTCTGACCTCACTCTTCTCTCAAATAGGAACTTTTGTTAAAATATGTTATTCTGTTATATAATTCAATCGTAGTGCTGAACATATGTATGTGTATAATTTGACTCTTAAGAGGTGCTGTTTTCTTTTACTGAACAGCTATATCTTTCTCTCCTCCATTCCTAGCAAAGAAAACAAAAACTCTAAAAAGCCTATGCTTGCCTAGTTTGACTTATTATTTTAAAAAGGTTTCCTTCTTTCTCTTATCTTAATTTAAATGCAAAGTCCGAGGAAAGCAACTTGATGAGTTCTCATTTAAAAAAAATGTTTTCCTAATTAGAATTAAAAATAGAGTTCTTAGGGTTGGTTAGGTGGCACAGTGAATAGAGCACTGCCCTGGAGTCAGGGGGACCTGAGATCAAATGTGGCCTCAGACACTTAACACAAAACTAGCCGTGTGACCTTGGGCAAGTCACTTAACCCCAATTGCTCTCCAAAAAGCAAAAAAAAAAAAAAAATAGAAAAAGAAATCAAGTGAAAAAAATAGAGTTCTTACTAAAGATCAATTCATTTCTTATATACACTTTGTGCATACAAAATGTATAGGCTAAGTGTGGCGCCACTAAAGCGTCTCTCTCCTTCTCTCTCTCTCCTGGCTTACTAACAACAATATGGTAGGCTGGAGAGAGGGGAACATCCCTGGCCACTACCACACACTGCTACAATTTACTCTCAGGGTGATAGAGAGTAACCTCAGTGTGACTGTGAGTACATGTGTCTATGTTTGTTTTGAGGAGACAGGGATAGAATCCTAATATTTGACACTATAATTCCTGAACCCCCAACAGCATGTTTCCTATTAAAAAAAAATCAGCTACAATGGCACCTTCAAATCATACAGTAAACATTTACTAAAAAATAAGATGAAAGCAAGAGTAATCATAACATAACATTTTTCTCAGTAGAAAGCAAAAGTAGAAATAATCAGAAACATAAACCTGCATCACATTTTCCCACTCATGCACACAACGTCCTTGGGGAAGAGTAGCTACAGACCTATCACTAAGGCACATAAATATGGAAACCCACATGCCCAGGACAACTCATGATTTGGGTCTGGTAATCAACTATATGGAAAAGTCTATATCACACTGTTTTCTGGAGTGAAAACTAACATGCCACAAAAGGTATCTGTGAAAGGAGAACCATCTTGAGTTTCAACCCTGCAAGTGTAGATTAGTTTTCCTTAAAAAGCATTTAAAAATCATCCTTGCAGGGTGGCTAGGTGGTGCAGTGAGTAGAGCGTCGACCCTGGAGTCAGAAGGACCTGAGTTCAGATCCGGCCTCAGACACTTAACACACACACAAACAAAAACCTAGCCGTGTGACCTTGGGCAAGTTACTTAACCCCAAGTGTCCTCCAAAAAGCAAAAAAGAAAAAATCATCCTTGAGATTTAACTGACCCAGTGTTGAGCTAAACACAAAGGCCTAAATGCATGAGGAGTGACTTCTTATTGTTAGACCAATATGGCTAATATAGAGGCAGAGAAGCTACACTCAACCCAACTAATGTATTCTTACTGAGTATGTTTTACTTGGTGGGGCTATGTAGCCCTTCCTTTTAACTGTTAAATGGTCTATAAAATGTCTCATTTCATTCTAGTTCTAAATCTGAAGCACCAGATCACCCTGAATCAGTACTGGCTTACTAAAGTGCCCATTTAGAGAACATTTGCTGCTGTTACCAGTCCATAGGGAAGTGTGGCAAGTCCTCTTAAATTCCTTTTGCTTTTCCAGAATGCTATCCACTCCAATGGCATTTCCTCTTGAACTGAAAAGAAGGATTGGCCTGCTATTCTCCAGGAACCAAGCTCACCTGCTGGAATGCCCTAGGTTTGATTTGGTTTTTTAATTCACTCAAGCTCCCAGTTTCCTCCAATGATGTGATACTCCCATATCTGTCAGACATATTAGCCCCTTGGTTCTCAAGCAAGTGTTTCCTGAAAGTGGCTAATGAGCACATTATCAACATCATCCTTTTTCTCAGAGTAGCAATTCTTCCTGATAGCCCAACAATTGCTTTCAGATTTCCTTTACAGTAAAATTTGCTGTTTGGTTCCAATTCTGTTGTTTGTGTTGGAAGTTAATCACATCCACTGCTGATCTTTATTGGAACCTGCTGTATCTCCAAATCCTTTGGACGGAAGGAAATATCAAGTCCAGCACCATCAAGCTACAGCTGAGTACCAAATGAGGGGAGTGAAATAATTACTTTACAGAGGGAAGATTACTTGGAATCCTCAATAAGTTCATATAATCACGAATTCAGTATAAACACTTGTTCATCTGCTATGAAGAGACCTAGGATCATTGTATTAGCACTTTGGAAATACTTTAAAAATTAATTTGTAGAACTAAATAATTTTTTTAGAGATAGAAGGGAACTTGGAGGTCATTTAGCCTAGCATCCTTCCTTACAAATGAAAAAAATAAGCCTAGCAAGACAAAGCTACTTACCCAAGGTCACACAGGCACTAAGCAATAGGGTTGGAGTTTGAGCACAGGCCCCTGACTCCAGATCCAACATTCTTCCCCTAAACCACACTAAAGTCTACCCCAAACACCTACAAATGGAATTCCCATGAGAAAACAAGGTTGAACGTAAGTCAGCAAATTTGAGAGGCTGCACTGTACTGTGATGGAAGATTAAATATGAAGAATCCAGTCTCTATCTTTATGGAGCGTACCATCTAGAAGGGAAATAAAACACAAATGCAGATTACTATAACACATAAAACTACCCAACTGTATTAGAGCTATAAAAACAAATGCTTATGTGAGGTCCATGGAGGAAGGTTGTTATCAACCTTGGGGAGGAAAATGAGGGAAGGTCTACTGGAAGAGGCAGCATTTAAGATAAGTTTTAAAAGCTAGTTAGGAGTTCACCAGGTAAAACTGGGGAGAGAGACACAGAGATAGAGAGACAGGTCAGAGAAAAGGAGAGGGAGAGAGAGATAGAGAGAAGGTAGAGGGGAAGAGAGAAGAGGGGGGAGAGTAAAAGAGAGAGGGGGAGGGAGAAAGAAGGAGGGATGAGGGAGAGGGGGAGAAGGGGGAAAAAGGAAGAGGGAGAGAGAAAGGGGGAGAGGGGGAAAGGGAGAGAAGAGAGAGAGACAGAGAGACAGAGAGAGACAGAGAGAGACAGAGGGAGAGAGAGAGAAAGACAGAGACAGAGAGAGACGGGGGGGGGGGAGGGAGAGACAGAGACAGAGAGCCAGAGAGTGAGAGAGAGAGAGAGAGAGAGAGAGAGAGAGAGAGAGAGAGAGAGTTATTCAGAGTGTTTTGTGTGAACAAAACCAGAGACCAGAAAATATAGCTCATTATGATGGACAGAAAGTAGTGTAATTTGACTGGAGCATAGGAAGAGAGTTATAAAAAATAAGGCTGGAAAGATAAGGTAGGGACTATAGAGAGCCTTGTGTGGCAGGGAGAAGGGTTTGAACTTTAATAAGGAGACAGTAGGGAGCCCCAAGATTTTTAAGCAAAAGAATGACAAGGCCAGATCTGTGCCTAAGAAAGCTTATTTTGGAAACATTATATGGAACATTATACAGAGGAAGGAGAAAGTAGAGGTAAGAAAACTTGTAAGGAGACTATCGCAATAGACTAAGCTGGTAATGAGGGCCCATGCTAAAATGGTAAAAATGGAAATAGTCAGTTAATAAACATTATTAGGGGGTAATGGATAGAGTCAACAGAGATTGCCAATTCTGTTTTATTTACTATTACACACACCCTGTGCTCTGGAAAATCCTGGCCCTGCTCCATTCTTCCCAAGCAGCAGCTATCCCCCAAAACAAAACAAGGGAGGGCTCAGAAGTAACAATAATTAAAGAATGAATACTCCTCTAGCACTCACTGTGTGTAAGGTACTGTGCTGAGTGCTTCTACAAATATTAACTCATTCAATCCTCACACCAACCCTGGGAGGTAGGCACTATGATTATCCAACTGAGGCAAAGAGAGGTTAAGTGACTTGCTGAGTGTTGCACAGTTAGTGAATGTCTGATGCACAATTAGCATTGGGGTCTTCCTGACAACAGACCTAGGGCCCTATCCTAGGCCCTAAGCTGCCCCATTGTACAAGTCAATGTGGCAGGTTTTCACCATAGTTCACTCCTGCAATATGGAGGTAAGGGCAAGTGAGGCCAGGCCACCACATAACTGCCATGTGTAATTTCTCATAAGACCCCCTCATTTGCTCTTTTACCCACTGAATCATTTCCTCCAGTTACTTTCTCCTCTGCAGCTTACTGAACTCTCCCAACCTAAATTCATTCTCACTCACTCTTTCCTTGATTAAGTTCCTATTCAATCCTCTGTCCTTAAACTCTCTTGCACTCTTTCCAGGTTTTCTTGGACAAATTAGTCCCTTAGTAGGTCAACAGGCATTTATTAAGCACTTACTGTGTTCCAGATGCTGTTCTAAGTGCTTTGGAGAAAAGGAAAGACAAAACAAACTGAAGAAACCAACGCGCATTCTAATGGGGGAGACAGAATGTACATACAAAATGCATGAAGCATGTGACAGCAATCTGAAAGGAGACATTCTAAGCAGTGAAATGTCCCTTCTATGCACATGCTCAATCTTCCCTCCATTATCCTGCCTTGATTACAACTAGGCTCTTAATATCAAAGGGTCAACTGAATTTGTTTTCATGACATCTTTGACTATGCCAGGAAAGAGCTAGTATAGTAATAGTCAGTCAAATAAGGAAATAACTTCCTTATCTCCTTTCTTGACCACATTCAGATACAACCCACAGACCAATTCATAGGAAATTATTAATTTTCAGACCTCACTTTGAGGTTCATTAACTTCAAAGCCTAAACAAGTACAAGATATACAAGAGGTCACCTTCAACAATTCACTTCTTGCCCCCTCTTCAGCTACTGATCTACCTGTATTTGCAAGCTTAGATTTGCCCACTGCCTAGGACCAATCAACCATAAGAAATCTGGCTTAGTAGAAATTGCTGGCTTCAAAGCATTCTTAGGGTCTAATGAATGGAAAAATTCATGGTTGGTTTGCTTTATTGAAAAGTAGATGGACATAGGGAGGATATTAGCCATCTCTAGATCGCCCTAAAGTGGCAGCAAACTGTTCCATATGGCGGTCTTAGCCCCAGACATGGTGTAATGGGAATGTAATTTGAATTTGAAGATCCCTTTGTGTTGGCAAAGGTAGCAGGTACTTAGCACTTAGTCATCCATCAAGCCTCTGTTGGGGAAACAGAAGGGATGAACTCCTGTCTCCTGCTGCTGAAGTAACAGGAAGGGGTTGGCTGAAGCAGGAAGCTAATGCTGTGTGTATATAAGGAAAAGCTCCAGAGAGGCATAGTCAGAATTTCCTGGGACCAGCATCTCATGTCAGAGCAGCCACAGAAGAGAGAATGGAGAACTGAGCCAGAATGTCCTGAGAACTTGTGGTGGTGGAGCTTCTTCTGAACAGGAGCCCAGGAGCCAGGTGAAGACTGAGGAAGCAGAAGACTGACCAGGATACTGAGACTTTGTCTGTTTGTGGCTTGGTTGAGCTTTGAATTCCCAGGAGCAGAAATTGTGAAGGATTTGAGATGGACTGGACACTGTGAACTTCAGTGTGTGGAGCAGGACCTACCCAGAGAGCTGGACAAGGAACTGGGAGCTGTCTGCCATTGAACCCAGGTGACAGTCTGGTGAATCCAGGTAGAATCTGGGACCATGGAAAGGGATCCAGGGAATCTGAGAACTGGCTCCAAGTCAAGATGAAAAGACCTCTTCCTGGGTACTGAGTAATGATGAAATTGTAGTTTACTAGTGACCTAGAGGTGGAGGGTTTGTATATTAATTATACTTAGTAATTGATTGATAAGTGACTGATTGAGTTAACTTAGTGTGCCCCATGAGTGGAAGACTTCGACTATTGTACTTTGAGATGATTGTTCTTTATTCTAAATATTGTGACCACTTTGGTGAAAACTATGTGGCCATTTTAATGATAAGCTATTGTGAATACTATATTGTGATTTTCTTTGACAAGTTGTAATATTGTGAATGCTGTACCTTGATTTTCTGTGAATGTTTTGCTTTGATTTGTTATGGAATAAATAGAGTGTTCCCTATACTGTGTAATTAGAACTCTTGGCTGTTCACACTAGCATTCTTCTGGAAAGCTGCTTGTGCGTGGCATTACACGTGGCTCAGTTCATAAGCCATTCACAATGGCCAGCTCATACATCTTAAATGTCTTTAAGTCAGTTATCACATATTGGAAGTTTACAGAATTTGAGAAATGGAAGAGACCTCAGTGGTCATCTAGTCCAACCCATAGGAATCCCCACTTGAACATACTCAACAATTTTAGCCTCCACCTGAAAACCTTGAAGGAGGAGGAGCATACCTTTGCACTCAACTCAGTTCAAGTGTTATTTACTCCCAAAGAATATTTTGCCCACCCTGGTTCCAGTAGTAGGCATGCTCCCAGGTTTTGTTAGGTAGCAGAGGCTAGGGGAAGCTTTTACAGCTCCTGTCCTGTACCTACTTCTACAAGACCCAAGATGAGGTTCAATTTATTCCCAGATCAGATTCCTTTCCCACTTCTTTGATTGTTGGTGGCTTGACTTGATTAGTCTGTCTGCATGTATTTTAGACATTTGCTTGCCCTGATAATTTCTGAACCAATGACTTACCTGCCTAGATTCCTGATCTCACACAGAATTTCAGAGCTGGAAGGGACCTCCTTCAAGGTCATTTGGTCCAACCAAACTGTACTTGAATACCTCTATACAGCACACTCCAAAAGTAATAGCTCTACCTTCTACTAAAAAGGCCTTCACTGATGAGGAACACACTGCTTGTGTCCACTCCACCATTTCAGATGTCTGGCAAGAGCAAAACACATTTTCATTGCATTTCATTTCATTTTTTTAACTAACAAAAATCAATTTTCTTTCCCTCCCTCCTCTCCTCAACCCCTTTTAATGAAGAATAAAAAGATAAAACACTTATACTAGTATGTGGCCAAGTACAACAAATTCCCATATTGACCATATCTAAGAATGTATCATCCTGTACCCTTGGCTCATCATTTTTTCTGTTAAAAGGCGAGTATCATGCATTATCACCAGTCCTCTGGAATCATGTTTGGTCTTTACTTTGATCAGATCTTGTAAACCTTTCCACATCATTTGTCTTTAAAATGTTATTGTATACATTGTTCTCATTCTGCTTACTCCATTTCAGCTGTCTAACTCTTAACTCTTAGCTTTCTTGGTTTCTGATCTCCTGCCTATCCCAAGGCTCTGGTGGACTCTCCATCCCTTCCTCTTGCTTTGTGACAAACTCCCCTTTTTACCCCAGTTATGTGTTTCTCTTATGCTATCCCTTGAAAGTCTGCATAATTCTTCACTTTTGCCATGTTACGGCCTGTTTGTGCCCACAATGAGTCTCCCAATTGCCCTTTGGGTGATCTCCGAGTTGATTCCTTCAGATGACTGAAGCATGGCATGGCTTAGCTTTATAACACCAATGGAATAATTTTGGCACAAAAGACGGGCCTTTGTTTCAGGGAGAAAATTGGAGTCATTAGGAGAATTATGTAATATCCCAAAAGCTCTCCAACTCCCTCTTCTTCTATTCAAATATAGACTTGGCTTATTGTTTATTTGCAGTGTTTTTCTAAAATGCAAACACATTCATACACATCCAAATGGGTGAACTCTATAGGTCATACATTCTAACGCATATACTGGTCTGGACAGTAAACATTCTTTATCTACTTGATTCTGCCTGTGCTGTTAGGACAGATTCTTTTGAGAGAAGATTAAGAGACTTAACCATGATCTGGGGCTTGATTCAATCAGCAAAAATGTCATTACTGTGCAGGAAAATCAAGAGGACTTCAGATTCTACAAGGAATCTCTCTTTAACATTTTTTTTACTTGGGGGGGGGGGCAATTGGGGCTAAGTGACTTGCCCAAGGTCACATAGCTAGTTTTTGTGTTAAGTGTCTGAGGCCAAATTTGAACTCAGGTCCTCTTGACTCCAGGGCTAGTGCTCTATTCACTGCACCACCTAGCCACCCCTCTCTTGAACATTTTTGACCTTCATGACAGCATCCATTCCCCAACATTAGGCTTCATTTACTAATGAACAGGTCATCAAAGGTCTCTGTTGCTATACATTTCACCAAATCATGTATAAGCAACAATCCAGCCCTGATCTTTCCCCAAAGTCTCTGGACTTACAAACATTAGATCCAGTACTGGGTAGCTCATGAAGGGTGCTTCTGTCTTGGTTTAGTATGTCTTTGTATAGAATTTACTCCAGGGAAATTTCCAAATTAATTTTGTATATAGGTTTTCTGAATGAGGGTAAGAGGGTTATCAGTTGCCCTATAAGGACCAAATGTAATATGATTATAGGTAAAAGACATCTTTTATTTAACCCTATAAAAATGTAGAAGACAAATAGGACTCTCTGAGTCCATAAACAGCTACAGGATGCATAGAACACTTTATAGTTTCAATTTTCCAGTGATTAACTACACAAAAATCCTTGAAGAGTTTAGACACCCCTAAAAGGGAAAAAACTTTTTGTAGTTACCAAATAGCAACATCCCTTCCCAAACCTGTACTGTTCAAGGAGGGTGGGGTATAGGGAGGTATGCGTAAGAAAGTCCAGATCTTTTGAAGTGAAAAAAAAAAAAACATTCATTAAGTACCTACCATGTTCCAGGAACTGTTAAACACTGAGGGCATTAAAAAGGGCAAAAGTTACCTCTTTTTTTTTTTTTTTTGCTTTTTGGAGGGCAATTGGGGTTAAGTAACTTGCCCAAGGTCACACAGCTAAGTTTTTATTTGTGTGTGTGTTAAGTGTCTGAGGCCGGATCTGAACTCAGGTCCTTCTGACTCCAAGGCCGACGCTCTACTCACTGAGCCACCTAGCCACCCCACAGTTACTTCTTTCAATAAGCTCACAGTCCAGTGAAGTAAATAACATGAAAACAACTATGTACAAACAAAATATAGACAGAATAAATTGGAGAAAGTACTGACTTTAAGGGGGACCAAGAAAGGTGGGGTTTTAGTTAAGACTTGAAGGAAACCAGGAAAACCAAGAGACAGAGATAAAGAGAGAGAATTCAAGATAAGGGTAACAGCTGGAAGAAATGCCCATAGGCAGGAAATGGAGTGTCTTGCTTAAGGAACAGAAAGGAAGCCAATGTCATTTGATGGAAAGAACTGAGTTGTAAGAAAGATAAAAGACACCAGGTTATGAAAGTCTTTGAATGCCAAATAGAAGAACCATGTGATTATTCTTTCTCTGGAGCACTATTCAGTCTATCAAGTGGAAGCTGGACCTTAGCTCAGGGAGGCTATGGACTGACTCCAAGGGGTAGGTAGTCAATGAAATGAAAAGTCAAATTCAATTCTTTCTATAAAACCCCATCATGGGACTTTTCTCCAACACAACCATACCTACCCTTAACCTCCAACAGTCCCCCACTCTGATTCCTTCTGTTACTGTGTAAATTCCCTGCCTTCCCCGTTCTGAGCTGTCAGTCACTCAGGGCTCCCATGCTCATTTCAAAGTGTCTCTATTAAATTCATAGAATAGGGAAAAAGATTTGAAAGACAGTCATACTTTAATGATTTATTTTTTCTTTTGTGATTGTGATCTGCATTGCAGATATCATATGATTTTAGTCTTAAACCCACTCTTCTCTCCAATTTTCTTATTACTATTAAAGGCACCATCATCCTTAAGTCACCAAGGTTCTTACGATCTCATTGACTTAGAGGAATCAATGATTCCTCTATTTTCTTCCCCTCACATATCCAATCCATTACCAGATCCTGTCAGTGATGCTGCCATATCTCATATCTGTCCCCTTTTCTCTACTTACACAGTCACCACTCAAGTTCAAGCCCTCATTTTCTCTCTCCTAGACTATTGTAATACCCTCCCAATCTTCCCTCTCTTCACATGTCGTTTGCACAACGGCCAGAGTGATTTTCCTACAGCATGGGTCTGACTCTGCCATTTGCCTACTCAGTAAGCTCCAGGGGCTCCCTCTTTTGGGTAATCCACAAGGGTTTGGCCTGGCTGACTCCTTATCCCTGAACCATATTTTTCCAATTTTGTAACTGTACTCCCCTATTATCACCTTTGCATAAAGTCACCATTGTCAAAGTATATGTAATTTTATTTGAAAGATCTTTGCAGAATTTATTTCTCCCCATCTTCTGGAACCAATATTGGTATATAAGCTACAATTATTTTCTTTTTTCCACCTTAATATTATTTTATCTTTTTCAAATTACATGTAAAGATAGTTTTCAACATTCACTGTAAGATTTTGAATTCCAAATTTTTTTGTAGTCTATTTTTTTATTTTTAAGTTTATATCATTCATTTCCACAAGATTTTGAGTTACAAATTTTCTCCCCATTTTTTCCCTACCCACCACCCCAAAACAGCGATTCCACTGAATATACCCTCCCCCAATCTGCTCTCTCCTATATCTTACCCCATTCCCCCTCTGACTTTCCAGTAGGGCATGGTAGATCTCTATGCCCCAGTGCCTATATATCTTATTTCCCAGTTACATGTAAAATAATAATACTAATAATATATATTTTAAACATTTGATTTTAAACCTTTGAATTCCAGATTCTTTCCCTACCTCCCTCATCACCCACCCTTACTGGGAAGATAAGCAATTCAATATAAGTTGTACATGTGTAGCTATGCAAAACATTTTCATAGTGGATATATTGTGAAAGACTGACTATATTTCCCTCCATCCCATCTCACTCCCACTTGCTCTATTCTCTACTTGGATCCTGTCCCTTTTCTAAAGTGGGTGTTTTTTGTTGCTCTCTTTCATCATACTGCCTCTTATCCTCTTTCTCCTTGTTCTCCTGTTGGTGAGATACCCTATTTAATGTGTATGTCATTCCCTCCCTAAGCCAAATTCATTGAGAATAAGGTTGACTCATTACCTTTTGCCTTCCTGTTCTTCCCTTCCATTGTAACAGTTTTCCCTTGCCTCTTCTATATGACATAATTTACCCCATTCTATCTTTCCACATCTCCTCTCATTATATTCCTCTCTCACCTCTTAATTTCACCTTTTAAATATCATCCCTTCCTATTCAACTGGTCCTGTACCCTCTGTCTTTACCTGTACACACATATACACATACTCATATATGTATTTATATGCCCATATACCCTCCTAGATAGACATATATATGTATATATACATATATATATATATGTGTGTGTGTGTGTGTGTGTGTGTGTATACATTTCTATTCCCTTCAACTATTCTCATACTGAGAAAAGTTTCATGTTACAATTATCATTTTTCCATGTAGGAATGTAAGTAGTTCAACTTTTATAAGTTCCTTATGATTTATTTTCCATTTGCTTCTCTTGCTTCTTGTATCTGAATGTTAAATTTTCTGTTCAATTCTGGTTTTTTCATCAAGAATGCTTGAAAGTCTTCTATTCCATTGAATGATCATATTTTCCCCTGAATCATGGATACTCAGTTTTGCTGGGTAGGTGATCCTTGGTTTTATTCTCAGTTCTTTTGACCTCTTGAATATCATATTCCATGCCCTTTGATCCCTCAGTGTAGAAGCTGCCAGGTCCTGTGTTATTCTGATTGTGTTTCCACAGTATTGAAATTGTTTCTTCCTTGCTGCTTGTAGTATTTTCTCCTTGATCTGGGGATTCTGGAACCTGGCTATAATATTCCTGGGAGTTTTCTTTTTGGGATCTTTTTTAGGAGGTGATTGGTGGATTCTTTCAACCTCTATTTTGCCCTCTGGTTCTAAAGCATCAGGGCAATTTTCCTTGAGAATTTCTTTGAGGATGATTTCTAGGTTCTTTTTTTATCATGGCTTTCAGGTAGTTCAATAATTTTTAAATTATCTCTGGTTTTTTTCTGGATCTATTTTCCAGGTCAGTGGTTTTTCCAATGAGATATTTCACATTTCCTTCTGTTTTTTCATTTGTTTGGATCTTTTTAATAGTATCTTGATTTCTTATAAAGCTTCCATTTGCTCCAATCTGATTCTGAAGGAATGATTATCTTCAGTGATCTTTTGAGATTCTTTTTTTATCTGGAAAATTCGGCTTTTTAAGGCATTCTTCTCTGTTGGCTTTTTGAGACTCTTTTGCTATTTGAGTTAGTCTGTTTTTAAGGTGTTATTTTTTTCAGTCATGTTGTTGACTTTCATTTTATAATTTTCTTGTATCATTCTCATTTCTCTTCCCAGTTTTTCCTCCACTTCTCTTATTTGGTTTTCAAAATCCTTCTTAATCTCCTTTATGGCCTGTAAGCAGTTTATTTTTTTGTTGGAAGCTTTTGGTGCAGGAGTTCTGACTTATTGTCTTCTTTCTGTTCCATGCCCCAATCTTTTTTGTCCCCAAAAAAGGAGTCCAAAGTCAGATTAATGTGCTTGCCTTGCTTCCTCATTTGCTCGTGTTGCCACTCAATTATTTGACTTTTGATCTTTTTGCCATAGTAGAACTCTGATACCAGAGGGGGGAGCTTTGTCCAAATCACTGGGGTTTTCTCAGCTGCTGGAGCTGTTAGTTGGGTGTTCTCTTTGAGCCTCCATAGGCTCTGGCAAGCTGGTCATATACCCCAGGACCTCCACCCTAGATAGTGATCCAGATCCAAGCAGGTTAAAGCAAGAGCGATTATCCTTCAGACTGGTCTCTTGGTCCCCCTACAATCTGCAGGCCAGGAGCTTGAAGCATCTAAGTGGTGGTGGCTGCATAGTGCAGTGCCTCAGCGGCTTTTTCCTCTAGGGGGTAAAGGACTGACTGCATTCCCGAATTACTGGGTCCCAAAGTCCACACTTCATTGACCTCTCACTTTTTCCTTAGCATCTATGTGTTGATAATTCTGGAAATTGCCACAGTTGCTGGTGATCTGAAGTCCCTCCAGCCTGTGGCTTATTTTGGCTGCCCTGAGTCTAAAACCTCCAGCTCAACTGGGGTTGTTTCCCCACATTCTGTGCTGGCCATTTCCTGCCGGCCTTCTGGGCTGTATTCAGTAGGAGGTTAGCTCCTCTGTGTCATTTTGTGAGTTCTGTAGCTCCAAAGTTTGTTCAGAGTCACCTTTTACATGAATTGGAGGAGGTAGAAGCAGGAGCTCCTCGGAAATCCTGTTTTTACTCTGCCATCTTGACTCCACCCCCCACCTTTCCCAAAATTTTTTTCTCCCTCCCATTCCTCTCCCCTCTCCAAGATGGCATGCAGTCTGATGTGGGCTATACAAGTACAACAATCATATTGAACATATTTCCATATTACTCATGTTAGCTACAATTATTTGTAAAGGGGTCTTTTAGCAAATACTTATCATTGGTATGAAATGAGCAAATATACCACAAAATGTTTCTTGTTGCCTTTGTACATACAATAAAACCAACAAAATGAAGGCAATAAAGTACCATGGAAAGTGTACTTACTCTAGAGTCAGGGATCATGGGTTCAAATTATGCATCTGATATTCACTTATGTGTATGACCTCGGACAAGTCATTTAACTTCTTGAGCTTGTTTCCTCACATGTAACACATAGGCAAAGACTGTTTTGGCCTCTAAGGACCCTTCTAGATCTAGATCAGGGTGTTTAAACTGTCTTTGTGTGTGTGCATGTGTGTGCATATGTTAGTCTTCTTTAGCAGTCTAGTGAAAACTATGGAAACCCTTCTAAGAGTAATGTTTTTAAATACATAAAATAAAATCTATAGAATTACAAATTAAACCAAAGGTTAGTGAAATTAGAAATAACTTTATTTTATTCACATCCAACATCATAGACCCTCTGAAATCTATCCATAGGCCACTCTGGTCCCCAGATTAATAACCCTGTTCTCTAGGTCTACTACTCTCTGACCTCTTTTCTTTGCCTTTTCAAGAAAAGCCTGTGGCTCTACCCCCTCCCCATTTCGGTGTGACTTCCTATTATATTCTAGCTTCATTCACAGTGAGAATTTTATGACAGAAAAAATTCAGTTCTATTCTTGTATCTACCTTGTTAAGTATCAAGTGGGAGCTAGGTCTTAGCCCAGGGAGGCCATGAACTGATTCCAAGGGGTATGTAGTCACCTAAATAAAAGGCCACATTCAATTCTCTCCATGAAAACCCATCATGAGACTTTTTCTAACACAACCACATCTATCCTTACCCTCCAACAATCCCCCACTGTGATTCCTCTTGTTGCTGTATAAATTCCTTATCTTTTCCCTTCTGAGCTGGATGTTGTAGTGGTAATCACACTAGAATACCCAGGATGGCTGCTAGCACAGGTTCTTAGATCTGCTTTACTAGGAAAGATAGCTTTTTAAGGGGTCAACAATCTTTTAAAATTATATTCACTAGTTCAGTGGAAAAGTTAGCACCCTGAACTTCAGAGAAAATGCAAGCAGAGAAATAAAAGACCAACAGACAGGGCTCTGGCTGCCTGAATCAACTACACACTTTACATACATCCCTGGATAGGGAGAGCCTTTACATCCGAGCATTTGAGGAGCTCTGAACATAGGGCCACTCAGAATCTCCAGCAGGGTATCACAAGATCTTTCTCATAAGGGAGTCCCCAAATCAAAATACCAACAGAATATATATACATACTGCTCTGAGGCGAAAGGCATCACAATCCTCATGACTCAGTGCCTAAGAAATTAGCAAAAAGTATGAAAGCCTTCCTATAAGTAAACCTCCCTTTAAAGGGCTTCTGGGGAAGGGATCTTATATCCCATTAATATTACAGATGTCAGTCACTCAGTATCTACCGGATTTGGTAATGGATCAGATTTGTGAGGGGAAGAAAACTGAGGAATCATCATGGACTCCTCTAAGTCAGGAACTCATAGCAGCTTATGCATGTGCCACTGGAAAAATTCCATTTCCCACCCTCTACCCCAGATCATCTCTTGGCCAAGGATCTCACATTTAAAGTACCAAGAGATAAGTTATTATTTATGGATTGTCTAAAAACTGTGTGATTCTTAATATCCCTGCTTCCTTTTCTGCTACTCAACTCAAAATCACTAAAGAAATAGAAGGGGGCCTTGAAAAACTGAGGACCATGTTGTATTTTTCTTCGTTTCTTTGGTTGCTCTAGTCAAAGAATCCATTACCAAGTAATCAGATTTCTGATTTCTAAAGACCTGGAGTCAAGAAGACCCAGATTCAAATTCTGTCTCAGACTCTTACTAGCTGTATAACTCTGGCCAGTCACTTATCTTCTTTCAGCCTCGGTATACTCATCTGTGAAATCTGCCTTACAGGGTTACTGTGAGAGTCAAATGAGATAATATACATTAAGTACTTTGTAAAACTTTAAATTAAAATGCTAGTGGTTGTTGATACTGTTGATTATTCTCTCTGTACTAAGTTGTTCTCAGAAAACATAGAATCTGCCAGGGAAAGTCTTCTGGGAAAGTCTACAAGAAAGCCAGGTCATATTCATGCCATGATGTAGCATTGGTGTAGGTAGTCATGGATATCCTTTATTATTGCTGTCATTAATTATTGGCTCACTTTTTTGTAGCATCTTAAAATCTACAAAACACTTTCTTGCCCCAAACCCTTTGAGGTAAACAATGTCAGCATTAATTCTTGCACTCATATAGCTCATCTCCCCCATCAGAACTTATGCTCCTTGATCAGATACCATTTTCTGCTCTTCCTTTGAATCTCCATCCTTTAGCAGAGCACTTGGCACCTTCTAAGTGTTTCACAGATGTTCATGAACTGATTGGTTGCATTTTATAAATGACAAAACTGAAACTCTCACAAGTGACTTGCCAAGGGTGAAACAATTTGCATCAGGCAGGATTCAAACCCAGATCTTCTAACTACAAATCCAGGACTCTGTTACTCCACATTGTCTTTCAGATGCCTGTGCCTGTCCTCTAAGAAGCCTACGCATTTTAGCCCCACTCCCAAATACTCTGCATTATAAGGATGTGCTCCTGCAGTACTGCCTTCGTTGCCTACTTTTGCAAATGTCTGATGACTCATGTCCCCATGTCACCCAGAGGCCTGGCCTAACATCAAAGGTCTGTTGTTTCTTTGTACTTTTATTGGTATTGAGTGCTTTAACTCCTAAGAGAGATTGATGGGCATTAATATTCACTTAGATTCATAAAACTCCTGTCAACCAAGGTTTACTCTATCACTGAGATTATTGACACCAGAAAACCAAGTAACCTGTGTAAGTCTATACTGTAAGTCTGCAGCATAGGTAGAGCCAGATTTTATAACGCCTCTATAGGGCTACATCTGGACAAAATTGTGAAGTCTTTGTCCCCACTTTCCTCCATACTCCCCACTAGATGTACTTGCTCCCCTTTCATTTTTGCCCTCTCTCCATGATAGGCCACTTTTAGGCTGCCTCAGGACTACCCCTCCCCCAGCCCCAAGGAAGCTTACCTGCAGCTCTCCTTTCAAACATTCCCAAGCCTAAGGCCCATCAAAAGGGATCCTCTCTCTGTCTAGTTCCCATGAGGTTCTGCTATGAGTATAGGAAACTAATAAGTGCCCATCTAATCAATGAGTTTCTGTTTGTAAGCCCTCTCCCAGGTCCTGCTATTTGAACCTCAACAGTGGCCTTGGGCAAAAAATTACTTTAAAACTAGCTGAAAAGGGGTGGAGCCAAGATGTTGGCGTGGAAACACAAACTTGGCGTGGGCTCTGGCTCCAATCACTTCCAATACATGTAAAAAATGACTCTAAACAAACTTTAGAGCTACAGAACCCAAACAGTGACAGAGAGAAACAAATCTCCCACCAAAGGAAGCCCAGCAGGCAAACAGGAAAGGTCTATGGCACCAGGCTGGGAGATGAGCCCAGCCCCACATAAGCTGTGCGGTTCCAGCTCCAGGGTGGCCCGACCAGTGACCTGCAGAGCAAACTTCAGGAGAGTGAATTATCAGTAGCTGTGGCAGGTCCCAGACTTCTCAATCCATTAACACCAAAGACAAAATAAAAGGTCAGTGTGAAACTCTGTTGGAACAGGGAGGAGACTGAAGAGCATGGTCAATCCCCTGCCCCCGGGCAAGAAGTGGCAAAGGCATGAAGGCTCCAGTGGCCACAGCCTGGGTGCCTCAGGAGCTCCTGGCCTGCAGATTGTAGGGGGATCAAGTGACCATTCCAAGGGTAATCACTCTTGCTTTAACCTGCTTAGATCTTAATCGTGGTCTTGGGTGGTGGTCCTGGAGTGTGTGACCAGTGAGCTAGAACTTGTAGGGGCTGTAGAGAGGGCACCCAACTAATAGCTCCAGTAGCTATAAAAACCCCAGCAATTTGGGACATAGCTTTCTCCATTCTGTAAGCAGAGTTCTACCATGGCAAAGAGCTCAAAAGTCAAATAATTTGCTGGCAATATGAGCAAGCAGAGGAAGCACAAACAGACCATAGAATCCTTTGGGGGGGGGGGCAAATCTTACCCTACAGGAAAATGGGGGGTAGTGGATAAAGGAGGAATGATAGAAGGGAGGGGAGATTGGGGGAGAGGGTAGTTAGAAGCAAACATTTTAGAAAAAGGATAGGGTCAAAGGAGAAAATAGAGTAAGTGGGGGATAAGATAGGATGGAGGGAAATGTACTTAGTCTTTCACAATATAACTATTATGGAAATGATTTAGGTAACTACACATGTACAACCTATATTGAATTGCTTATCTTCCCAGTGGGGGCGGGTGAGGAGGGAAGAAGGGAAAAAATCTGAAACTCAAAGTTTTAAAAACAAATGTTTAAATTTTTTTACATGCAACTGGGAAATAAGATATACAGGTACTGGGGTATAGAAACCCATCTTGCCCTACTAGAAAATTAGGGGGGTGATAGGGGAGGATATAAGAGAGAACAGATTAGGGTAAGGTCTTCAAAAAAGATCACTTGTTGGTTACACTATTCAGGGGATTTTATTCAGGTATGAGTTGGACCAGACAGCTTCTCAGTCCCCTTCAAAACTTCAGATGCTGTAATTCTCCAAAAGAACTATTAGGCACAAAGCAAGAAGTCACAATTTGATGGATGTAATGGTGGGAGTTTTAGGCACCATACATAGGCAGGTGGGAAGTGGAGATATTTTTAGTCCTAGAGAGGTGGTATTTTATGATCTTTGAATTATACCACCAGTGATTCTAGCAATGTTATTCAAGGCTTCCTTACCATTGACTGTGGACTCTAACCAGGTCTGTAGAAAATGATGGGGAGGATTAATGTTAAGCAAATTATGGGGTAGGTGAAGTTAGTCTTTCATGGAACCATCCAATGTTAGGTATGAAGAAGGCCTGGGATGTTACCTTTTCCATCTCACACATTTTACAGATGAAAAAAGAGAGAGGGGGAGGTCAAGGAGAGAGGGGAAGACAGAAACAGACAGAGACACAGACAGAAGGTAAATAATTTATCCAAAGTTACACAACTAGTTATTAGCAAAGCCAGGCTAGAACCCAGATCTCCTAACTCTCAGTCTAGTCATTTCTCCATCATACCTTTCCCTACAGCCCTCCTCTTTTCTTCCTCAGCTCTTATATGACTTTGTAGCCCCCTCTGCCCAACCTGTTAGAGTATTTAGAACCTACATACTGCCTAGTAACCCTATTGCCATACTGTACACAGACCTGCTATTCTTAGGCAGATCCCCCTGCTCCAAAATTATTCTTCCTTTCTTTCTCACACCTCATAAAACACATTCTCTGGAGATAACTCATTTCAGCAATTGGGGGGGAAATAGCTCATGTACCAGGTCACTCATGTAGCCTCCCCTGGCACTCCCAGATAAAAGGAGTCTCTCTCTCTCTCTCTCTCTCTCTCTCTCTCTCTCTCTCTCTCTCTCCCGTCAGGTATTCCTAGAGCTCATTATTTGGATCTCTCCTTGCCCCATCACTCTCTCCCTTATATTATTCTGATCTTTGTACATATTGAGCCATCATCCCAAGAGAATATAAGATCCTTGAGTGACTGTTCGTGTATATATACACACATATACAGACATATATCCTTAGCACTTATAACACATATATGTAAGTATACATGCATACACATATGTGTTACATATGTGTATATATGTGTGTATACATATAGATATCCTTAAGACTCATCAGTCTTAAGTGCTTTGAACATAAGAGAGGCCAAAAACTGGTTGAGCTAAACCATTAAGGAAAGCACTTATGAAGTACGTTTGCAATAAAATATAAACAATAATTAGTTGAACAATATAAGCCCCTCAGAGATACTCATATTCTGAACAAATAGCTTTTTAGTCAAAGGAAAGAATCTCTAAGGATATAATTTCAGCTGAGACATTTCAAGCAGCCCCACCAGCTAAATCATACAAGCACCTTCTCTGACGCATGTAATTCAGGCTCTGACCACATGGGCTGCACATCACCTGCCTAAGCCCCCAGCAGCCATCAGTAGCAGCTTTCTTCAGGAGGCTTGTAACAGCCCATGAGCGAGGGCACTAAAGAAGTCCAGTTTAGGAAGGCCTATGCCCAGTGGGACATAGTTAAATGATGCCACCTGTGGACTTTGTTTCATCCATGTGACTTTTGAAGATTTTTTTCAAAGAAAAAACAACAGCTGGTTGCCAGATGCCAATCTCTGCAACTTTGGTTGTGTTGGCTGCCTGCAGTTAGGAGGAGGTAATTTACTGGCCAATACTAACGTCATTCTCTGTCTTCGGTTACACACAGGCAGGATTCTCCTGATCTGGGGCAGCTAAAGTGCATGATTGTGGTAAAGGGGGCAAAGGTGAGCCAGAAAACAGCATCAGAGCATATATTGACAAGCCAAAAAAGAAAAAAAAATGAATAACTACTTGCCCAGACAAATTTGGAAGGAACAAAAAACCAAGATGAAGGAATGAACATGGAATGTTGGAGCTGGAAAAGGCCTTAGGACAAAAAAAAATGTTAGAATTTAACTTTAGAACTTCAACCTTTAAGTTGGAAAGCACCTTAAAGGTCACCCTTTCCAAGCTTCATCTGAAGCTCAAACCCCTTCTGTACATCCTGACAGCTAATTTTGGGTATCCCACGGTAACCTCCAACTCAGCATCTCCTCAAACCATTCCTTTTGCTCCAAGCTGACATATCCCATCAGTGTCCTCAGAAGTCACTCATTCTCAAAAACTAAGAAGTCATTTTTGATTCATCATTTTCTTCCATTCCCTAGTTTCAAAATCACCAAGTGATTTTAATTTCTCCTCCAATAACTCTGTTATTCCCTTTCTCTCCATTGATACCACCATAAGTCTTTAGTCCAGAGACTCACCAACTTACATTTGGTCTGTGTAACAACATAACTATCTTCCTTGAATCTAAATTTCTCCCCTGGTAAGTCATCTTGCCCACCACTATCAGACCAACCTCTTGAATAGTATAACTTACATCATGCTATTCATCTGGCTACCTCTTAGATGGATTTGAAGCCAGACCTGTGATTTCATTGGTTCAGGGAATTCCTTCTACCAATGCATATCAACAATTCTCTTTTGACTTATTCTTATGTGAGGGTAAGTAACTTATCCAGTCTCACACCAGTATGTGTCAGAGGCAGGATCTGAACTCAGTTGCTCCCAACTCCAAGGCTGACTCTCCATCCATTATGTCATGTTCTTCCTTTGACCTTGTAGACAGGTTTTTAAAAATTGCTAAACCTTCCCTCCCTTCTCATGCCTCCTCCCTAAATGTCCGATCCCAGAATTCTCTCCTCTCTGCATTCTTTCTCCTTGCCAAGCTCATCCCCTTCTAAGGCTTCAACTATCACCCTCACAGAGATAACTCTCAAACCTATATGTTCAGCCCCAATCTCTCCCCTACATTCCTATTCTACATTTTCAATTAAATGCAAGGAATATCCAAGGCAATGTCCTTCTAGTAACTCAAATTTAATATACCCCAAAGTAAAGTCATCTTCTTTCCTCCAAAATTTATTCTTCCTACTTCCTAATTTCATTTAATGGCACCACCATTATTCCTAGGCTCAAACTCTTCCACCTTTAATATTTCTCTTTTCTTCATATCTAGTTACCAGCAACAAGAAACTGAGGTGCTGCAAGGCTGGAAGTTGGGGGTAAGGTGCAACCTTTCAAAAGGAATATTTCCTATCCCACATCTCCTAGTAGCCCTCATCAGGCTGGGAACTCAGGAGAAGGTAGAACTAAGTAGAAGGGTTCTGCAGAGAGTAATTTCTATATGGTATGTGTGGGTCCATTGCAGGCAATTGCTGGGAATCAATAAGCAGAAGGGAGAGACTCCATTACCTTACAGAATCAGTAACAGCATCTGACATATTTAGACTTCATCAACCTATGTGCTGGTCACAGAAAATGTATTGCTAGATCTTCTTTTAGGATATGCTAGGTGGTACAGTGGATAGAGTACTGGGCTTGGAATTAGAAAGACTATTCTTTCTGAGTTCCAATCTCACTTCAAACACGAGTTGTGTGACCCTAAGCAAGTCACTTAACTCTGTTTATCTCAGTTTCTTCATCTATAAAATGAAAAGGAAATGGGAAACCATTCCAGTATCTTTGTCAAGAAAATCTGCAAAAGGAGTTACAAAAAGTCAGACACACCTGAAATGACTCTACAACAACAACAAAAAAATCTACTAATACTACCGGGAAGACAAATAAAACTTAAAGATTATCCTCAAATATTAAATATATCACATATTATTAAATATTATTCAAAGTATGGTTTGGGGCTTTACTTGGATTTTATACAAGACAAAACCAGGAAAGAAGTATAGCCTATGTGCAAACTAATATAGTATTTTTAATTTACTATATTTTACTTTCAGGTTCATATTATCTTCCTCCCTTTTCCCCTGACCCATCCCCATTGAGAAAGCTGGAAAAACAGAACTGATAACAAGCATGTATTGTCAAGCAAAACAAATTCCAATGGCCATATCCAAAACAACTTTATCTCCAACTGGACTCCAAGTCCACTCCTTCTCTTTCTGGATTACGGGTAATATGTTTCACATCATTAGACTTCTGGAATCATGGCAATCATTATGCTGATCAGAATTCCTAAGTCTTTCAAAGTCTTTGTCTTGACAATATTGTTGTGATTGTATTAAATTGTTCTCCTGGATCTTTTCTCTTCACTTTGTATCATTGCATATCATTCTTCCCAGGTTTCTCTAAAACTGTCTCCTCTATCCCTTTATAGGTCAATAGCATCCCATCATATTCACATGCCATAATGCGTTCAACTATTCCTTGATTGATGGGCACCCTCTCAGTTTCTAATTGTTTGCCACCACATAAAAAGCTACTATAAATATTTTTGTAAGTATGGGTCTTTTTCCTTTTTCTTTAATCTCTTTGAGGGTGTAGAGCAAGTATCCCTGCATCAAAGGTTATACACAATTTAGTAGCTTTGGAGCATAGTTCTAAATTGTTTTCCAAAATGGCTGGACCAGTTCATAGTTCCATAAACAGAATTAATATACTTATTTTTTCTCCCATTCCTCTATCATCTTCTATTTTTAAAAATATATATAATTAACTGTACCACTCTAATGGACATGAGGTGATACTTCAGAGTTATATTAATTTATATTTTCTAATAGTGATTTAGAACATTTTTATATGGTTATTGAAAACTTGGATTTCTTCCCCTGAAAATTGCCTATTCTTATCATTTGATCCCATAGCCTGAGGTCTGACTTGTCTGAGGTCAAATAAAGTTGGTATCTAAGGAGGGTCTTCTCACTGCTAGTTCCCTGATCTTTCTACTAATTTGCTCTTCTATTTATGGAATAAAACAAGCATTTCCATAGCAGTGTAATTTTTTAAAAAGATGATGCCACATGAAATTGCAAATCTATTATCTAGAACTTGCTATGCTAAATATATAATTTAAATATATAATAAAGTTTTAAATATATATAATATATATTAAATATATAATAAAGTTATCATGCAAATTTATTTTTCCCTTTTTTCTTTTAAATATACAATAAAGTTTTAAATATATAAAATTTTAATATTTATATATTTAAATATAATATATATAAATAAAATATATAATAAAGTTACTATAATAGTACTAAAATTATGATGCAATTTCTTTTTTCCTTTTTTTCTTCCCTCCCCACCTCCTTCCCCTGCCCTAGAGATGGCTACCATTAGACACAAAATTTGTGTGCGTGTATGTATACACATCTACATGTGTATATGTATGTGTGTGGAGATATATATATATATATATATATCTCCACACACACACATACACTCACATTTATCAATTCTTTCTCTGGATGCAGATTACCTCTTTCTGTATATGTCCTTTATAGTTAATTTGGGTATTTATAAAAGTCAAATGGCTTATTCACTCAAAGTCATTTTTAAAACAATATTGTTATTACTGTATATAATGTTCTCTTGGTTCTACCCATTTCAGTCTTCATTATTTCATGCAAGTCTTTCCATCCTTTTCTAAGATCATTGAGCTCATCTTTTCTTAAAGCACAGTAGTGTTTCACCACAATCATATACCACAACACATACTACACTATTTTTCAATCGTTGAATAATATTTTAAAACTGGAATTGACAATCTGAATTATGTCCAAAGGAGAGAACAGTTTGACAAAAGGGTATAATCATAATCTTCAAATAACTGAAGGTCTAATCACATGAAAAAAGAATCAGATATTTGTTGTCATTCCAGAGGATAGAGTTAGGAACAAATAGCATTTGTGTGTAGGGCAAAGAGCACCAACTCTGAAGTTAGACGTCTGGGTTCAAAACTTTGCTTAATTGTATTTCTTCATTATAAAGGAAGATTCATTGGGGAGGAGAGTTATCGCTTTTCCCCATAAATGGGGTTGGGCTAGATGACCTCCAATACCCTTCTAGCTCTAGAACTATGATCCTATGACAAATGGTATAATAACTGTGTGACTTTCTCTGGCCTCTATTCCTTTATCTGTAAAATGAACGAGATGGAATAGCTAATACAAGGTTCCTTCTAGTTCTAAAATCATGGTACAGTAAAGCATATTATGGATAAACATAAGAAAGAGTTTTCTACATATGAGTTCTTCAATATTGGCATGGGCTTCTCTGGGAAGGAAAAAGCCTTAGTGTCTGATCACAGCCGAATAACCGTCTGTAAGGAACGTCATTAGATAGCTTTCCAACATTGAGTGAGTGATTGAACAAAAGGACCTCTAATGGTTCCTAATGCAGGTTCTTTGCCCAAAAGGTGGCTTCCTTTGTTGTTCCTGACTATATCTAGCACAGACAGCCAGGTATGCCACCTAAAAATGTCAACAAGGAGAAAATGAGACCTTGGAAATTTTTGTTACAAACAAAATCTTCGAAAATGGGTTGGGGTGATAGGACTCAGGAATTGGCTGCTTCTTTTATGACCTGTATGGTGCCAAACTAGCTCTGGGCATGTAGTAGGCACTCAATAAATATTTATTGATTTGGGAGAAGGTCAGAGCCAACCAAGAGGACAAAGACCCAAAGAGATGACTTCACCTTTCAAGCCTGAATAACTTAGATAATTTCCACCACTTCCCAATATGAAAACTAATCTCCAAATCCAGAGATCGTTAATAAGACTGGAGCTCCAGAAGGAAGACAAAGCTACAAAAGTGGGTTCACTGGGTCTTGGCCCTCTTCCTGAATGTCAGAATAGATTTGCTAGAACTGTGCAAAAATCTTTTATAAAAACCAGATGAAACCACCTGGGTCTCCATGTATAATTTGAAACTTGGCTGCAATATACTACAAAAGGAAGAAGTAAAGTTAGGGTTATGGGCAGAAAATACGATTTTTCCAGAGTTTTCTAATTTAATGGCATTGTTCAGAAGTGCACCTCATCCAAGAAAACCAACCTGTTTCTTCAAAATGATTGGAGTTAGGGATAGCTATCAAGAGAAATCTTTGTTAATCGCAAGCAAAATGAAGGTTGTGAAGCAATGTGTATGAGCTTGCCTAAATTATGCTTTATTTTGTTTGATACCTTTAATTTCTTTTTCAGAAGAAACCAGGTTGTACAATTCAGCACAATCCAGTTGTCTCTGATCTTCATGGTCCCATAACCTCTGACACAGACATGGCCAAAAGAATAGGAAAGGGCTTCAAATTTGTAGCCATTGCTGACCTTGTGATTCAGAATCATCACTACTCAACCCACTTTGGTGAATGCTATATATTAAGGCCTCTAGCAGCTTGGAATACAGATTACTAAATATTTATTGGTGGGTCAGGCCTTGCACGTTAAGGATGTAAATATAAAAGCAAAATTGTCCCTGTCCTCAAGCGGTTTGTATTCTACCAGGAGAATATTAACATTCTAGTGGGGAGGATGCAATACATATGGGGAAAGATGAGGAGGGAAGTGAGCTTTGATGTAGGCCAGTGATTCGTCAACCTAGCATCTCTACATACAAACCTTAAAGGTCCTGTGAATATATTGCAGAGGGTCTATGAAACTGGATGTACATATATATATGTACATATTATATATATGTACACACATATAATATGATTATATATAATTAATGTAATATAATTTATCTTATTTATTATAATATCTTTATTTTTACTAGCCATTTTTCTTTCAATTTTGTTCAATAATATTTTCTCTAATTATTTGAAAAAAATTTCTGAGAAGGGGTCCACAGGCTTCACTAGACTTCCAAATGAGTCCATGGCACAAAAAGAAAAA
The DNA here is from genome assembly GCA_011680675.1 of Gymnobelideus leadbeateri. Lineage (NCBI taxonomy): Eukaryota > Metazoa > Chordata > Mammalia > Diprotodontia > Petauridae > Gymnobelideus > Gymnobelideus leadbeateri. Next base: position 12,212 of record WOXC01005719.1, on the reverse strand, counting down.
AGTTAAGAATCCTTGGTCTAGGTGGTCACCGGCAATGTGAGTGAAACCATAGGGTAGTAGATTGTCATACACTTTCCAATGGCAATGATAATATTGCTTCTATTATTGTTCCCTAAACAAAATGTTGGAAAGGAGGTGTCAAGGAGGCTAGGTGGCACAGTGAATAGAGCATTGGCCCTGGCGTGAGGAGGACCTGAGTTCAAATCCAGCCTCAGACACTTAACACTTACTAGCCATGCAATCTTGGGCAAGTCACTTAACCCCGATTGCCCTGACCTCCCCCCTCCAAAAAGTAAAAAAAAAAAAAAAGAAAAGGAGGTGTCAAGTTGTAAATGATAAGATGGTAAGATGACCAAGTCCAATTGTCCTGGCAAATAACATGTGGTCTGGAGATTAAGGCCAGCAAGATAAAGGGGCCTAAGGAAAGCACTGACTCACCCACTGATGAAGGTAATTCTACCTGAGGGCAAGTCCCAAAGGACATATGACACAGTAAAGCAAAAACTCAGACACATAGGGAAAGCTGACCCCAGTCTGTACTGCTTGGGCACAAAGGGATCTGAGTCTCATCTGGCTCACTTGTTCTCCCTCCTATCAATAGCCAAGTCTTTAATCTAAGATTGTTATTGAAGGACATCTGCCAGGCTAGTTTTGCTTATATAAACTGATTGTAGGCAGTCTCAGAGTGGGGAGAGAGCTTGGTGCCTGCCTCTGCATCACTGGCAACAACCACCACCTTCTTTATCTAGGTTGATTGTACTTTCTCCCTGATTACAGTAACACATTGGAGAAATCATTTTCCAGGAGGAGTCTGAATTAACTCCATTGGGAAGACCATATAGGGTTCCATTTTGAACAGATCATGTGGAGAGAAATTTGGAACAATTAATATTCACCAAGTTAAAAAAAAAAAGAGAGGAATTAGGTAAGCCATTAACATATTGTTTCATAATTGGTCTCCTGCAACTGGCAGGGCCAGGAAACTTGAATATGGGTTGCTAATGACCTTCCTATGGAAGTAGGCCAATTTCTCTGATGATCATTTCTTCCAAAATTCATATTTCTGATAATAAGAAAGAAATTGGTCTCCTAGGAAGCTAGTAAGAAGTATTTATCAAATTTACTACATTTTATATCTGATAGTTTCTCTTTTATGAATGTTTTTATGGTGTCCTCATATTGACCCCCCCCCCTCCTATTCCCAGAAGTGGTTATGGACATAGGATCAGGAAATTCCCATACTAAGATGAGGTCAAACTGGGGCCTTTTAGAGGAGACAATAGCCAAGGCGTTGATCACAGGTGTGGACTAGGAAAGAGTATAGTAATTGCCAATTTTCCCCCCATCCCCTCCTTTCTTCTACTGTGGCCTCTTCTGAGAAACTCATTTCAGGGAACTGGGGAGTAATTATTACTTCTACCTCTTAGTAGAAGGTAACTGTGTCCAAATAAAAGACGGATGATTCTGGATCATTCATGGAACTGGTGAACAGAAGGTAGGAAGGTGTCATGTCCCAAGTGGAATTGGGATTCAATGAGTTAACCAAATGGTGAAAACAGACAGGAAACCTGTGGGTGGCATTAGCCAACCAGTAGAGGGTATCAGAGAGCCACCATTGGCAAGGTCATTGATAGACTCACAGACTGTCAGCTGGAAATGACATCTCAAAGGACCTGTTCAGCTGAGCTTCAATAGAAATCCCATTCATTGATGATAGAACAGAAATCTATTCTGAAACACTCCTGAGTGAAAACCTTGATGGCAGTAGAACTTACTGCTCACTGAAGCTTTTTTAAACTTCCAAGCAATACTTATATGGGAGTTATCTTCCTCATCATTACGACTAGGAGCAAACTGATTGTCCCAAGAACTCCCAAATGCTACTTTATCTGATGCTAAGGATGATGGGGTACGTTCACACACACACACACACACACACACACACACACACACACACTTCACTTTACCTTTGCCCCACTGGAATTAAGAAAAACATTTCTCCTTTGACCTAGCAGCACCACTTCTAGGTCTGTATCCCAAAGAGATCATAAAAACTGGAAAAATAGTTATACAAAAATAGTTATAGCACTTCTTTTTATGGTGACAAAGAATTGGAAATTGAGGGGATACCCATCAATTGGGAAATGGTTGAACAAGTTCTGGTATTATTGTGTTATAAGAAATGATGTGCAGGCAAATTTCAGAAAAGTCTTATATGAACTGAGTGAAGTGAGCAGAACAGGAAAACATTGTACACAGTTACAGCCACATTGTGCAATAACTAACTTTGACAGACTCAGCTTTTCTCAGCAATGCAAGGTTCTTAGACAACCCCAAAAGGCTTATGATGGAAAATGCTGCCTACAATCAGAGAAAGAAATCTGAATGCAGATCGAAGAGTTTTGTTTGCCGTCATCATCTCCCTCTCCTTCTCCCTCCCCGTCCCCTCTGTTTTGTTTCCTCTTTCTGGTAGTTCATTCCATTGGCTCTAATTCTTCTTTACAACATGACTAATGTGAAAATGTTTAATATGAATGTATATGTAGAGCCTACATCAGATTGTAGGTCATCTTGGGGAGAAGGAAGGGGAGGGAGGCAGAGAAAATTTAAAACAAAAGTTTGTGGAACTGAATGTTGAAAGCTAAGAATTAATTAATTAATTTTTTAAAAAGAAAAACATTTCTCAGGAAAGATTGATTGATGAAATGGAAAGAGAATTGGGCTTGGAATCAGTGGACCTGGGTTTGAATTCTAGCTCTGCCATTCATTACATGTGTGACATTAGACAAATCACTTAACCTCTCTGGGCTTCAGTGTCTTCACCTTTAAAATGAGGGAACTGGGATGGCTAGGAGGCTCAGTGAATAGAGCACCAGCCCTGGAGTCAGGAGGACCTGGGTTCGGATCCAGCCTCAGACACTTATCACAAAAAAATAGCTGTGTGACCTTGGGCAAGTCACTTAACCCCAATTACCCTCTAAAAAGCAAAAATAAAATGAGGGAACTGGGATAGATAACCATATTTCTATTCTCTCTTCTAGCTCTAAATCTATGACCAGGAATTATTATCTCCCCTAAAGTTTTGCTGTTGTAGGAAGTTCCCTGATCAACTTGGTGAGCTGTCTCCATTTGGCTCTATTTGGTCTCTAACTCCTGGACACATACTGGATTCTGATAGTACAACTTTAGCCTTATTTGGTGCACAGCACCTCCCAGAACCTTTCCAGTCATAGGAGCTCCACTCAGTTCCATTTGGCTCATCATCTTCACTCCTAACCCATGGATTCTGTTCTATTGTACTTCTTGGACATCTCCAACTCTGCCACCATGCATGTGTTTGACCCCAGTCCCAGCTCCCTTTTATGTATTGTTTTCTCCCATTAGAATGCATGCTCTCTGAAGGCTTGACCAATGCTCGGCATATAGTATGCCCAGAACTTAGCACAGGGCCTGAACATAGTAGGTAATTAATAAATGCTAATTGGCTGCATTTGATAAATGCTTGTTCTATCATCTACCTACCGACCTATTTCCTTATCTATAAGCTTACAGAGTTTCTTTCAATTTGGAATGTTGATATCTTCCATTAGAGGTTAGAGATAGGTCTTTTCATACTTCCTGAAGCATGGGTGACACCAACAGGGACTGACCCCAAGATGAAGGGATTGGCTCATTCAGTTATGGAATAAATTATTGTGAGAAAAACCATTCCTTTGTACCAGCCTATTAAAGAGAGCCAAAAGATCTTTTAGCTGCTCCTCCCACCACTCACCCTTGTCTCCCACCCTTCCCTTTTGCCTAGGCAGACTACCTCTGATCAGGGTCCTGGAGATGCTAATGATTGCCTTGAGATGAAGGACATGGAAGTCACACACTCTCAATCATGTAGCAGCTGTGGAGAAGAGAACCATGTGGCTAAGTGCTCCAGAAATGATGGCCAGCTCAAGAGAAAGCAGCAGTCAGAAAAGTGATGACATATTGGGGGTTCCTAGAAGCAGCACTGGAGAGACAATGGCAGTGGCTTTCACACTTTCATGTGGGTGAAGGAACCACATCTCAAGAGTTCTTGAATCCTAACTTTTGGAGGAAGGTTGAATTCTTTTCTCTTAAGAATTATTCTTTAAATAGATTCTATTTCTGAGGTTTCCTCTCTACCAGCAAGAAATTCCAGAGTTCCAGAATTCAGCCTTCTGCCAGAGAAGAGAAATTTCCTATAAATTCCTGGGCAATCCCTGCTTTTAGAATCTAAGACAAACGGGATTTCCTGGACAGTGTCTGCCCCAGGACGTGCCTCTCCAAGTCTGAGAATCCCAAAATTCAGTCTTCTATTGAGAGAAATACAGTTCTTGTCCAGAGCCAAGAAAATTATGCTTCTGGTCCCCAAACCTGAAGAATGGCAGATAACCAAAGCCATGTCATGTAGGCAAAGAGAAATGTAGACTTTGGACTTCTCTGTTACTAGGAGTAATTTGGATGGCGCCAGTCTGATGGAAAGGATTAGGGAAATTTCCTGTCTTCCCGTCCCAAGAATGTTTACCTTCTAAGGGAGCCCACACCCTCAAAGTTGTACCTCTTTGGACCCTCTTTTCCCTCAATATTCTTTCACTTAGTGATCCCATCAGTTTCCATGAATTCAACTATCATCTCTATGCAGATGATTTTCAGAGCCATTTCTCCAGCCTGTAGCACCAATGCAATATTCACAGTGCCCATGGTCACTATCTGCATGGTGCTTGACCATAAAATACAACAGACTCTCCATATATAAGACAGAAGCAAAACATTTATTCAGATACCAGAAAACCAAATTCTAACACAAGGAAACCTAATCCATCATGGTAACATAGAAGTTAATGCACCACAACATAGCAGAGAGTCATTCCATCCTTTAGCCTTCCCACAAACCAACACAAGACTAATATTTAATCATAAGCCAAACCATATCCCTCAGAAATGTCCTCTCCTCCCAACCATCTAGCTTGCTCTGACTCCCAGTTTCCTGTGAGCTCTGCTCCACCCTTCAGCAAACTCCTCCCATCACAGGCTCCATGTGATTACATTCAACCTATTGGGGAGCAGAGTTAATTTTTGAAGCTGGGAAGGTCTTCAAATTCCCTTAGGCTTATTAAAAGGCAGGAAGATCTTCAAATTCCCATTACCATTACACAGCCCTTACCTTTATCTTGGCTTCTAGTAATCTCTAATTGTCTTTTGGACATCTTGAATTGAATGTTTTGTAAATGTCTCAAATGCATTATCTTTCCCCCTCAATCCTTCCATCTTCCTAACTTCTCTATTACTATAGAGGATAACACCATCATTCCAGTCACCCAGGTTCTCAACCTAGGCATCATCCCTGACTTCATCCTATCATTCCACGTATTCAATTAGATGCCAAATCCAATCATTTCTACCTTCATAACATCTCTCATAGATGCCTCCTTCTCTCCTCTGATACAGTAGGCCACCCTGGTGCAGACACTCATTGCCTCACACCTGAACTATTGCAATATCCTACTGACCATTTACCCTGGCTCAAGTATTTCCCTACTCCCTCCAATCCATCCTCCATTCAGCTGTCAAATGGATCTTCCTAAAATGCAAGGCTCATCATCATCACCATCATTATCACTCACACACACACACACACACACACACAATCAGTAAACTCCAGTGGCTCCCTATTGCTTCCAAGATCAAATATAAAATCCTTTTTGTGGATTTTAAAGCCTTCCATAACCTGGTCCATTCTTACCTTTCTAGTCTGTGTACTGTACTGTGTACACACCCTTCCCCTCCCACCCCCAGCTCTTACATACGCAGTACTCCAGTGACACTGGTCTCTTTACAAACCTGAGCACAAGATTCCCAGTATTTTCACTGGCCGTCCCCCACAGCTAGAACTCATTCTCTCTTTATCTCTGCCTTCTAGCTTCCCTGGCCTCCTTCAAGTCTCATCTAAATCCCCATCTTCTATAAGAAACCTTTCCCAGTCCTCCTCAATCTTAATGCCTTCCTTCTTGGATTATTTCCAATTTGCCCTCCTTATATTTTATTTGTACACAGTTACTTGAATTTTGCCTCCCCCATTGGACTATTATTTGCCTTTGTGTCCCCAGTGTTTAGAACAATGCCTAGCACATAGTAGGTGTTCAATAACTTTGCTGACTGACTGACTAAAGGCTTACATAGGTTTCTTTCATTGGATAAAAATGGGATTTGCTGTCATTTTAGCCCCTCCCCCAGTCCAGTAGCCCTATTGGTTTCCTTTCTGAAGGGATTCTAAGATATAGGTGACTGTTTTGAGTTTGGAGGGCTGCATTTGTTCCTGTGGAAAGTGGGACTCATTGAAAAAAAAATGATATTGGGACTACCCTACCAGCAATCTGAAGTTCATTCCTCTTCTAAAAAGAGATACCACCACAAGATAGAACAAGAACTCAAAGACCTGAACACATTCCTGTGGTAAGATATCCATATCACGGGGCAGCTAGGTGGCGCAGTGAATAGAGCGCCGGCCCTGGAATCAGAAGGACCTGAGTTCGGAGCCGGCCTCCAACACTTAATCCGCACAAACAAAAACCTAGCCGTGTAACCTTGGGCAAGTTACTTAACCCCAATTGCCCTAAAGGGGCGGCTAGGTGGCGCAGTGAGTAAGAGCGCCGGCCTCGGAGTTGGGATGACCCGAGATCAGATCCGGCCTCAGAAAATGAGCACCCACGCATAAATCAAATGACTAGCCGTGTAACCTTGAGCAAGTTACTTAACTCCAATTGCTTTTTAAAAAAAAAAAAAGATATCCATATCAGAATGTTGGGAAGCCCTACTCCTACCCAAGTAATTTTAAGTTTGTTTTCCTTCTAAGGAGAGTCTAGACTATAGGTTGGCACTATGAGACAGCTAAAGGGTTCAGTAGATGAAGTCCTGGCCCTGCCAACAGGAAAACCTGAGTTGAAATGTGACCTCAGACTCCTACTAGTTTTGTGACCCTGGGCAAGTAATTAACCTCTGTTTGTCTTAGTCCACTGGTGAAGGAAATGGCAAATCACTCCAATATCTTTGCCTAGAAAACTCCATGGACAGTAGCATCCACAAAGGTATGAAGATTTGAACAATAGCTATGATAAGCATGGATCTCTGGAAAGATTTAGGATTTCTGGAAAGTGGGATTCATCAGAGTGGGAAGAGAGCTATTTTCAATGTTTAGGGCCTAATATGAGACTTTTATTTGTTTTCTGCCTTCTTTATAAGATCCTTCAGGTCCTTCCCCTTTCTTACATTTTCTGTGGGGTAGAATTCACACAGTCCTGTGCCTGATATGTGTGTTATTATCTTGAGTACTGAAATGTGATCTGGTTGGCCCTTTGTTTCACATATGTGGAAACCTAGGCATTGCACTCAAGTGTCTTCTGAAGATCCCCAGAGAAAGGGAAGAGACAGAATCTGCTCAAAAGAGTAATATTTTTGGCTACTTTCAAGATTGGACCTGGTCCACATAAGCCTAGGACTTGGGGTGCTGAGCTATGGGTTTCACCATCATCTGGAAGTTAATTTTCTTGAACAGTAATACCTCTCCTTAATAAATTGCTGCAGAACAGCTGTGACAGCATTGTTAGCTACATTATCATTCTCCAGGCTCAGGGGTAATTGCAAGCTAGCTGTAATCACACATTGGTTATTTGCCATTAGTTGGGAAAACCTTTTTGATCCTAGAAACTGATAATGCTCCAAAGTAGAACACTGAGATTTATTTTAGTGAATCATTTACTTTTTTGGGTTAGATATTTCTTTCTTTGATCCAAACCAAAGCCAGTTTTACACATTTTTTTCTGCAATTTGTCCACATAGTCCCATAAAACCTAAATAGAAAGTCTACCCAACTTGCTATAGAACTTTTTTTTCTTTTATTATCTCAGGAATACCTATATAACATTTAAGTTATTGACTGTCTCTCATTTTCACTAGTCATATTCTTTATGAGTCAAATACATCCTTAGGAATGGTTTTTGTGTCATTTTCATGAACAAGTCATCTTTAGACATACACTGCTCGAATTAAGAGGCAAACAACCCCAGGTTAAAATCCCAGCTTTACCATTGGTAATAGCTCTAAGACTTGGTTTTCTCATCTGTAAAAAGATGGGTTGGAGGAATGGGTTAAATCAGACAGTCTTTCAGTTTAGGAAGCTCCCTTCCAGTTTTAAATCTATGGTACTGTAACTGAGGAAGTGATACAAGTGTATATCAATTGCCTCTGTGTATCCAAGTTAAATGAATCTTAAATCTACAGTTAAAGTTGCCATCTAGTTCAATACTTTCATTTTGCAGATGGGAAACCTGAGACCCAGAAAGGCTGAGTAACTTGCCCAAGGTCAGATGGAGAGTAAATGGGAAAGACAGGATTTGAATATGTGTCCTGTGAATCCAATTTCAGTTCTCTACCCACTGTCATATACCATCTCCCTTAGGGAGACCATTGGAGATAATCTATTTCAGTACCCTCATTTTAAAGATTTTTTTAAAGGGTTCCCTGAATAGCAAAAAGACCCAGTGGTTGTGTGGTCTAGAGCTTTTTCAGTACTGAAAGCACTCAAATTTGGAGTTATAAGACTTGAGTTTGCATTCCAGCTTTGCTGCTGGGTGAATTATCAATTAACTGAAGGCAAAGACTATTTTGTTTTGTCTTTGGATCATTGTTGATTAGATGTTTGTTGTATTGAATTCAACTGTCATTCAGCAAATGTTCGTTAAGCTTCTACTATGTGCAAAGCACTGTGTTAAATGTTGAAGAAACAAAAATAAAATTGAAACAGTTCCTGCCTTCAAGGAGCTTATATTTTACAGAGGAGACACGTAAAGACATTGTGGTATAGGGAGAGAACACTGACTGTGGAATCAGAAGACGAGTTCAAATGCTCTTTTGATACTAAGTGTATGACCTCAGGAAGCTCCCTTGTCCTCTCTGGGCCTCAGTTTCTTCATCTGTTAAAAGAGAAAGTTGTACTATGGGAAGTTTTTGTGACCCTCCTTAATTCTCATGCTTTCCCTGTGCTAATTCTCTCCTATTTATCTGGTACATAGATTGTTTGGACATGTTGTCTTGTTTGCATGTTGGGTCCACCACTAGACCATGAAATCCTTGAAAGTAGGGTCGGTCTTTTACCTTTCTTTGTAACCCCATCACTTAGTGCACAGTGTCTGGCACACAGTAGGTGCTTAATAAATGTTCATTGACTAGCTGAGTTGATCTCTGAGGTCCCTACTTGCTCTAGACTTACAACCCTAATGACCCTAAAATAGCATATATACATATAAGTAAACAAAAAATAATTTCAGGGAGAGAATACAATGTCACTTCTCTCCACTTCCAGAATAAGACTAGTAACAGTCCCACCATAGTGGTTTTATTGTCCCTCATATACAGCACTCCATTTCCCATCTCTATATCTTTTTATTAGCTGACCCCCATGCCCACAATTTTCTCCTTCCTCCCCTCTTGGGATCTTTGGTTTCCATTAAAACTCAGTCTAAGTATCACCTCTTATATGAAGGCTTTCCTGATCCCTTCTCCCTCTCCCAGCTCCTGCTGCCTTCCTCTCCAATGTTACCCTGTATCTGCTTTATATGAGTTTTATATAAATTTTAATATATGCCTGCTCTCTCCTCCATTAAAATGTCAACTCCTGGAAAGCATGGGCTATTTTGCTCATTTCCCAAGTACATTGCTTGGCCCATGGCAAATAGTTAATCATGACTAGATTTATTGATAATAAAAGTGAATAATAGCTCATCTTTTTATGTTGATTTGAGGTTTAGAAAGCACTTTAGTGGAGAATTCTCTTCTTCAAAATAAGACCGAAAATATCTATTCTGTTTACTCCTATGAATATTGCAGAAAATAATGGGTACAAAACTCTTTGAAATTATATAATGGGCAACATAAATGTAATTATTGTTAAATGAACTGATTATTCAGTGACTTGATTTTAGTAATAGTGACCTAAAGCACAGTTATATAACTGACTTAGCCTTAAAATACTTTGAACTAGAAATATATTAACATAACCTAACAAACAATGGTCTGAGCATTCTTAGGGATGTTAAAAACAACTGAGAGAAAATGAGATCAGGAAAATGTTAGAAATTAAAGAGGGAAAATAGGATCATATTATACTGCAAAGTTAGTGCATTTTGTATTTTAAATAAATATTTAGCTTTATATTTGATATTTTAAGATAGGGTTTCTTAACCTGGGATCCCCCAGTGGGTCCATAGATAGATTTCAAGAAGTCCTTGAACTTGGGATATATACACATACACACACACACACACTATGTGTCTATATATCTAGATATACAGATATGTAGATGTATATGATGGTACTATGTACAAATATATTATATATAAATCTATCTATAGTTGGTTTCCTTTGTAATATTATGCATTTTGTTTTATCCCTTTAGAAACATTATTCTGAGAAGGATCCCAAAGGTTTTACCAGATGTAAAGGGCCAATAATGTACTCCCCAAAAAGCCAAGAAATCCTGCTTTAGAGAGAGAAAAAAATATCACAAAAGCTCCATCCACAGTATCTGTCACATAGGTACTCATTCTTACAGTTGAAGTGAAATTAACTATATTGAATTTTCTTATAAAATTCAACCAGCATTGATTAAGTACCTTCTCTTCTAGCCACTGGAGATACAAAGACATTCATGAAAAACATTCTCTACCCTCGAGAAACTTCTACTTTAGGGAGGAGGGAGGGAAGAATAAAAACTTTTATGCAAATGAGAAAATGCCAACTATGTATTATAATGATGGACAACCTATACACATTTTCTGGATCCCAGTTTGGCAAAAGTCTCCCATTTTGGGCCTCTGCCCTGAGAATGAGGGTAATACACAGTCAAAGAGGGGTTTTTCATTACTGTCCAGAGACAGGGGCTTCCCAAGAAAAAGAAACAAGCTCTTGACTGGGCTGGGCCTGTAATCATGATAGGAGACAAATTCACACAGAATCTCAACTCTGAGGCAGCCATGACCTTGAACTTTTTCCTTTAAGATTCATCCCACTGACCCCACCAAAAAAGAAAGCATAATTTCATTTAAAATGATTCAATAACGATGTTTATGCACCATGCTTCAGTGACACAGTCCCCAAATTGTTGTTCCCACATGCAAATATACTTAAGTTTCTCCTTTTTCCCCCACAACGAGGCAATGCCCTTTCGTCTTTAAAAGGCATCTTGAAGTAATACGGCCAGCAGAGTAAGGGGTAAAGGAGGGGGCTGCAAAGCTTTGCATCGCTAGGACCCTTGACACTGACTACTTCAGCCTGGGGTGAGTAGGGACACCCTCACTCTTGCTCCTTCCTTCCTAAATACGACTCTTTGAAATGTGAGTTTTATGGGCAGGATCGCAGTTGCTTTAAATTATCGGAGTTGGCTAGTGCCTGAGAGAAGGAGTGGGAGGCTGTTTGAATTGGGAAAGACAGTTGCAGAACTTAGTTCCACAAGAGCATGAGTTCCTTAGCTTCAAACGCCTTCCTGGGGCTCTGACAAGTACTGCCTTTTCTCCTCCAGAGCTTTTCTGTGACATTTCGAAGGGGCTTTGAGAAAACAAACGTCTCTGGCATCCAGTTGTTGCGTTGACCAAATTCATGGGACAAACAGTACGAAGGAGTTTCATGTTCTTGTGGGCAATTTGATGTGTCAACTCCTTGGAGGGAAGGTAAGCTGGCATTTCCCCTGAGCATATTGAGGGGTAGGGGGAGGGAGTGGAAGGAGCTCTTGGGGGATGCTTTGAGAGACGCTCCTTATTCTTTATTGCTGGTGTTTGTCCCTCATCAGGAGTGTTTAGTGGAGGAAGGGAAGGCAGCTGCTCCCAGAGAGATGGGATATTTTTTAAGAATTCTTATTCTTTTAAGAGAGTGTGGGAGCAAATGATGAATTGGCTGCTGAAAAGTTTCAGCACTTGGTGTTTTTTGGTTCCTGTGGCTTTTGGGGTGTGAAGGGATCTTTGGGAAATAGTTTTGGATTTAGGAAAAATGATTGCCTCCTTTCAAAACATTTCTCAAAATCCCAACCTGAGCTGGCCAGGCTATGTGTGGCTTTGCTAATGGGTTTGTTTACTGCTTTAAAATTCTCAATCTCTCTCTCTCTCTCTCTCTCTCTCTCTCTCTCTCTCTCTCTCTCTCTCCCTTTCTCTCTC
>WOXC01005718.1:0-252101 GCA_011680675.1 Gymnobelideus leadbeateri | reverse complement strand
TCTCTCTCTCTCTCTCTCTTTCTCTCTCTCTTCCTCTCCACCTCTCTCTCTTCCTCTCTCTCATTTTGGCCTCTGTGTAGGATGGATTCCATTGCTCTTTCTTGAAATCTAAGAAGAGTCTTCCTTTTAGAAAAACAGCGTCTTGCTACAGGGTAGGTTTGAAAGGACTTGAAAAATACATGGTGAAAGCAGCAAAGGCATCCCAGGTCCCTAACCCCTGTCCCCAAGTGAATTTCTAAAGATGACCAAAAGTAATTTGAGGTTGCCAGTCAGATGGACATTAAAGTCAAATCATTAGTATGACTATCACCTGTCAATCCTCCTCAACAAAAATGATCTGTTTTAGAGTACAGTACAGTTGTTGATTTAAAGCCACACACTTAAGTATGGAATAAATCAGAGAAATCAAATCTTATATTAGGGGCCGACGTAAAGCAGAACCCCTTCCAATAATTTGATAAATACAGTAACTTAATAATAAATAAACAAGGTTGCTGGTATTAGTTGTGGGATTTGGGGGTGGTGTGGAATGGGTGGGGTGGAATGGGGGAGGAGTGAACTCACTAGGCCTCCATAATGTGCAGCACCCTGGGAAGAAGTCCCTGAACCTCTATTTCATGTGTCAGAAGAGCCCATGCCAAGAATACTAAAATGACCCACCTCTATAGCTGAACCCTGCCCTCCCTTTATACCTGGCTCTGTAGGCTCTTCAGCTTGGAATGAGATGATAGCAACCAAATCAGTTTCAACTATCTCTTGCAAGATAAGGTTAGGTGATAGGAGGAGGGAGGGAAAACACCTAATAAGGCATTACTAGACCCACCTTTCTGAGGAAAGGGGGAGGGGGCATACAAAAAAACAAAATAAAAGTAAGAGGGGAGGGGAGGGCAAAGACCACAATACAACTGTGCTCTTCCCCACACTTCATCCTGGGTTTGTAAAAGTTTTTGACTTTTGATGGACAAAGAGACGAAATGGGGCTCCTTGGCAAGGGATATGGGAAAGAAACCAATGCCCACCTGGTTAACCCATTCAGCTCAGAGAGCCTGCCCTGAGATGTGCCAAGCAGCTCCCGCTCAGCCTTCACTTTCCAGGCAGACTATCATATCCCTGCCCTTTCCACCCCACAAGCTTGTCTTTCCGGGGAGAAGCCACCCTTATTTACAAAGTTTCCTCGCAGGCTGTGTGGGGGAGGGTTGTAGACGCATTACCAAGTCAGAGGAGTGCAATGTAATGGTAACTCAGAGAAATTTTCCCTGTTCCTGTACCCACCCCCTTTCCTCCCGCCAAGGGAGGTTATACATACATGCACACACACATGCACACATGCATACACACATGCGTACATACATGGGCTCCGAGCTCGGGTTAGATCTCTTTATCGCCGCTGGCTCCTGGGATGAAGTCGCAGCCGCTTCCACCGAGCTTCGGCTCCCATACTCGGGCCAGAGAGGGGACCAGCCGCCCCAGGGACCTGCAGAGCAAACACACAGGGAGCACATCCACCCCCTCAGCCCTTGGAGCATCCGCTGGGCTAAAGCATCATCTCTGAAGGCTTTTTCCTTTCCCTTTCTATTTGCTTTTCATCTTGCCCAAACTCGTAGTAGACACTCCCCTCCCTCAAATAAGAAAGAGTCCCTTGAGTCTTCAAGGCTAGATACAGATCAAGAGGTCCCTCTCAAGCTGCCCCATCCTGGTCTGATGGGGCGGTGGGCGCCCCTCCCTTTGGGCGGTGGTCTTCTCTCACTCCCCCAGACGGCTTTTCCTGGTGCAGGATGCGGACTGGTTCTGGGATGGCTTCAGAACCTGGGGCTCGGAGATGCTAAGTCCAGCCACTCGGGGGCTTGGGATGGAGCAGAGCGGAGAGCAAACGCTACCAGCCAGGCTTGCCAAGTCAGAGTGAGAGGCCAGAGGGGGAGCTGAAGTCCTTCTGCAACCAGCGCTCCTCTCTCCCCAGGAGCTGGGGCTGCAGCCACACATCTGGCTGCACCACACTGGTCGCTCCTTCCCCCTCACATGCGCGCGCTCCAGCTGTTCTCCTTATCCCTGCTCTGCCTTCCCTCACGCGTTCTTTCCATCCTCCTTTGGTCGTTCATCACCCTTTCTCGGTATGTACGTGTATGACTCCTCTCTGCCTGCCCTTCACCGACCCTTATTGTCTGTTTGCATTTTAACCTCTGCCTTTCCTACTATTAGCCTGCGTCTCTTTAACTCACCTGTCTGATCTCTCCTGTTGCTCTTGCTTCTCAACCCTCCCTCCCACCCCACCCCCAAATCCCTGCTGATGCTTGTATTTTGTCTCCTTTTGTCAATGTTTCCCTCTACTCTTTCTTTCCTCTTAATTTTGTCTCATGTTTTCTTTTTCAATTTCCCCTTCCCTAATGCCCTCACTTCTTTTCCCTTTCCACTAACACTCCCATCTTAGCTTAGCTGTGAAAGACATCAAATTACATCCATCTGTGAGTTCCTATGACTTTCTTAGATAAGCTTGTGGGGGATAGGGTTGGAGGCTAAATTTTTATTTCTTTACATGTACTTTCCCACTTCCCCCTTCCCCCTCCCCCTGACCCGTGCTTTCCTATGGAGCCATAGGAGGAGTCTGGAACTTTGAAGAAAGCAAATTATATGTACAGACATTGTATAAGCTGTGCACAACATTCCTTGTAACAGACTAATTTATTGTTGTTAACTTTGGTAGGCAGGGTAGTTTGCTAACATTAATATGTTTGGAAGATGTTTTTGGAACCTGTTGTACATCCAATCAGATTGCCACGTGCCTTCCATAACTTAGAAAGAAGCAACCAAGCCTAAACAATTTAGCAAATACACACATAAAAATTAAATTATTACAAACAGGGCTAGTTATCACTTATGGTTGTGGCTACCTCATGCCATCCACACCATTTTGTACAGGTGAATTATATTAAGATGAATAGAATGAGAAATTCTTGAAAACAAAAAGAAGTTCCTTGAGAAATGTGTTCAGGCTCACCCTTTTGACTTCTTCACGATAGGGTAGAAGATTATGTATTTATATGATCTTTAAGTCTCCTTTTCTGAACTACTTTTTGCTTTGCTCCCTTTACCAAGTCATTGGAGAACACTGCCCAGTGGGTATGGGTGGGTGAGGGTGGGAGGGATGGAGGAAGAGGAGGGCTGAGGACAAGGGTGCTATGGCAACCAGGAAAGACCTGGATTTGAACCAACCTAGCAGTTATATGACCACAAGCAAATCACAGAACCTTTGTTACTCTCAGTTTTCTCATCTGTAAAACAGGAAAAAATATGCTTACTTAATAGGGTTGTTCTATCAAATGAGTTTATATTTGCAATATGCTTTTCAAATACTTGAATATTATATAAATGTTAGCTTTTACTTTGTTTCTATGGTATGTAAATTCCTTGAGGGCAGGGACTATTTCACTGTGTTCCTTTGGATTCTCTGTGCCTAGCAGAGTTGGTGATTGATAAACACACTTGCTCAGCTTAGTTACAGGAGGGTAGTTGTCTTTGATTACAAATAACTTCTGCTCACCTTAGTATTCATATGATATAAATACAAAACTTCTTATGTAAAATATGAGGGGCAAAGGGCTACAAAGGTACCTTGAGGCCATGAGCCTTAGTAATTCAATTCAACTCCTGACTTGGTTTTTTCCATGCTGTGACATCCTGGACAGGTCAATTCACCTTTCTGAACCTCATTTTCACTTATTGGTAAACTGGATATATAAGAATTGCAGAACCTATTTCACAGAATTGCAGTGAGAAAAGCATATCACAAAACAAAGAACTAAGGAGGAAAAACTCACTTTTCTATAGGTTTTTATAAAATATTTTCATCACAGTAGCTCTGAAAGGTAAGTAGTATAAGTTTTGCCATTGCTATCTTACTGATGAGGAAAACAAGAAAAAGAGAACTCATGATTGGACAGCTCCTAAGCATCCTACTCATGATTCAGCCTGGCCTCCACTTTCTAGGTCTGCTGCTTTTTCCAATGCCCCACAATGCCTCCCTGTCATGATAAGCTGTCAGTTACAAAGCACTTCAGCATTACATATCACTTTATGTATACAAGCTCATTTAAGTTATCATTATGGCTATATCTTTAGTAGAAAAATTTGTAAATTTTCTAATTAGGAGAATGGAAATGATGTCCCTTTATTGACTGTATCTCATAATAGTACAATAAATAATTCTTAGCTCCATCCAACCAGTGGTCACAGTGGATAGTTATGTATATGGGTCAGTATCATAGCAGGCAAGTGAGGAATTTAAAAGATTAGGAACTAATTATGCTACCAAATGTTCAACTGCATGCTTTATTCTGAAGGATATTCAACTGGAGATAGCATGAGAGTAAAAAGAAGACATTGGGGAGGAAGTATAAGAAAAACTCCAGGGAAAAATTTCAGAAATATTTCTGTCTTGGGAGATAAATACTGTACTAATATAGCCACAATTATCTGAGAAATTTGGGGAAAATAGACAATTATTTTACTTCATTAGTGGAATTGTAAAGAAAGTAATTTCCAATATCTTTGTCATTGTTATTTAAAATTTTTCTATTATTTATTTATCCATTCATTCATTCATTCATCTATTTATTTATTTATTATTTTCTTTCCTCTTATGACAACTAAGCTTTCTTCTAAGCATGCTAGTGGCATATAGCAATCCATATCATAAATTTTATAATATGATTTATTACTACATGATTTTTTTGTATGAGAAATCTGTTAGCCAGATTGTTACCTGAAACATAAATCCATTCATTGAAATTCTGCTTGAAGGTTAGGCCCAGGGGCAGCTCTAGGCAAAACTGCAGATCAATATCAATCTCCCTTAGGTGGTCTTTGACTCCCCTTTCTCTACTAGGCCTTTTCATTTTTTCCATTCATTCAATTTGATAAGCATTTATTTATTAAGTGCCTACCTACTATGAACAAAGTCCTAAGCTAGATCCTGGGTATGCAGGAAAGAAGAAACAAGAGAAACCTTACTTGCCTCAAAGAGTAGGGATCTTATAAGGAAGGAAATGAAAATTCCTGGAATCCAGGGAATGTTTTAGCATCATATTCATCTTACTCACTCTCTAACCCCATCCCACTGGACCCCATTCCACCCCTATAACCCAACACAAAGATACTTCCACTTGGCATCCAATATCTCTTTGTTGGTTCTTAGTTATTAAAAGTAATTCTCTGATTCCTCTACCCTGGGCCTTCCAGGAAGTTCCTTATGTTCCAAAATTAGACTCTCCCCCAACTCATATCTAATTTCTTTATTCTATATTACACAATCTAATATTCTAAATTCTTTCATGGATCTGTCCTCAGATTAGGAAGAATTTGATCACTTTTCTTTCTTTTTTTTTCAGCAATTGAAGTTAAGTAACTTCCTCAAGGTTACATGGCCAATCATTATTTATGTGTGGGTGTTCATTTTCTGAGGCCGGGACTGATCCTGGGTCCTTCTGACTCTGGGGCCGGTGCTCTTATTCACTGTACCACCTAGACACCCCTAATTTGATCACTTTTCAATGCAGATTAATTTGAAAGTCCATAATACCCAATGTTCTTTAACTTAAATAGGGTATAATAATATAATAATGTGGGTCTGTCTCTGACCTTTCTTCTAGACTCTTAAGTTCCATGAAGGCAGAGGTTAAGCTTTGTATCCCCCTACCCAGTGGTCTTCACATAGTAGGCACTTAAATGTCTCCTTGGTGGATGAATGGATGAATGCAAAAAAAAAATCCTAATGATAACAACTAGCATTTATATGACCTTTTAAGGTATGCACAGCTGGTGAAAGGCCAGCAAGACTTCTAGGAACCATTCTGGTCACTACATGACTGACTACCATTCAGATTCTCAAAAGAATCTGTGCCCCAATCCATTTGGATATTTCATCCAACAGTGAAACTTAAGACCCATCTATGCCTGCCCAAGTTTTGCAACTCTTATTCATGAATTCACCCTTTGGGGTTCTCCCAGCGTGTCAGAGGCCTTTTTCAATTTCTCTTGACTTTATGAAGATGCCAGCGGAAGACTGGCTATCTTTCTACTATCCCTTAACCTCACAACTTGACCAGTTCATCTTCTCTTCCTATCATTTATCTTATGATAGCCTTTACACCTTTCTTCTTCAGAGTTCTTCATGGATTTTATGAGGTTTGCTATCTTTGCTCCATGCTTCTTCTCCATTGCTCTCTGTGTAACTGTCATTTTTAATTCTTCAGGGACTGTCGTATTCCAAGTGCCATTGTCATGTAGCAACACTGGTAGAATGATGATATTTTTAAAATGGTCCTTTGTTTCTAGGGAAAGTTTGATGTTATTGAAGGAGCTTTACAATTTCCTGAAAGCAATACAGCTTACCTCCCACCTCTCGACCAAACCTATTGAAAAGGCCAAGGTCTTCCACTGCATCCTGGCCTAGCTCCAGTTGTGCTGATCTATATCTGGCCAGTGGACCCAGATGACTCTGGAGGAGAGAGTGAGGTTGGTGACTTTGCATAGTCTTCCCTCACTTAAATCTAATTCACTTGCATGTCATGGCATCACCTCCCTGATGTCATGATCCTCCTTGAGAACGAAAGACAAACAGCAACAGTTGTACTGTCTGCCCTAGATATACATAGCGATACGCAAGATTTTATAAATTTTCCATCCAAATATATGTCAAATATGGGCAATGAACATTCTTTATCCAGTTGGTCTTTCCCATACGAATGATTGGACTAACTGCTTGCTATACTTAAGCACTTAATGACCTATCTTAGCTTAGGAATCTTAGCCTGCTTTATAATACAAACTTTCAAAGAGGATTTTTTATATTTATTTTTAAAATTAAAGTGAATTTTGATTTTAATAATTTAGGACAACTTTTGAACCACCCCCAGGGGGCCCCTATTTCATAGTGTTGTACATCTGAAGTAGGGAATTTTGGGTTTGGTTTACATTCTAATTACTTTATGTTTTTTTTTTTTCCTTTGCCTGTGGGGACCTGTGCTTAGAGTTTTGGATGACTAATATAGAAGATATTCCTAGATCACTATCATTCAAAGTCATCATTTAGCTCTTATGTTACAGGAGGCAGTGTGGTACAGCGGAAAGTCTCTGAAATTAGAAGACCTGAGTTCAAATTCTGGCTTTGTTACTTACTATCTACATGAATTTGGGTGTCTTTAAACTTCTCTGAATCTCAGTCCCTCATTTGTAAAATGGGGAACTTTCACTAAACCAAGGTTCAAATCATACTTCTAGTGGTTTCTACCTCTGTATTGTTGGGCAAGTCTTTTAATTTCCCCAGGCCTTGGTTTCTTCGTCTATAAATGAGGAGGTTGGACTTAATGACCTCCGAAGTCTCCTGAAGCCCTACATCCATGATCATATGAATTCAAATGGATGCAGGCAGATGAGTTGGAAAGCTAACGGATATCCCTAGCACAGATATATTAAAATCATATAGAGCATACACATTAAGCAAACATACTGAGTAAAGTGTATAAGTAAGGTAAAGGGAGGAGAAGAAGGAAACATGATCACATGTTTATGCAATGTAGGCTTGGGAGGAAATTGCCTTCTCTCTTAGACTCATCCTTCCAATAAACATTTAATACTATCAATGAGCAAATTTCCATTGCCAGATCAAAGGAGAGGTTATGTTGTCCAAAATATTCTTTTTCAGATTAGGAAACTGAGGCCCATGGAAGAGAAAGTGACTTATAGGATCTAGACCTGGAAGAGAGCTTAGAAATCATTGCAACCAATGCCTAAATTTATACAAAGAAACTGAAGTTTTGGAGAAGTTACATGCCAAGGTCAGGTAGATAAGAAATAGTAGAACCGAGATTTGAACTCAGATCCTCTATTTCAACATTGATTTTTTTTTAACACTACCATGTTGCTTTTACCTCAGCCTCATTCAGGGAAATGCAAAAGAGGAATAAAATTTGGTCCCTGCTATCAGCTTCCAAGATGCTGATAAGCCATGAAAGGCACCTGAAGGTATATATGCCCGGGCCCCTAGAGACTTGCCCTTCCAGGAGTCCCAAAAGCACCTTGAACCAGCTGTGCTGATATAAGGTGACAAGTGCCTGCATGACAGTGAATCTATAAATAATCGTCTAGAAGCTACACTCAGCTTTGATGCTAAGGGTGAAGACCATAGTTTTAATCTATAGTATGATGGGAACTAATAGCAGATGGCAACGTGACAAGTTTTTCAGCAGTTCATTCTGTCAGCACCCTCCCTGCCATTCCCAAGCTCCTGTAAGCAGTAAGAACACCTGGGTCATCTGTCTGTCTCTACCGACATCATCCAAACAGTTCGGTTGGGCCCTTGGTACTGGTGGTTCTACCTATGACTCCTGTAATATAATTTAGCTTACTAAGTACACTTCCTTCTCATCTCATTCCCCCACTATCAGTAGCATACCACTCCAGTCCAGCTCTCAGTTTCCTAATAATGATCATTATAATAATAATAGCTAGCATTTTTATAATGCTTTAAAGTTTACAAAGCCTTTTATGAATATGTCATTTTATCTCCACAATTAACCTGAGAGGTAGGTGTTATTGTTACCCCCCTTTTAGAGAAGAGGACTCTGAGGCAGACAGAGCTTAAGTAACTTGACCAACATCACATAGCCAGTAACTGTCTCAGAGTTTTAAACTCAGGTCTTTCTGACTCTGTCTAGCATTCTGTCTACTGCACCACCTAGCTGCTACCTTCCTGCTTTCTTCATCATTACTATAATACACAATTGGGAGCTGTCTCCAATAATCTTGATCTGTGTCTTGTCACTGGACCCAGATGACTCTGGAGGAGAAAGTGAGGCTGGTGACTTTGCATAGCCCTCCCTAACTTAAATCCAATTCACTTGCTTTGCATGGCATCACCTCCTTGATATCATGGTCCTCTTTGAGAATGAAGGACAAACAACAATAATCCACAATTAGTGTTTTCTCTTCCTTCTTACTTCATCCCATGCTGTATCTAGATTATGTCTTACTCCCATCTTTAAACTTACTTCAGCTTATCTGCCTCTCTACTGATCCCTTCTAGTAGATCAGTGTGCTTGAATGAAAAGGATGCTGGAATGGTTCCAGATAGGAAGATATTTCAAATCCCTGACATCTGATAGTCATCTAACTTTGGCCAACTCAGCAATGTGGAAATAACTGTACCTGGTTTGTCTTTTGATCAGGATTGGGAGAACTTATATATCCAAGTGCTTTGTAAAGTATTGTATTGATCTAAGACATTATTATTAAAAACCAAACAAACTCCTCTCTTTCCTAAAGCCTGCCACTTTTCCCACCTCCTTGCCTTGAAACCTGGCTTCCAATTTATGCTATCCTTTCCAGTAGAGAATGATCCTCCTATTCCTCCAGACACAGGTGGAAAATAGTGGGAATTAATTCATTCTTGTCTTTCCATTATTATTTGAATATCACTAATACACCATCAGCACTCAAAGGGGGCAGCATGGCGTAGTGGGATTGAATGTTGGACTTGATGTCAGAAGGCATGGGTTGGAATCCTATCTCAGACACTACCTCCAAGCTTATATAGATAACAAATCACAGAAATGGATTTGAACCTACCTCCTCTGATTCCAAATCCTCTGGTCTTTCTGCTAAACCAGGCTGCCTTGAACTAAACCATATAGGATAAATACATAGAGGAATAATATTTGACCCCAGGGTATGATGGGAAGGAAGAAAACATTTATTAAGTATTTAATATGTGCCAGAGACTGAGCTAAGTGCTGTACAAATATTATCTCATTTGATCCTCACAATAACTATCATCATCCCCATTTTACAGTAAAAGAAACTAAGGCAGACAGACGTTAAGTGTCTTGGCCATTGTCACACAACTAAAAGGTGTCTGAAGCCAGATTTGAACGTAAATATCCCAGACTCCATGACCAGGGCTCTATCTACTATACTACCTAGATGCCCTGGTGGTGGGGGAAGGGGCAAGCCACTTAAAATTTTAAAAGCTTTAGTATCTTCATCTGCAAGTAGTAATAATAATTCTTGTACTTCCTACCTCACAAGGTTGTTGAAAGGAATGTGCTTTACAAACCTGAGTTGTACTCATGGCCACTTGTCTGTAGTTGTGCAAGTCATTTGTTTTTTCCTATTTCTGGTTATATACCCACTTTCTGGTGACTTCTCAATTTTCTTTAATGTCTTCAGTGCCTGCTCCTGCCTTGGGGACTTCAATGACCACATCAAAGATGTTATAGTCTCATAATTCCTTTACTGAGTCAATTTCAATGACTCTTATCTCTACTCTCCTTCAAGGACCACCAGCCTAGTTACACTTTGGACCTTGACCCCACTATGAATTGCTTAACATCAAAGATCTGAACTTTCCCTCTCTAAGCAAATTCTCATGTGTTTTTCTACCTATACAATTCTTTTTTCCCTGTAACAGTTGTTCTCTACCCTAATTCTGACTTTCAATCCCTGGGCTCCTCCCTATTTTTTCTGTTCATCATCTCCTTTCTGGTTTCACTAATTCCCCTGCCTGGGCATTTAAACTATGCTCTTTCTTGTACCTCAGGCATTACTTACCCTCTTGACCCTCCATTATACCTAATTTATCAATCCTAGTTCTAGATAGTCCCTATGCTGACCAGGTATTGCTGCAGAAAAAGTAACATTAGTTACTTTGCCTTACAAATTATGCTGCCTAAGCTCACCCGTGCCCTCAGTGCTGCTCAATAATGCATTTATTAGTTTCCAGTTGAGTTCCTATCATATTTTCCACACCAGCTGTTCCAAACTTTTCTCCTCTCCACAAACTCCCATTCCCTCCTTTTTAAGTCTCAGCAAATAGCAAAACCTCCTACTTTGTTGAGATCAAGGTCCTCCCCGTATGTTACCTCAACTTCCATCCTGTCTGCTGAATTTTTCTTTATCCAGACTCTGCTCCTTCCCTCTACTTAAATTCTTGGATGAAAGAAGGCTAAGGTATCCCAGGCCAGAGTGACAGAATAGTGGGATAGCTTACCCAACTAGCTGTTGGCTGACTGATTTCAGGTTCTTTTTAGCTGTCACTATACAAGTGTTTTGATTTTTTTGGTTTTGTTTTGTATTTAGTAAATTAAGATTTTACCCATAAAATGGGGACGATTTTCTTTCATGCACCTGGTTCATGGCCTTTTCTTGCCTCTCTCTGACTTTTATTGTCATTGTTTGCCCTTTCCTTGGCTGCTGTAGTCTACTGTGCAGATGGTACCTAAAGTTTACAATGGTTCTGGGGAATCTGGGGAGTGTGAAGTATCCACAACTGAGGAATTATGTCATCAGTACAATGGAAATTGTACTGATTAAAGCACTCAGTCACAACACTGTCACCACAGGTGATGTGAGCTCAGCAGTGAAAAATGTGCCCTTAACACTTCAGACCAACTAAGGTAGTATCTTAGCACTTTTGCTGCTTGCTTGATTTTTGTCTTGGTCTATGGACTATGGCCTTGTTTACTCTCCATGATTGTGACCTGTTCTGTAATAGGTTATTAATAAATCTACAACTGAGCAATTTTAAAACAATTCTGGTTACTTTTAATACTTCTTTCCCTTCAGGAGTTTGGCATAGAGGTTGGATCACCAACAACAACACCTGCAGATGACCCCATCCAGTCTGTTCTAACTTGATTCCAAGTACTTTGACCTTCTGGCTGGAGTCCAAGTTCAAAGTGGCTTTTTTTTCTGCAAAAAAGGAGTCTTAGCACCACCTCTCCATGAAGACATGAATAACCCATTACTGAGTGTTTTAGGCAACTGGCATATAGAGGTCTTTCCCCCTTCCCTGGACAAATTCCTGCAAGCCACTTTCCTCTAATATTTCCACTTGCTATTTGAAATTCTACCAAATCGAAAGGCATTTGGATTAACGAGGCTTTTCTTTTGAAATTAAAACCCTGGGAGGGATTATGAATGAACTCAAATAGGTTTCTTTCCTCCTTACACCTAGCCAGAAAGAACAAGTAACAGCTGGTTGGAGGGAATGGGAATTTTGATGACCAGGTGGAGAGAGGAAGAGGCAATTTTGCATCCTTTGAAAATAAAGGAAGGCATGAGGGGAAAGAAGGCCCAGAGAAAGAGCTAATAGTAGGATGAGGACATTGGGTGCTTATATATGGAACCAGAAGGTAAGAACAGGTTTTGGAAAAAGGAATCTATAAGGTCACCAATAATGAACTTCACCTGCTTAAATTTCCTGGGATGAGACTCATAGTTAATGTACCACGGGCAAAAAGATCACTAGTTTTGGATTCCTTTCCAACTTTAAATTCTATAATATTTTCATAGAAACAACACCAAAGTAATGCTCCCTTAAATATCACAAAGCAGCTTCATTGGTTTATTTATTGGGTTATATATGCCTATGGTCATGGTTCCTTCATCATTACCACTGCTATTCCTTTAGAGGACATTCCCCCATGCCCATTCCCCTGCCCAGTTCTCAGGTTAGGCGACTGTGATTGTCTATGTATGAGTGGGATCAACTTTGTAGCCTGCCTTTTTATATCTCACTTTCCACTTCAGGATGATTGACATAGACAACTCCATAGCCAACCACCCTTGCTTGTTCTCATTCTCAGCCTAACACATAGCCCACTCCAACTGAAAGATTGTCAAATGCTTTTTGCCCTGTGGACATATATGCTTGCAATCAAATCATACACTATGAAGAAAGAATGAGACCAAAAGAAGAGATGTGAAAACAAATGGTCTGTGTAAGAAATTGAATATGGAAAGATGAGAAAATAAGCTCCAGTGCAAGAGAAGCAAGTCTTTTGCTCACATCAGCAGCAGCAGCAGCAGTGAAATAATAAGTGCATCTTTGCATTCTCTTGCTATTGAAGTGTTTCAGCTAAATGACAACTCAAGTTTGCACTTTAGCCAAAACATTTGTCTGCAGAATGCAGTCTCTATATTTATTCCGATTTATGGGGGAATGCCCTTAAATGATGGATTTTGCTCTGACATTGTTGCTATTTCTTGTAAAAAAAAGGGCCATAGCATGATGATTAATGTAGTAGGAGTGAAGCTCTGTGTATTGCATCCCATCTGGACAAACGATTGAGATATAAGAAATATGTTTCATATTCAGCAATATTTCTTCTGTACTTTCTAAAAAAGAACATGACAAGACAATAGGATGTATTTCTAGGTGATTAACAAGTCTACTACTTTATGGGAAGGAAGCACTCAAAATAGTTGTCCTATGGACATTTTTAGAAACACATCTTTTCTTTTATTTACAGAAAAGGAGCAAATCCAGGGAACAGGAACTGTTCGATTCTCTACAGTGCCCCATGGCTATGCCTTAGCTCTGACCTACTTCTAGCAATGGGACTAATCAGTGTCAAATTAAATGATGTTTTTGGTGAGGTTGCCAGTTGGGCAGTTACTAGGCATGCTTGACTTGCTAGAAAGTTTACTCATCTTTGCAATTGAGTATGCTTGAGGTAACAACTTTCTTGAGGTAATAATCTTATGCTAATTTCATTTGGAAAAACAAAACAAAACACCTATTTGTTCTGAGTTCAAGGAGTTAATTTTAGTAGCTTGAGAGGTGATCAGTTTCTCTTCCTGCTCATTCCCCACAATTAAGCAGCAAATGCTCTCTAAATGGATGATTATAGGGCTGAGTTACCACCAGATGTCTAAGAAAGGGAAAGCAGAGCCCCACTCATAACTTACAAATATCAAGTTGAGTTTTTTGGAAGCTGCTGGGTCTCTAGATGATGAAGAAATGTTCTGGTATCAAACTGCCTCTGATGTTTCCTCCCAGGCCTGTGATAAGTCTTCATATTTCATCTGGTCCCACATCTAGGGAAAAAGTATAGCAGTGAATTTTAATAGCAGTAAATTTTTAGCAACAGTGCTCTTTGGCAGCAATGATCTTTATCAGTTGTTCATCTTTAGCAGGGTGTTCCACAAGAGTAGGGAGTTTTTGGCAGTATGATTTGAGACTTGCTGCCCCTATATCTTTTATTAAGACCTGTGAATTCATTGGTGTAGAGAACTCCCAGTGGGGCAACTTTCTTCTACCAAAGACAATCAGTATTTTTCCCCTATAATTTAAGAATATCTAAGAGTTCTAAGGTTATGACTTAACTGTCTGGGCAACTAAAAGGTTAAGGGACTTGCTGAGGGACACACAGGCACTGTATGCTAGTGAATATTGGACTTTGACTTTAATCTTTAGTCTTGTGGTGGTAACATTTGTCATATAACCATCCATTAGAAACCCAACACTTCTCTAGCCTCTGAAATTAACACCTTGAACCCAGAACAAGTAGATATTCTGCCAATGAAATGAACATAAATACATCTTTAGAAAATTGTTAATGTTATACCAAGGTTATTAAACTGAAAAGAAAAAAATTCAAACTAGTCAGATATACCAAAAAAAAATTCCCAACTGGTAGAACACTAAGCTATGTTGTCACTCCACTCTTGCTAATGTAGAGAAAAATGTGTTGCTTCTAATGTTACTGATCAGAATTGTTTTGGCCATTTTGTTATAGTAAAGCTTATCGTGAAAGTCACAAAGGCCAGCTAAGAGATTACAAATCGTTATTATATGCTTTGAAGAAAACTATTCTGATCTGGGGTTTTAGTGGGTTCTAATTTTTAATATAAATTAACTATTATGATTTAGAAGACCAAAAATTCAATGTGATCTTGGGCTGAATTGAGACACATAGATTTCAGGAATAAGGAGGTGATAATCCCTCTGAGCTCAACCCTGGTCAGAGCATGTCTAGGTTTGTGCACCACAATTTATGAATGACATTGGTAAGTTCAAGAACATTAAAAAAAATAACTTGGAATGTAAAGCATCTTTGATTCATTGCTATATGATTATTTGGTGAATAATAACGAGATATGTTTACCCCAGAAAAGACTCAGGGGGTTGGGTGGGGTGGTTCATGATAGCTTTCATTAAGTAAAGAGTATTTTATGGAAGAGTGATTACACTTGTTTGTACCCAGTGAACAGAATCTAGAGTAAAGACTAAAAGTTTCAAAGAGGGGAATTTAGGTATGATTTCAGGAAAAACTTCCTAAGAATTGAATCCACCCATAAGTGGGATGGGTTGCCTTGGGAGGTAGATGGTTCCCTAACTGGATAGCTTTATAGAGAGGCTCAAAGACTTGTTGTTGAGTATGTTATAATGGGGATTAAGTACATGGTTATTGAAGCTACTTTGAAATATGAAGTTGGATTATCATTTACATAAGGCATGACTCAATAAAAGGTCATCTAGAACACTACTAATAGATAAATACAATATTAATCATGAAAATGACATTAATATTACAAATATTTAAAATAGTAATAGCTCAATGTAGTTAATGAAAAGGTCAATATGACTATTTTCTACTTATGATCTGAAAGCTTAAATATGAATAAACTTTGATGGATCTGTGATCTCATCAGTGTGGGTAATCATTTGACTTGCACAAAGTAGTTAATAAATGCTTTCTTGTTTGCTTGATTATAACCCATCCATGCCAAATCGTTATGTGCAATTCTGTCCATGTCTTTCCATAAATCTCCCCTTGAAAAGCTATACAACATTTTGGAGGACTTCCTCAAGTCTTTTTTTTTTTATATTTATTTAATAGTACTGCTATATTCAAGCCAAACATCTGTTGTTCTCTGTTCTCTTTATATGACCAACCTATGTCTAAACATAGTATTTAATTTAACTCATAAATATTTGATTACTCACATGATTATTCTATAGAATGTGGCATATTGCTTTTCCAGATGTTTAGAGCCTCTTTGATAGTATGTATGTAGAATATTTCATTGCAATCATATGTCACAACTTGCTCAGCCATGCCCTACTTGATGGACATCCCCTCAATTTCTAGTTCTTTGCCACCAAAAAAAGAGCTGCTATAAATATTTTTGTACATACGGGTCCTTTTCCTTTTTCTTGGATCTCTTTGAGATATAGACCTAGGACCAGTATTGCTGGGTTAAAGAGTATAGCCCTTTGGACATAGTTCCAAATTGTTCTCGCAAATGGTTGAAGAAGTTCTCAGCTCCACCAATAGTGCACTATTTTCTATATCTCTTCCAGCATTTGTCATTTTTATTTTCCTTCATGATAGCCAATCTGTTATTTTTTTTCAATGAGATAATTCACATTTTCTTCCATTTTTATTCATTTGATTTTTGTTTTATTGTTTCTTATTATCTCATGTGGTCATCAGCTTCCACTTGACCAATTTAATTTTTTTCCTTTTTTTGTCTTTATTAATTTGTTTGTTTATTTTTAGTTTACAAGATTCAGTTCCACAATCCCTTGAGTTTTAAATTTTCTCCCCTGATCTCTCCTTCTCCCCCTCCCCCTCTCCTCTCCCCCTACTCATTGCAGCATGTAATCAAGTATAGGATCTGCAAATACTTTCACATTAGTCAGTAGTCAGGTTGTAATGAAGCATTGTAATCAATGGAATGAATGATGGGAAAGAGAAAAAACAAACAAACAAGAAAAAGAAAGAGAGCAGGTTGTTTGCTTCAGTATGCATTCAAACTCTGTTCCTTCTAGTTCTTTCTCTGAATGTCGACATTTCCTTCCATCATGAGTCTTTTGGAGTTATCTTATAACCTTGCTTTGCTGAGAAGAGTCCAGTCTATCAAAGTTGGTCGTCACACATACGTTGTCTGTAATTGTGTACAGATTTCTCTTGGTTCTGCTCTTCTCACTCAGCATCAGTTTGTGTAAGACTCTCCAGGTAAATATGAAGTCCATCTCCTAATTTCTTATAGCACAATAGTATTCCATTACATTCATATACCACAACTTATTTAGCCATTCCCCAATTGATGGGCATCCCCTTAATTTCCAGTTCTTTGCCACCACAAAAAGAGCTGCAATAAATATTTTTGTACATATGGGTCTTCCTCCCACTTCTATGATCTCTTTGGGATACAACCCTAGACGTGGTATTAATGGGTCAAAGGGTATGCAATTATTTATAGCCCTTTGGTCATCGTTCAAGATTGCTCTCCAGAATGGTTGAATCAGTTCACAGCTCCACCAATAATGCATTAGTGTTCCAATTTTTCCACATCCTCTCCAGCATTTGTCATTTTCCTGTTTTGTCATCTTAGCCAATCTGACTGGTGAGATGTGGTACCTCAGAGGTGTTTTGATTTGCATTTCTCTAATCAATAGTGATTTAGAGCACTTTTTCATATGCTTGTAGATATGTTTAATTTCTTCCTTTGAAAATTGCCTGTTCATATCCTTTGACCATTTATCAATTGGGGAATGAATTGTATTCTTATAGATTTGACTCAATTCTCTGTATATTTTAGAAATGATGCCTTTTTTTCAGAGATACTCATTGTAAAAATTCCCAATTTTCCACTTCCTCTTAATCTTGGTTACATTGTCTTTGTTTGTACAGAAACTTTTCAATTTAATGTAATCAAGATCATCCATTTTGCATTTTATAATGCTCTCTAACATTTGTTTGGTCATAAAGTCTTCCCTTCTCCATAAATCTGACAGGTAAACTATTCCTTGCTTTCCCAGGTTGCTTACATTATCAGCCTTTATATCTAGATAGTGCACCCATTTAGACTTGATTTTGGTATACACTGTTAGATATTGGTTTATGCCCAGTTTCTGCCATACTATATTCCAGTTTACCCAGCAGTTTTTGTCAAAAACTGGGGTTTTTGGGTTTATCAAACTGTAGATTACTATAGTCATTGACTGCTGAGTCTCTTGTACCCAATATATTCCATTGATCCACTACTCTATTCCTCAGCCAGTACCAAGTAGTTTTGATGACTGCTGCTTTATAATGAAGATTAAAATCTGGTTTGGCTAGGCTACCTTTCTTAGAATTTCTTTTCATGAATTCCCTTGATATTCTGGACCATTTGTTCTTCCAAATGAATTTTGTTACTATTTTTTCTAGCCCTATAAAATAGTTTTTGGTAGAGTGATTGGTATGGCACTAAATATGTAATTTAATTTAGGTAAAATTGTCATTTTTATTATATTAGCTTGACCCAATCTATCTCATGTGGTCATCAGCTTCCACTTGACCAACTTTAATTTTTAAGGGATTATTTCTTCTGTCAGTTTCTTTTTTTGCCATTTGGCCAACTCTGATTTTTAAGGAGTTATTATCTTCAGTATCTTTTGTACCTTTTTTTTTATCAAACTAGTAATTCTTTTGTAATTTTCTTGCATTGCTTTCAGTTATTTTTTTCAGTTTTTTCCTTTACTGGTCTTATTTGATTTTTACTTTTTTTTCTTTTTAAAAAAATCTCTTCTTTATCTTTTCTTTTTTTGGAGGGGGAAAGGTAGGGCAATTGGGGTCAAGTGACTTGCCCAAGGTCACACAGCTAGTTTTTTTTTTCCTGTGTTAAGTATTTGAGGCTGGATCTGAACTCAGGTCCTCCTGACTCCAGGGCTGGTGCTCTATTCACTGTGCCACCTAGCCACCCCACTTCTTTATCTTTTCTAGGAATTCTTGTTGGACATGTACCTAATCTGCATTTTTTTAAATTGAGGCTTTCCTTATAGACATTTTGTTTTGGGCTTTCTGTCACCATAGTAGCTTTTTATGATCAGGTTATTTTTGTTGTTGTTGTTTGCTCATTTTCCCGGTCTATTTTTTTTTTTTTTACTTTGGACTTTAGGTTTGAGTTGGGCTATTTATCTCTGGGGTGTGTGTGTGTGTGTGTGTGTGTGTGTGTGTGTGTGTGTGTGCGTGTTTGTATGTGAGACTCTCTCAAGCTTTAGATTTTTATGCCATGCTGTTTTCATAGATCATTCACAAGCCCGTAAATTTTCTACACTTTGAAGTAGTATGATCCAGGTTGAGGCCTGACCACCATTGTTCTAGTCTGAGTTCTGGTTCTTATGCAGGTTGGCCTTTGCTCCCTTGAAATCACAAAAACTTCTTCCATCCCACCCCTCTGCCCTGAAACTGCCACCTAGAGCTAGGTAATGAGCAATGGAGTTGCTATTTATCTAGTTCTGTACCTAGTGCTAAAACAGGGGTTCCCTATAATCTCTTTCTGACAAAGTATTCAATACCTTTTATCTCTGGGTGCACAGCACTCCAAGCACCCCTGCCACTGTTGCTGCTACTGCTGTGGCCACTGTAGTAACCTCCAAGGCCCACAGCTGGAGTCACTTCCTGAATGTTGTGCTGCTGGACATCCTCAATTTCAGTGCCACAGATCTCTCTTTCTGTCCTTTTAAGATACTCTGTGCTGGAAAACCAACTCAGTTT
This sequence comes from Gymnobelideus leadbeateri, assembly GCA_011680675.1. NCBI lineage: Eukaryota > Metazoa > Chordata > Mammalia > Diprotodontia > Petauridae > Gymnobelideus > Gymnobelideus leadbeateri. Next base: position 232,779 of record WOXC01005718.1, on the reverse strand, counting down.
TTTGGTTATGCTGTTTAGAATTCAATTTGAAATTCTTTTAAAAAGTTCTTTAGAAGGGAAAGTTAGGAAGGCTCAGAAAAACAAACAAACAAAAAATAAACAAAACAACTCTCCCTTTCCTCTGCCATTTGACGCTGACTTCCTATATTCTTTGATGTTGTTTACTGAAATAGAAGCTCTAACTACTGTGGGTTAGAGGAGAATCTTTTTCTGGCTTGGAATTTACCTGAAACATAAGCAAAGGCTTAGAAACCTAGCTATTTGTCAAAGTGAAGAAGAATTGGGCAATACCGAATCCAAGACAGGACTCAGAATGCAGTAAATGACCAAGTCAAATTGAGTTAAATTAACAAACATTTATTAAGTGCCTACTGTGTGTCAGGAACTGCATTAAACTTTGAGGATACAAAGAAAGTGAAAAACAGTCCCTGTTCTCAAGGAACTCATATACTAATGGGGAACATTAAATACAAACAAGATATACAGAAGACAAAATGGAGATAAACTGAAAAGAAAGGCTCTAAGTTTAAGAAGGACCAGGAGAGGTTTCTGGAATAAGGTGAGACTTTGACTGAGGTTAACTTTTTATTGATTTTTTTTGGAAGCAGTTGGGTTTAAGTGACTTGGTCAGGGTCACAAAGCTAGTAAGTGTCTGATGTCAGAGTTGAACTCAACTTCTCTTGACTTTAGGTCCAGTGCTTTATTCATTGTACCATCTAGCTGCCCAGAAAGTAACTTTTTTTCTCTCCTTTTTATATTTTAATTTACATTGTTCATTTCCACAGGATTATGAGTTGCAAATTTTCTCCTCATTTTTTTCCTACCCACCACCCCAAAGCAGTGATCCCACTGTATACCCCCTCCCCCAATCTGCTCTCTCCCATATCTTTCCCCATCCTCCCTCTGACATTCCACTAGGGCATAGCGGATCTCTATGCCCCAGTGCCTGTTTATATTATTTCCAAGTTACATGTAAAACAACAACAACAACAACAATAATACAATATATTTAAAACCATTTGATTTTAAACCTTTGAATTCCAGATTCTTTCCCTTCCTCCCTCATCACCCACCCTAACTGGGAAGATAAGCAATTTAATATAGGTTGTACATGTATAGCTATGCAAAACATTTCCATAGTGGATATATTGTGAAAGACTGACTATATTTTCCTCCATCTCATCCCAACCCCCACTTATTCTGTTTTCTACTTTGATCCTGTCCCTTTTCAAAAGTGAGTGATTCCAATTTCCCTCCCCACTAGCCTGCCCTCCCTTCCATCATCCCCCCTCTCATTCCCTTACCCCTTACTCTCCTGTAAGGTGAGATACCCTATTTAGTGTGTATGTCATTCCCTCTCTGAGCCATATTCATTGAGAATAAGGTTGACTCATTCCCTTTTGCCTTCCTGTTCTTCCCCATGATTGTAAAAGTTTTCACTTGCCTCTTCTATATGAGATAATTTACCCTATTCTATCTCTCCCCATCTCCTTTCATTATATTCCTCTCTCAACTCTTAATTTCACCTTTTAAGTTTCATCCCCTCCTATTAAACTGGTCCTGTGCCCTTTGTCTATGGATACCTGTACACACATATACACATACTCACATATGTATTCATATGCCCATATAACCTCCCAGGTATACATACATATATATGTATATATGTATGCATATACATATATACATATATATGTGTGTACACACACACACACATTTCTATTCCCTTCAACTATTCTCATATTGAGAAAAATTTCATAAGTTACAATTATTGTTTTTCCATGTAGGAATATAAGTAGTTCAACTTTGATAAGTTCCTTATGATTTCTTTTCCTTGTTTACCTTCTCATGCTTCTCTTGCTTCTTTTATCTGAATGTCAAATTTTCTAACTCTGTTTTTTTCATCAAGAATGCTTGAAGGTTCTCTATTTCATTGAATGGCCATATATTCTGAAATACGGTACTCAATTTTGCTGGGTAGGTGATTCTTGGTTTTAATCCTAGGTCCTTTACCCTCTGGAATATCATATTCTAAGCCCTTTGATCCCTCAGTGTAGAAGCTGCCAGATCCTGTGTTATCCTGATTGCATTTCCACAATTTTCAAATTGTTTCTTCTTGGCTGCTTGTAATATTTACTCCTTGATCTGGGAATTCCAGAACCTGACTATAATATTCCTAGGAGGTTTCTTTTGGGGATCTTCTCAAGAGGTGATTGGTGTATTCCTTCATCCTCTGTTTTGCCCTCTGGTTCTAAAACATCAGGGCAATTTTCCTTGAGAATTTCTTGAAGGATGATTTCTAGGTTCTTTTTTTTATCATGGCTTTCATGTAGTCCAATAATTTTTGAATTATCTGTCCTGGATCTATTTTCCAGGTCAGTGGTTTTTCCCATGAAATATTTCACATTGCCTTCTATTTCTTTCATTTGTTTGGATCTGTTTAATAGTATCTTGATTTCTCATAAAGTCACTAGCTTCCTTTTGCTCCAAACTAATTTTGAAAGAATGATTCTCTTCAGTGAAGTTTTGAGATTCTTTTTCCATCTTTTAAATTCGGCTTTGTAAGGCATTCTTTTCATTGCCGTTTTGAGCCTCTTTTGCCATTTGAGTTAGTCTATTTTTAAGGTGTTATTTTCTTCAATCTGGTTGTTAACTCTCATTTCATAATTTTCTTACATTGTTCTTATTTCTCTTCCCAATTTTTCCTCCACTTCTTTTATTTGGTTTTCAAAATCCTTCTTAAGCTCCTGTATGGCTTGTAACCAGCTCGAATTTTTCTTGGAAGCTTTTGGTGCAGGAGTTCTGACTTTTCTGCCTTCCTTCTGTTCCATGCTTTTATCATTTTTGTCCCCAAAATAGGAGTCTAACATCGAATTGCTCTGTTTGCTTTGCTTCCTATGTTTGCTCATGTTGCCACTCAATTACTTGACTTTTGAGCTTTTTGCCACAGTAGAACTGTGCTATCAGAGAGGAGCTTTGTTCCAGTTACTGGGGTTTTTGCAGCTGCTGGATCTATTAGTTGGGTGCCCTCTTTGAAGCCTCCACATGCCCTGGCAAACTCATCACATTCCCCAGGACCTCTACCCTCTCACTTTGTCCTTGGCATCTATGGGTTAATAATTCTGGAAACAGTTACAGCTGTTGGTGATCTGAAGTTCTTCCAGCCAGCAGCTGGTTGTGGCCACCCTGAGGCGAAAACCTCCGGCTCATGTGGGGCTGGGCTGGGCTCCCAGAGTGCTGCACTGGCCCCTTCCTGCTAGCCTGCCCCACTGTCTTCATCAGGAGGTTAACTTCTCTCTGTCATTTTATGGGTTCTGTAGCTCCAGAGTTTGTTTAGAGTCACTTTTTACATGAATTGGAGGAGGTTGGAGTGGGAGCTGTATAAGAATTCCTGTTTCTACTCCACCATCTTGACTCTGCCCTGCCAGAAAGTAACTTTAAAAAAGAATCTTTGTTTTCATTTTTAAGCATTTATTATCTCTCCCCTTTACCTTCTCCCCAACCCTCTTCCTTAACTTGGAAAAATAGAAAAAACCCCACGAAACACAAAGTCCTTGTAACATATAAGCATAGTTGAGCAAAATAAATTCCCATACTTTGGATATTGACTAGGTCCAAAATCATGTCTCATTCTGCATATTAGTTCCTCACTTCATCATGCTTAATCATTGTGCTGATCATAGTTACAGTCTTTTAAAATATTTATTTTATTTTTAGTTTATGGAACAAAACAAGCATTTCCACACACACACACATATATATATATATAATATAATATATAATGTATAATTTAAAAAGATGATTGCACATGAAACTGCAAATCTATTATGTACAACTTGATATTCCTTGTAAATATTTAATGAAGTTATCATGTAAGTTTCTTTTTTTCCCTTTTTTGGTCTTTTTGGAGGGGGGAAGGCAGAGTAGTTGGGGTTAAGTGACTTGCTCAAGGTCACACAGCTAGTGAGTGTTAAGTATCTGAGATCAGATTTGAACTCAGGTCATCCTAACTCCAGGGCCAGTGCTCTATTCACTGTGCTACCTAGTTGCCCTCTTTCCCCCCTTCCAACCACCTTAGATATGGCTGCCATAAGACACAAACATGAATATGTATATATATGTATACATGTATACATATGTACACATGCACAAATATACATGTAAATACATTCTATATGTACTTCTAGCAATCAGTTCTTTAGCATCCTCCTTTGGGTATTTATAATAGTCAAAGTGACTTATTTCCTCAAAGCTGTTCTTAAAACAATATTTTTGTTACTGTCAACCATGTTCTTTTGGTTCTCTTCATTTCACTCTTCATTATTTTGTACAAGTCTATCCATGTTTTTTCTAAGATCATTAAACTCATTATTTTTTACACCACAATAGTATCCCATCACAATCATATACTACATTTTCTCTTCCCCTCTCACTTTACTCTGTATCTGTTCATACAAGTCTTTTTTGATTTATCTGAAATGATCTCTTTTTTCACTTATAGAATTCCATCACATTCATATACCATAATTTGGTCAGCTATTCCCCAATTCATGGACACCTCCTTAGATTCTACTTTTTTTTGTCATGATGAAAAGAGTTGCTATAAATATTTTTATACATGTGGGATTTTTCCTCTTTCTTTCATCTCTTTGGAGTGGAAGTCTAGTAATGATATTCCTAGATCAAAGAATATGCACAATTTAGTAATTTTGGGAGATTAGTTTCAATTTGCTTTGCAGAATGGTTTGATCAATTCATAGCTCTACCAATAGTGAACCAATGTACTTGTTTGCCAGTCACCCTTACAATATTTGTTATCTAGGGTTACAGACCCACATGCAGTCAATACGAGAAGAACCAGAGAGGATTCTTCAAAACATTGGCAACATAGAAGATGTTCTGTTGTACAAGGTTTAGTGGGAGCTGTCTGTCTTTTAAACATGCCTTTGCCCACAGAAGCCTTATGGTCCATAAAAGGTGTCATTGATAACATGCTTTTTCCTATAAGTAATTAAATGAAGAATTTTTTTTTTTTGTTTTTGTTTTTTGGAGGGCTATTGGGGTTAAGTAACTTGCCCAAGGTCACACGGCTAGGTTTTTGTTTGTGTATGCGTTAAGTGTTTGAGGTCGGATCCGAACTCAGGTCCTTCTGACTCCAGGGCCAATGCTCTACTCACTGTGCCACCTAGCTGCCCCTAAATGAAGAATTTTTAACTTCATAACAATTAGAGCTTTCAAAGAGTGGAACATGTCCTCTTATCCATGAATTCACCTGCATTGGAAGATGATGCATAATTATCATGAGGTATGTTAGAGAAAGGCTTATTTTTCAGGCCTGGGTTGGACCAGATAGACATTGAGGTTCCTTCCAGCTCTAAAATTCTCTGTCTGTATTTTTTAGTCTGTATATTGAGCTTATGATTTATTGAAGTCCAAGACTTTTACAAAATATGAAAAATCCCTGCAGATCCAGGCTGAGAAACTTAAAAGAACCCTACAGTTTGTATCCTGTTAGTAATCCTAAACTGGATAGACTATAGCATTATTGTATTATAATCCTCACTCTAAAAAAGAAGAGTTGGGCACATAAGTAATTTGAATTTAAATGGAAAATAAGAAGCAAATCAAGAAACAAAAGCCAAATATTTTTAAATGCCACATTAGAAACCCCAAACCCCAACAAGTCCACTTAGTAATAGTGCACAATAGCAAACAGTTTTGAAATTTACTTTATTAAGAGAGGAACTTTTGATGTAAACATCTGTTATTACTTTCAATTTTGCCTTTACTGTGCATGCATAAGCTGGACTCGTTTGCTCAGGGGTTCCATTACTTAGCAGGCCCACTGGCCTTAGTACATTCTAAGCATCTGGTTTCTGTTTTCATGGGAGCCTTAAAACAAACAAACAAATGCTGGAATTTTCCTATTATCTCCCCAAATCATCGTTCCTCTGAATTATTTTTGACCATGGAAAACTCCAAAGTTCCTGTGTTTGTGATTCAGAGCCTGGTGAAATAAAAATGAATACACCAATATTTTAAAAAGAGCATGACCGTGATATATTACTGAAAAGAGTGAGAAAGGTATGGTAAATATTGTAAGGTTCAGAGAAGAACTAGGCCCTAGAAAATTGCTGTGAATTCTAGCTAAGTTATAAAGGTGATAAAGTATCAAGCAACTCTTTTCATTAGAATAAGGAAATGTGTTGCTTGATTTGAAGGAATGAATGAATAATTGAATAGGCTATATTTCCCACAAATCTGTCTTGTGTAAAGTCTGCATCCTATATTTGGTATTATTTTTCAGCATTGACCTATGTGATTAGTTATTTTACTTTTAAAGATATTTTATTTCAGAAATGTAGCCTATATTTAGATGTGACATATACTTTGACTAATAATAGCTAGCATTTATATAGTGCTTTAGAAATTTCAAATTGCTTTACAAATATTATTTCATTTTTTTCACAATAACCCTAGGATATAGGAAGGAAGGAAAGAAATGAACATTTATTACATCCCTGTAATATTTCAGGCACTTTGCTAAGCAATTTCCAAATATTATATCATTTTATCCTCACAATCACCCTTTAATTATCCCCATTTTACAGTTGAGAAAACTTAGGCAGAGAGACATTAAGGGATTTGCTTGGGGTCAAGCAACTAGCAAGTATTCGAGGTTGTATTTGAACTCAGGTTTCCTGATACCAGGTTCAGTGCTTTATTCATTGTGCTTACCAGCTCCCTGTTGTAGCCTCGTAGGATGTTTTGGTCAGAATCATAACACAGAATGAGGTGATTAAACTCCATTTGGGTTGAGGTAAGCTGGAGGAATTCTTTTTTGGAAGTCATCTTCTTATCAATTACTTACACTTCTGTGCCCACAACTATTTCTGAATCTCCACTAGTACAAAATTCCTGTATATGACACCAGTTTTGGAACTCAATACAATTGGAGCCAAGATAGAAGAGTTCTGATGTGTGGTTCCAAGGAACCCAATAACAGTAAATGAGGAAGGGCTAGATTCCTATAGTTCCACAAAGGGAATGTGGCTAATCAGTTCCTACTTATGAAATATCTATAATGTTTGACAATTAGACACTTCTTTGGTGTGGTTACATTGAGAAAATAGATTAGGAAGATTAAGAATCCCTGATGTAATGGACCAGGAAATAATAACACCCTGGGAGGCATCCTGGCACTAAGTGGTAATAAACTTCTTGGCCTCCAGAGTATTTAAAGTAGTTAGGGAGGACAAGCATTTACTTTTTTCTCTTCCTTCTCTTTGGCAGGAGAAACAATTAGAGAGGGAAGGGACATTTTATTTTGGTGCTAAAGTAGCAGTTTAGACAGTTCTCATCTCTGAGTCAGAAGCAAAGCATTTCACAGATGGTATTAGTCCAAGTCGAAAAATGATGTCTATCAAATGGTGTTAGGTGGGAAAAAAAAGCATAATAGAGATGTGTAATCACAGTCTAGGTTACTTGGAAGGATAGGAGGGGACTTTTCAAACCACTGTCTCTCTGTGTCTGACGTTTGTCTCCAAATGGCCCAAAGAGAATTGCCCATGCTATTACCTAAAATGCCATAGTTACAACAGGATCTGGCGGTAAAGGCTAATTGTGAACCCTAGCTCATAATTGTTGCTGATGTGCCAATACTTCTGTGATAGTAAGCAGAGATCTGACCTTGTCTCAGACACTCTCTGAATACGGGTGCTGGACCTGGACCTGGAATCAGGAAGACCTGAGTGTTACGTCCCACCTTTAACAGTTATTAGTTGTGTGATCAGGGGCAAGTCACTTAACCCAAATGCACTAAATATACCTGTAGTGCTTACCTGACAGAGCTTTTATGGAGGTCAAGTGAGATAATATATATAAAGTTCATTAAAGCACTATACATGTCAGCTATCATTAGGATGGGCAAACTATATAGCATCTCTGGGACTGTTTGCAAATCTGCAAAATGTAGAAAATGCTACCTGTAGTACTTAACCTTACATGGTTGTGGTGAAACCCTTTGAGATAAGAAAGTGTATATAAAGCATAGCATAAACTTGAAATGTATGCATATTTATTATATATGCAAGTAAGCATATATACACATATGTAAACATGTGTATATACATACATATAAGCATATACACACATATATGTAAATGTTTGTATATACAGATATACATACATACCTACATCTGTCTATCAATGACTGCTATCATCTTCAAAAGCACTATCCCATACTTTAATTTTCTCATCTGTAAAATGGGAACTATAAGAAATAAATGTGACTGTGTTGTACTTGATCGAATAAAAGTTATTAATGGAGTGAAAAAGTGATAAGAAGAGGTGGAGGAATGTTTTTAAAAAGTAGTACCATAAGTTATATGATGTTTGCCATGAAAATAAAACATTAGTATGTTTCTTTGAAATACATATTATATTTTTGTGGAATTTCAATTTCCCAATGAAATATATGAACCAGAGCACAGACCTCTAACTTATTTTGTAATTTCTCAAAATGGTCATTGCTGATTAGCATTCCTAAGTGCCTACTTACATTTTGGGCTCTGACTGTGGAGATATTCTAAAATATGGTCCTTAATTAGGATGGAGTATTTATAAATCATTTCTAAATAGCAATTTCACTATGGTACAATAAATTATAGAGGCTAAAAAATTGGAAAAGTCATCCAAAATTCTGACTCATAAAGCATGCAGAGAAGAAGTTGATCTACTCAGAGACATGAGCCAACCAAGGAAGGAGCTGTTAGTATGCTTTTTGTTTTTTTGTTTTTGTTTTTGTTTTTGTTTTTTGTTCCTAAGGAAAATTTACTGACTGGCACTGCTAAGAGAGCCCACTGAGCTGGCATGGCATTCTGGGAAATGGGATTCAAATGAGCAGTACCTCAAAAGCTAATTCTATATTTCTCAGCTTGAAAAATTCAATTTCATTTTATCTGTTATCAGCTCTGAACTGTTTTGTAATTTCCAACCTCATAAATACAAGTGTTTTCTCCAGAAAATGTATATGGGAAAGAGCTGAATTTTCAAAAGGTCAGAGTTTTCCTTTACTTGTGTAACACCTAGCTTCTTTGTGGAACGTGAAGTTCTGTGCTCCCTCACTTTCTTTTCCCTCTAAGTAACTGAGGTAGAGGTTAGCCTCTAGGCCCTGTGCTCATACCCTTAGTGGTATCAAGCTCCATTGGCTCACTCTTTCAGGAGAAATTTAAGTGAGCACCAAGTTCAAGTTTTAGAGAGTTATAGGATCATTCATAAAACTGTGACTTGAAAGCCTTGAGAGAGGTCTTTAGTTTCCTTTCTTGGATTTCAGGATTCAAGTGAAGATATTCTGGGAAATACAAAACTTTTCAGGATTATTGGATTCCAAAAACACTTTGATCTCATTCCCAAATGCAATGGGAACACACCAATTCATAAAAAGACAGTCAGGTTTAGAAACCACCATCAGCAGTGGCTAAAAGAAAAATTGGATATACCATAACTAACTGAACATAACATAATATAAACTGAAGGGGAAAGGGAGGGTAAAGAAGAGTCTTCTTAGCCACTGTACTCTTCAGCCCAATAGTGTGTAGGAGTCAACTTCTTTCCTCTATTTGGGTTGTTGTAATCTGTTTGCCTGCTAGGGACAAAGAGGTTAACCACTACAAAGCTGCCCATTGCTTTCCATCCCATTAAACAGTGTCTACCCTGCTTCCTAGCCTCCATAGCCATAGCCAGGAAGCATCCCAGTCAATCTCCGTATTCACTCCTCTCCATTCTCAGTGCCCTCAACTTCTGGTGTAAGGTTTCATACCCTTTCAACCCAAACTTCAGGCAGCCTTGATGAATGAGCCCTCATCTTCCAGAGTTTTCATTTTGTTCTTAGAAGATGCACGTGGGGCTACACTTGTAGCATTAACTATTGGATATAATATTTCATGCTTGGTATTTTTCTTTATCTTTGTAGTTCCAGAGGAAAATCCAGTTGTTCCCTCTTTCTTTTGGAAGAAGGATGGAGACTTCATTTTAATTTCATAAAGAACTTTGGGGTCCAGTTTATAGTTGAGAAGTTAATTTTCTCCAAAAGATAAGTAGTCAGATGGAGTGATAAGACTGTTTTGCCTAATGTTCCATCAAAGAGTCACTTGGGCCAGGTTATCTAAAGAGGAAATAAGCGGGAACCATTCACTTTAGACAATCCCATATTTAGGGTTAACCATGAAACAACTCCTTCAGCTCCTTATTGGGGGATTTGGCCATTGAAAGTCCAGTCCTTAGAGCATTTTCAGATTTGTGCTCCTTGGCAAATTGTAAGCATAGATATTCCCTGACTTTTTACAATCCATCATGTGAAACTTTGGAAAATTGTTTTCAGTCTTGCATGATTGAAGGGCTGGCATTATGTAATGATGGAAAGCCTAATTGGCTAATGAATGGCATAACTGAAGTCTCAGGAGATGCTGATCAAGAATTTTGTTTACATAAAAAGAAGCATCTCCCAATTTCCTTTCCTTCCTGGCTGAAAGTGAGTCAAGAGTTGCCCAGTGGAGAGAATGTAGTTGGAGGAAGAAATGGTGACTGCCCTCACTCCTTACTGAGCTGCTATTTGTCTCTGAGTATAGGGTGTCTCTGAGGCTTTGGGGTTTATTCTGTTCTAGTCTTTGGTGAATGAGCATTCTGATGAAGATATGCCTATGACAATTAATTTTGGAGAGCCAGAAGTTCCATTAGAAATCTCATGTACAACCAAAGAAAGTAGCAGTAGCTGCCAGAGAGGTAGTGGCTGACAACAGAGGAAACTACCCAGAGGGAGGAGCTGTGTATCATTTCTTATTGTTTAGTCCTCTCTGACTCTTTGTGACTCTATCTGGGGTTTTATTGGTAAAGATACTGACATGGTTTGCCATATCCTTTTCCAACTCATTTTTTAAATGAGGAAACCGAAATAAACAGGGTTAAATAGCTTGCCTAGAGTCACCCAGCTAGTAAGTATCTGAGACCAGATTTGAACTCAGGAAGAGGGGTGTTTCTGATTGCAGGCCAGGTACTCTATGCACTGGGCCAACTAGCTTCCCTTATCATCCAGGACAAAAACGGAAGACTCATATGGCAACATTTAATATACATTCACAAAAACCATCCACAATTTCTCTGGAATTTCAAAAGGATCAAGGAAAACCCAGGTTAATTCTTCTAAAGGTTTTAAGTTTGCATTTAATTTAGGCTAAACAATCACTCCTGAATTACAGATAAGAAATGCTATTCCCTAAACTCTGGTGTTGATCCAGCCATATTTAAATGGCCAATGGTTGGATTCATTGCCAGTACTGTTCCTTGACCATGACTCAGGTTCTTGATGCTACTAAAATATTTTTCTCAGTCAATTTCTCCTTCATGGTGTCTTGATCCTTGAAATTAGTGCCCTGGCTGACTTTGTAACTCATTTTGAAAAAAAAAATCCTGAAGACTTTCTTTTAAGGAAGATGCTTTTTACAACTGTGATTTTAGAAAAATTTATCTGTGATGCATTCCATTGATTATCCAGGCAGATACTGCTGGCTTTTCACATAGTGACAAAAGTTATGGGTCTCCAATGCTGGGTGAAATCCAATAGAGTGTACAAAATGTTATCCATGGGAACACTAACTCTCAATCCCAGGCATGTTGCAAAAGGGTAAAAAGTATCCATGCTGCTATATCTGACAACTGGTAGCCAAATCCTAAAAAGGACCTTAATTAGTGGGTCCCTCAACAGCCTGGGAAACAGTGAATAGTTTCAATAAAGGTAATAGGGGCACCCGAAGTGCATTCCCACATAGTCACAAACTGAATCAATGGTGGACTTTTTATACAAGAAGATGAAAACCACACTGACCTGTTCTTTTCATTGGAAATGAATCTTGCTATACTCTCACATTAAAAACAGAGTAAATCTCTGCTATGAAAACTGTTTCTGTTCTACCAAGGATATCCAAAGTTCTCTGTTGATAGGATAGTGATTCTTCTAGCCCTCTTCAACAGAAACCCCAGGAGTTTGTATGTAATACATCACACCCAGCGCTCTCCTTTAAAACAAGAATATCAGTTTACTGAGGAAACTTTTGGGACATTTTAGCTAAAAAATAAACATGTAATTCTACTGAGTAACTTCTTCATATAGTCATTTTAGCTATGTTTCTTGGGAAGAAGAAGATATTCTTGCCTTTATTCCACCTTACTTCTCCAAAATATTTCAGGTATAGAGGCTGAACTTGGTATTCCTAATTCTAGTTACTGTAAGAAAACTTTGGTTGGCTATTTGTACCAGTGAGATAAACAGGGATTCCATGTAACTTCTGAAGGGACATTTTTATAAGATACTAGAAAAAAGCATATTTAATTAACTCTATCGTTAACATATACGTGTGTGTGTGAGTACATATACATGTATATGTATATATGTGTGTATATCTATATCTATCTATGTATCTGTCTTTCTATCTATCTATCTATCTATCTATCTATCTATCTATCTTTTTTTGTCTATCTATCTATCTTCATCAATTTTGTTCACCAACCTACTGCAGCCTAGAATTCTCAGCATTTTCTAGATCTTACCAATTATGAATGTGGAAAACTAAGCATCATAAAATGAAGCCAAAATTTACTCAAGACTGGGAGTGGAATATTAAGCACAAAGATTACTAGGGGAAATTCCTAGTTCAGCACAAAATGCTAATAAGTATTTTAAAAAATACTATGTAATGAGAATTCTCAAACATAATTCTAAAAATATTAGGTACATGATTATTCCTGAAAAGATTGCATTGGTTTAGTGATTAATACCATTCCTAGAATGAAAAGTGCCTAACATGCAGTCACCTGAGAAGGGTGGAAAAAACAAGGAAGGAGGGAGAAGTGGGACAGAGGAAGATAATTCTTGTTTCCTTTTCTTATGGAAAAGAAGTGAGCCAGGCCTAGAGAAAGAATTGCATCTTTAAGTTCCATCTATTACATCTACTCTGGTCAGTACAAAACCCTTCTTTCTAGGAACCTGAAAATGGTCCCATCAAACAATGGAATCAAAGATAGATTGATTGATTCAAAGACCAGACATTAAGTAACTCAAAGATCAGACAAATAATGCTGTGTTGGGGTAAAGGTCTCTTGATAGTTAGAATGTGGGGGATAATAGGATAAGGTAATCCATATGAAGATATTTGGTTTCATATTTTTTTATATCAAGCATGTCACTGATGGGGAAATACTGGCTAAACTCCCTAATTCTCATGACCATTTTTTTGAAAGCTGGTTTTAAATAAGCTTTGAACAAAGCAGTTTCACAGAGTAGAAAAAGCAATGGATTTGAAGTCAAAGGACCTGAGTTCAAATATTGCATCTGCTGATACAACCTGGCTTTAGTATATATACTTGGAAAAATTATTCTCTATTGATCATAGATTTCACATTTGTAAAGTGAGGGAATGGGACTAAATACTCTCTAAAGTCATTTTCAGCTCTAAACCCATGCATCATTGGGATAGCCTGCACAGTACCATTATGTATGCTGTTGTTTCTTTATGACAGTGGAACCCTTACTCCTCCAATAGTAAGAATGGGTTCAGTCTTAGAGGATTGTTTAATGATGAGCTTGATAGTTGAATACAAGACCTCCACCCACACCCCTAGACATCTTCCCTGAGACTAACAGAATCTGGCTCAAAAGATGCCAGTGATTCCCCTGCAGATAGCAGGCTCCCCAAAACAATAACCATAGAGCAGATTTACTGATACCATGTAAAATGAATATAGAAAAGATTCATACCCAAGCCCCTTTTATGAAGCACTAATTATAGCACTCTCTGAAGTTCCCCTTCTCCAAAGAGGTTTAGACACAGTTTTTTTTTTTTTTTGCAAATTCATAGCACAACCCTTAGAAAGGTCTCTAAAGTGTAAACAGAATTGTGGGTCCCAGTGTAAGTCCAGAGACTCTGTCTTCCCAGCATATGCTCCTTTTCAGATCAATTCAGTAAACATTTAAAAAATTTTTTTATTATTAAACAAATGCTTTATTGACTTCTGGTTTACATAATTCATTTCCACCAAATTTTGAGTTACAATTTTCCCCCATTTTTCCCTACCCACCACCCCAGAATAGCAGTCCCACTAGATATCCCCTCATCCAATCTGCTCTCTCCCATATCTTCTCCCATACTTCCTTCGACTTTGCCATTAGGGCAAGGTGAATCTCTGAGCCCCAATGCCTGGACATATTATGAAACATTTAATTTTAAAACTTTTATTTTCAGATCCATTCCCTTCCTCCCTTGTCACCCCCTCCCTCTGAGAAGATAAGCAATTCAGAATGTGTTGTACATGTATAGCTATGCAAAACATTACCATAGTAGATATATTGTAAAAGATTGCTTATATTTCCCTCCCACCCATCTCACCTCCCACCTGGTCCATTCCCTGCTTTGATCCTGTCCCTCTTTGATAGTGGGTACTTCCAACCTTCCCTCCCCCCAGAATGCCCTCCCCTCCATCCTCCCCTCTCTCATCCCCCTTTCCCCTACTCTCCTGCAGGGTGAGATATCCCATTTAGTATGTATGTGATTCTCTCCTTGAGCCAACTTCAATGAGAATATGGTTTTGCCTTTTTGTCTTCCTGTTCTTCCCCTACCCTGCAACTACTTCCCCTTGCCTCTTCTACATGAGATAGTTTACCCTACCCTGTCTCTCCCCATCTCCTCTTGCCACTCTCCTCTCTCACCTCTTAACTTCACCCCTTAAGAATCATCCCTTCCCATCAAATTCAACCTATGCCCTCTATCCATGTATACCTGTAAATATATGCCCATATACCCTTCTTCAATTATTTTCATAATTGAGAAAGGTTTCATCAGACAGAGTTATTGTTTTTCCATGTAGGAATGTAAATAGTTCAACTTTGATAAGTTCCTTTTGGTTTCTTTTCCCTGATTACCTTCTCAGGCATCTCTTGCTTCTTGTGTCTGAATGTCAAATTTTCTATTCAACTCTGGTTTTTTCCTCAAGAATGCTTCGAAGTCCTATACTCCACTGAATGACCATACTTTCCCCAGAAACAAGATACTCAGTTTTGCTGGGTAGGTGACCCTTGGCTTCAATCCCAGCTCTTTTGCCCTCTGGAATATCATATTCCATGCCCTTTGATCCCTCAGTGTAGAAGCTGCCAGGTCCTGGGCTATTCTGATTGTGTTTCCACAGTATTGAAATTGTTTATTCCTGGCTGCTTGTGTATTTTCTCCTTGATCTGGGAATTCTGGAACCTGGCTATAATATTCCTAGGAGTTTTCTTTTTGGGATCTTTTTCAGGAGGTGATTAGTGAATTCTTTCAACCTCTATTTTGCCCTCTGGGTCTAACACATCAGGGCAATTTTCCTTGATAATTTCTTTAAGGATGATTTTTCTAGGTTCTTTCTTTGATCATGGCTTTCAGGTAGTCCAATAATTTTTACATTGTCTCTCCTGGATCTATTTGCCAGGTCAGTGGTTTTCCCCATGAGATATTTCACATTGCCTTCTATTCTTTCATTTGTTTGGATCTGTTTAACAGCATCTTGATTTCTCATAAAGTCACTAGCTTCCATTTGCTCCAGTCTAACTCTGAGGGAATGAATCTCCTCATTAAGCTTTTGAGATTCTTTTTCCATCTGGCAAATTCGACTTTTTAAGGCATTCTTCTCCTCATTGCCTTTCTGAGCCTCTTTTGCCATTTGAGTTAGTCTATTTTTTAAGGTGTTATTTTCCTCAGTCAGGCTGTTGACTGTCATTTCATACTTTCTTGCATCTTTTTCATTTCTCTTCCCAAATTTTCCCCCACTTCTCTTATCTGCTTCTTAAGGTCCTCTATGGCCTGTAGCCAGCTTGTATTTTCATTTGGGGCTTTTGGTGCAGGAGTTCTGACCTCACAGTCCTCCTCCATGCTTTGATCCTCTTTGCCCCTAAAATAGGAGTACAATGTTGAATTTTTCTGTTTATTTTGTTTCTTTTGCCTAGGCATGTTGCCACTTAATTACTTGATTTTTGGGCTTGTTGCCACAGTAGGACTCTGCCACCAGACAGGAGAGCTTCCGTCCCAAACATGGGGTCTTCACAACTTCTGCCAGTTGGGTGGCCTCTGTAAAGCCTCCACCCACTCTGGCAAATTGGATACCAACCCCAAACTTCCCCCCCAGACCACAATCCAGATCCAGGCAATTTAAAGCAAGAGCGATTAACCCCCAGACTGATTGCTGGATCTACCTACAGTTCACAGACCAGGAGCTAGAGCCACTGATGCTGGAAAATGCCTTCTGTGCCAAGTTTCTTCAGCAGCTTTTCACCCCCAGGGGAGGAAGCTGAGGCATTCCCCAAATACTGGTCCCAAAGTCCATAGGGCACTAGCCTCTCATTTTGTCCTAGGCATATCTGTGCTGATAATTCTGGAATCGCCACAGCTGCTGGTGTTCTGGGGTTCCTCCAGCAGGCTGCTGGCCCAGCTGCCCTGGGGCTAAAACCGAGGCTCACGCGGGCCTGGGCTTGGCTCCCAGAGTGTTGCACTGTTGGTTCCAAGAGCGCTGTGCTGCTGGCTCTCAGAGCTGCACTGGTGGCTCCCTGCAGGGCTGCTGGGCTGTCCTCAGTAGGAGGTTAGCTTCTCTGTATTGTTCTGTGGGTGCTGGGGCTCCAGAAGTTGTTCAGATTCCCCTTTCACATTGTTTGGAGGTGTTGTGGGGCAGAGCGCCTTGGAAGTGCTGTTTCTACTCCCTCAATAAACATTTATTAAACATCTGCCATATGCCAGACACTTGTAGCACCAATGCAATATTTACAGCCTGCATGTTCATGATAAGGACCATGACTATAAGTATCATGTTATGTTTGTTTGCAAAATAAATCAAACTCTCCAGATAGAGGACAAAACTGAAGCATTTATTTAGATACCAGAAAACCCAATCCCAAAGTGAGTAAGCCAATTCCATCATAGTACCAAATATATTCAGAAGCCATAATGATGCCACAGCATCCTTCAGCCTTCTCACGAACCAATACAAGATAAATATCTACTCATGAGCCTATCTGACTCCTTGCCTGAGGTCCTCCTCTCTCCCCCACCATCTGGCTAGCTTTCTGTGGGCTCTGCTTTCCTTCAGCAAACTCCTCCCACCACAGGTTCCATGTGACTACATTCAGCCTATTGGAGGGAAGAGTTTATTTTCAAAGCAGGGAAAATCTTCAAATTCTCCCCTAGGTCTATTAAGCCACAGGAAAGATCTTCAAATTCCCATTTCCATTACAGAGACAAGGTTCTCAGTTGAAAGAGTAGGTGGAGGGGGAGGAATGGGAGGTTTCAGGAAGGATGAAATAATTTGGAAGAGCTGCTATGGAGAATGAGATAGGTAGTTGATAACAGTGGTATAATACAATTGTCTAGCAGCAGTGAGGATTCATTTGAGGTTGTGTAACATAAATTTGTAGTGGACCCAGTCAGAAAAGCTGCATGATTTTCTCCAGCACCCTTCAGCAGCTTGGGTGTAGTTGTAAAGGCAATGAATGGGGAGAGTGATCTCAGGATGTCTCATCCTGTATCCAACAGTTTGCTATTTTCCTAACACTTCATGTCTCTACTCTCTCAGCTCAGCACCAACAGCCTGTGCAGTCCTCTTTCTCACTTCCACAACCAACATTCACTCCAGGTTTGTCTTTTGAAGCTCCCACATTTGCCTGGTGTACTAAATTCACTACTACCAACTTCCTGCTCAGAATTATACAATTGGAGCTTTGGAAGGAATTTAGATAGCCAAGAAGACCAACTAATTCTTGGAAAGGAATCTTGACTATTATATGTCCAACAAGTAATCATTCTACCTCTGCTTGAAGACTTCAAGGAGGGGGAATTCACTGCTTCTGGAGGCAGACTACTTCATTTGTAGTCTCCAATGATTAGGCAGTTTTTCTTGACATCAAATCTAATTTTGTCTTCTTGCATTTCCCATCTATTGTTCCTCATTTGGGGCCAAACAGAAAATTCCACATTCTCTTTCACATGACAAACTTTAAAATATTTGAACACTGCCATTATGTTCCTCCATCATCACTCCATTCCCTCTTTTTTCTCTAGATTAAACATCCGTCGTTCTTTAAGCTGATCCTCGTGTCACATGTGACTTCAAAAAACTTTTTGCCATCTTCTGGATGGTCAAGTTTATCAGTGTCTTTCTTAATCTGTGACATTAAGATCTGAACATAATACTCTAGATTAGGTCAGATGATGTGTTACTGGGAGTTATGCTTCTCAATCCAATCCCCAAATCACCTCAGTCTTTTTGACTGGCACATAATATGCTGATTCATCTTGATGTTGCAGCTTTTTTTTTCCTTTTCACGAAAACTACTGTCTAATCATGGCTTCCTTAACTTCCATTGATGAACTTGATTTTTTGAACCCAAGTAATAAGACTTTGACATTTATTCCTATTGAATTTTATCTTTTTAAATTCAGCCCTGAACTCTAGTCGGTCAAGATATTTTTTGACCTTGTCGTGCTAGTATACTAGCTATGCATTCAAATTTTGTATCAGTTAACAATTTTATGAATATATAGTCTATGGTTTTATACTTGCCATTGATAAAGTCACTCTTTTCCCTCAACCACAAGGTTTCCCGAACCCAAATCCCTTCCTTCTGTCCACTCTTCTTCATCAACCCCTTTTCAGAGCTATTTATGCCCCACAGACTCTTGGGCCTTTTTTTCTAAACCAGCTGGGAGGGTGGAGGTTGGCTTGTGTATGTTAAAGTTCCTGGGTTTCTTTCAGCATGAATTATCTTGGTATTTGCCCAGTAAATTCTCCTCTTGAGTAGCCTTGAAAGTGTATCCTTATAGGAAGTGGTGTGAGGATGGGTCAAGGAAGGAAAGATGAATTTCTGAGAACTCCTTTCTCTTTTTGCCTAAGTAACTATTTTCCCAGCTGTAGTCGAAGGAAACAGTTAAACCATTCCTTAATAACTGAGCCTTGTGGGACTAACAAACCTTTTGTAAGCAGAAAGAATGCTTTATGTGGTTGTGGAGATCAGACCTCTATGAACTCAGTAAGCATTTTCCTGCCTCTCTACTCATCCCTCTTAAAAGGTCCCCTTCACTCACCTCACCCCCTGCCAAGCTGCCTGTTAGGAGAAGATCTCACAAAACCCGACCTTTCAGTTTCCGTTCTTTGGTGACTCATCGGTTCTCACAATTTTAGACACTAAATACGAAAAGGCCAAACTAAATCAAGTCCACTTTTGGCTCATGTAGAACCATTTCTCATGTCCTAATGGTACATTGTAAAAATCACAGATTTCTCTTGGAAATTCTCTACAAGTAATGCTTTAAAGTTTTATTGGACATATTGGGAGAAATAGAAAGATTTTTTTTACTCTGAAAAAAATAGGTCAAATACATTGATTTTTTTTCCTCTCTTGCCATTAATGGAGCCCTGTTGCCTCCACTCAAGCCATTCTCTGATGCCTTATCTTAGCATGGGACCCAGAGCCCTGGGTTTCTCCATGACCATACCGACATCTGAATATAAGATCTACCAAATCTCTGCCAAGCTAAAAATATTTTGAGAATGGGCCTAGTGATGGACTGTGGACCTGCCTTTTGAAGTCTAGCCTAGTTAACTTCAGAGAAACTCATTACATTGGATGTAGGGTAAAAATTTTTTTTGGTCACAACACTATTGAAGACCATCTTCTAAATCACAGAAGGATTGACATCTACATTAGTCAAGGATATGTATGCCCTGATGAAATAATAGATTCTAGAAATATTGAAATTTTATTTTTATTATTAATTAACATATGCAAAACACTTGGTCAGCTTTAAAGTGCTATGTAAATGTTAGCTATTTTTAATGGTATTGTTGGTATTGCCTTCCATCTAATCTCATGTTATCTCATACATACTTATTTACATGTTGTCTCCTTCATTAGAATCCAAAGCCCTTAAAGGAAGACACTATTTTTAGCTCTCTTCCTTTTTCTAATGCTCAGCAATGTCCTTATTATAGAACAAGTGCTTAATAAATGCTTGTGGACTGTTATCTCATGCTTTCATTTTGGAAGGAGTATAGATTGCTACAGCAGATATAGTATACAAACTTCACCATAATTAAAGCATTTTTGCTCACTTATTTCAGTCATGTTTGACTCTTTGTGACCACACTGGGATTTTCTTGGCAAAGTTACTGAAATGGTTAGCCATTTCCTTTTCTAGCTTATTTTACAGATGGGGAAACTGAGCAAAACAGGATGTCCTAATGTTCATAGATTATATTAATCATATTTTATACATAGATTATATAAACCATAGATTATATATTCATAAAATTGTTAATTGACACAATTTAAAAGGAAAGCTAGCACTCTAGCATGATGGGGTCAAAGTAACTTCCCCAGGGCTATGTAGCTAGTAAGTGTTTGAGGCTAGATTTGAATTCATGTCTTCCTGACTTCAGGCCCAGTGTTCTATCAACTGTGACAGCTCATTAGGGGCATCTTTTTTTTTTTTATAAAGTCTGCACTTATTTCAAATGATGGGAGATTTTTCTAGGACTTCTGATAATCTAGATGGATAGATAAGCTTTATGGGATAGAGTTAGAAGAACTATCTTGTCCAACCTTTTCTTAATGTCCCAGGGTTTTTGTGAAGATAAAATGAAATATTTACCAAGTACTTTGCAAACCTTAAAGCATATAAATGCTATTAGACATTATATCACAGATGAAGAAACTGAGGCCTAAGAAGGTTAAATGACTTGCCAAAAGTCACCTAGGAAGTATTAGAGGTAGTATTTGAACCAAAGTCATTTGCTTGACTTATTATCATATTAGAATAAAGGATAGCTTTTAGCTGCCTCTCCAGCATCCTTGATCCATTCTAGAAGTCTGTACAGGCCTCATGAATACGCTTAGCTGATCCATAAGCTGTTGGAGGCTCTATAGAGAAGAATGACAATTCGTGACACTTGTTTTAATGATGTAGGCATATGTCTCCCCAGAATCTGGCTGGTTCTACCACCTTCTTCATTACAGACCATCAAGCAGTAATAACTTTCAACCTTCGCTGAGCAGAGCTATATTCCAACTGACCAAGGAGACAAAAGCCTCGAAGCCTGTTAGTTTTTTCCTGAGCCATGGATTCTTGGGAAATGAGCATAATTTTTCTGGTGGCTATTTCTGAAAAGGATTGACAGCAGCTCATATTAAAGGGATATGCTTTTAATATGGAGCAGTTGAAGCTGTGCATCTTTATTTCAGTTATACCCTATAAATATGGGTTTATATGTTATATGGCATAAGTGAAACTGGCCAAATTTTAGACCATCCCATCTGCAAGTTGGGATGCACCAAAGTGCATGAACAGTAAGACTTCGGATTCAAGAGTACTTTGACGTGAACTAAAAATAAAACACAATTTTGAACTGAATGTAAGCAGTAAATTATGAAAAAAAATGAGGATAAAAATGTAGCATTTGGAATTAGAAGACCTAGTACTATCTCTGTGATCCTGGGCAAGTCACTTCCCTTGGCCCCAGCTGCCTCATATATGCAATTAGATTACCTAAACTCTGTGGTCTCATCTTGGGCTAAATCTGTGATTATAGAGGCTAAAATGGAGGTGGGAGGGGGCGGAGCCAAGATGGCGGAGGAGAAACAGCTCTTCCAAGCCTCTCTGCCCCCAGATTCTCCACAAACTATGTAAAAAAGGACTCTGAAAAACTTCTGGAGACCCAGCACCCACAGAACGACACAGAGAAGCTAACCTCCCGCTGAGGACAGCCCAGCACCCTGCAGGAAGGACCAGTGCAGCAGTCTGGGAGCCGGCAGCGCGGCAGCGCGCAGAGCGCAGAGCGCAGGAGCGGAGCCGAGCGGAGCCCAGGTCCACGTGAGCCGAGGTTTTAGCCCCAGGGCGGCAGGGCCAGCAGCCGGCTGGAGGAACCCCAGAACACCAAAAACTGTGGAGACTCCAGAATTATCAACATAGACTTGCCTAGGACAAAGTAAGAGGTTAGTGTCCTATGGACTTTGGGACCCGTATTTGGGGAATGCGTCAGCTCCCTCCCCTGGGGGCTAGAAGCCACTGAGGAGACACTCCATTTTGTAGTTTTCATAGGCATTTCCGGCTCCCAGCCTACAAATCGTGGGGAGATTCAGCGATCAGTCCTGGGGGGTAATTGCTCTTGCTTTAACCTCCCTGGATCTGGATTGTGATCTAGGGTGGAAGTTGTGGGTTGGTTTACAGCTTGCCAGAAACGGAAGTTGCCCCCCACACGTTCGGGATGAAAATTCCTCTATCTGGCCTTAAAGCCATAGCGTGGCAACAAGCCCAAAAGTCAAGCAATTAAGTGGCAACATGCCAAGGCAAAGGAAACAGAAAAATGCAACCCTAGACTCCTATTTTGGGGGCATAGAGCGGGAAAAGGACTGTGAGTTCAGAAGTCCTGCTCCAAAAGCCCCAGGGGAAAACATGAGTGGGTTGCAGGCCATAGAGGACCTTAAGGAGGACTTTAAAAATCAAATAAGAGAAGTGGAGGAAAATTAGAAAGAGAAATGAGAAGGATGCAGGAAAAGTATGAAATGAGGGTCAACAGCCTGACTGAGGAAAACAACACCTTAAAAAATAGACTAGCTCAAATGGCAAAGGAGGCCCAAAAGGGCAGTGAGGAGAAGAATGCCTTAAGAAGTCGAATTTGCCAGATGGAAAAAGAATCTCAAAAGTTCACTGAGGAGATTCATTCCTTCAGAGTTAGACTGGAGCAAATGGAAGCTAGTGACTTTATGAGAAATCAAGATGCTGTTAAGCAGATCCAAACAAACGAAAGATTAGAAGGCAATGTGAAATATCTCATGGGAAAAACCACTAACCTGGAGAATAGATCCAGGAGAGACAATTTAAAAATTATTGGACTACCTGAAAGCCATGATCAAGGAAAGAACCTAGAAATCACCTTCAAGAAATTCTCAAGGAAAACTGCCCTGATGTTTTAGATCCAGAGGGCAAAATAGAGGTTGAAAGAATCCACCGATCACCTCCTGAAAAAGATCCCAAAAAGAAAACTCCCAGAAATGTTATAGCCAGGTTCCAGAATCCCCAGATCAAGGAGAAAATACTCCAAGCAGCCAGGAAGAAACAATTTCAATATTGTGGAAACACAATCAGAATAGCCCAGAGCCTGGCAGCTTCTACACTGAGGGATCGAAGGGCATGGAATATGATATTCCAGAGGGCAAAAGAGCTGGGAATGAACCCAAGGGTCACCCACCCAGCAAAACTGAGTATTTTGTTTCAGGGGAAAATATGGTCATTCAGTGGAATAGAGGACTTTCAAGCATTCTTGAGGAAAAACCAGAGTTGAATAGAAAATTTGACATCCAGACGCAAGAAGTAAGAGATGCCTGAGAAGGTAATCAGGGAAAAGAAATCAAAAGGAACTTATCAAAGTTGAACTATTTACATTCCTAGATGGAAAAGCGATAACTGTGACTGATGATATCTTTCTCACTATGAAAATAATGGAAGAAGGGGGTGTGGTCATATGAATACATATGTGAATATGTGTGTATATGGTTACAGTTATATATGGATAGAGGGCATAGGTTGATTTTGTTGGGAAGGGAGAGTACTCAAGGGATGAAATTATGAGGTGAGAGAGGAAAATGGCAAGAGGAGATGGGGAGAGACATGGTAGGGTAAACTATCTCATGTAGGGGAAGTGGGTGCAAAGGAGGGGGAGAATAAGGAAGGCTAAAAAGGCAAAACCACGTTCACATTGAATTTGGTTCAGGGAGAAAATGACATACATACTAAATGGGATATCTCAACCTGCAGCAGGATAGGGGGAAGGGGGGTGAGAGGAGGGATGATGGATGGGAGGGCATCCTTGGGGTGAGGGGAGGTTGGAAGTACCCACTATAGAAGAGGGACAGGATCATGTAGGGAATGGACCAGGTCAGGGGTGGGATGAGTGGGAGGGAATTATAAGCAGCCTTGTACAATATATCCACTATGATAATGTTTTGCATAGCCAGACATGTACAACATGTATTGAATTACCTATCTCCCAAGAGGGAATGGGTGACAAGGGAGGAAGGAAATGGATCTGAAATTCGAGGTCTTAACATTAAATGTTTTAAATATATATAAATACTAATATTAATACTCTTTTGCTTGTAATAGGGAGATAAGATGTGAAGGCATTGGGACACAAAGATTCACCTTCCTCTAATAGAAAAGTCGATGGGGGTATGGGAGAAGGTATGGGAGAGAGCAGATTGGAGGAAGTGATATCTTGTGGGACTGCTATTCTGGGAGGTTGGGTAGGGGAATAATGGGGGGGAAATGATTGCAACTCAAAATCTGGCGGAAATGAATGATGTAAAAGAGAAGTTAATAAAGCATTTGTTTAAAAAAAAATGGAGGTGGGAGAAGGTAACCCCTGAGGTCACTTTTACCTCAAAATCTATGTTACTAGAATTAGAAAGGACCCCAGAGGCCATCAAGTCCAACTTATTCATTTTACACATGAGGGAACTGAGGTTTCTTGAAATGAAGTGACTTGCCCAAGGTCATATAGATAGTAAATATAAGAGGAGAAATTTGAATTCAGGTCCTGTGACTCTAGAGCTTATTTTTTTCTATTGTACTATGCAGATCAACATCCTGTGCCTTCTCTTAGCAGAATACACAGTTATATGAATGGCATGGTTTAATTAACAACTTGAACCATGAAATTCCTATAAGCTTCTCAAAGATATTCCACTACTGCCTTGGTTACTATCATTTCTTGGGGTGACGACAGACAAATCCACACTCAGGTATCTGGTCTTCAACTTGTGGTAAGAAAGGGAAGAAGAAAGGTGAAATGTGTCCAGGAATTCTCTTCTTGGGGCACATGGGTTTGGGCAAGCATGTGTAGCTTCTGTGTGCAACTGCCCAAAGCCCACCTTTACCATTCTGTTGCACTAGGCAGTCACTGTCCAATAAACTGAACTTGACATCTATAGAATAAAGGCAAAAGGGAGGAGAAAAAAGCTCATAGTTCTCAAAGAAAACTCCTAAGGCAGTCTCCCTTTATAGTCTGTTCCCAAAGGTATCTGTTCCTAAAAGTATGGGGCAATTAATTCATCCTGGGGGGGACCCAGTTACAAAAACTTATCCTTTGTATGTCTACAGACCAACTTACTCATCCTGGGATAGTTCTAATCCCTAAGACAACCGAGGGGCAGCTAGGTGGCACAGTGGATAGAGTACTGGCCCTGGAATCAGGAAGACTCTAACCTTAGACACTTAGTAGCTATGTGACCCTGGGCAAATCACTTAACCCTGACTGCCTCACCAAAAAAAAGATTTTACTTACAATTATCTTTTTATCATTGTTCTAAGATACCAATGGGAATATCTCCTCATTGTTTGGAAGAAAAAAAAAGGTTGAAACTGGACTTATATGACCAGAGTTTGAATTACAGACCTGATACCTGTATAAACTAGGCCAAGAGATTTAAGTCTTTAGGGTTACCATTTCTTTGTCTATAAAACTAAGAGTTACCCTAGAAGGTTCTTCGGTCCCTTCCAGATCTAGATATATGATGCTACAATCTTATGTCAACATTTTCTATGGGAAGGTCTTTTCAAAAGTTCCTGACCAAGTCTTGTACTCTTTTATTCTGTCAAGTTGATTTGGGAATTTTCCTGAGAAGTCCCTCACATACAAATTAGAGTTATTAATACTTATTCTCACATGCCATATTACACACACATACACACACACACACACACACACACACACACACATATATATAACACATATATGTTTAGTCATCTCAAGTTGTTGAATTTCATCTTATTACATTTTGTCTAATGTTTTAGTCCACCTAGATTTTTAAAAATTCTTACTCAGTCATCCAGTGAGTTAGTCATATCTTAAGTGTGCTATCATACCATATATATTTAATACTTTAGTCCTAGCCCCTGATAAAAATGTTGAAGAGTATAGGCCAAGCATGGGTCCTTGGCAAGCATCCTGGGAGATCTCCTTCTAAATTGACTTTAAACTATTAAAGAGTATTCTTGGGCTTGTCATTCCACCAGTTCTGAATCTGCCTAACTGTGCCTAGCCCATATTTCTCCAAATTTGCAAAGAGCTGGGTAAACAATCTCTCCTCATCTACCAGTATAATAACAGAAAGGAGATTAATCTGTTATGAGGGCAGAGATACTTTCCTTTTTGTCTTTGTATACCCAGTACTAAATGCAATACCTGACAGTTAGTAAGTACTAGTTGAATTAAACTGTACTGTTATTGATGAAGCCATGTTGGTTCTTCTCTTTAAATTTATTAATATCTCGGCTTTTTATCTCATCTCCATTTCTCTTTTTAGTTCTCTCCTGTCCAGAGTACCACTCCTTATTGCAGAGAATAAGAAAGGAAAAGCACATTAGCTAACACATCAACCAAATGTAACACTACACTGTGATGCTTCTTTGCTCAATGTTTCTGAAGCCTCCCTTTAATAACTACATTCTAAAATTTTCCAGAAATCAAAGTCAAACTTGATTGACTTTAGTTTGTAGACTGCATTCTCTTCTCTTTTGAGAAATGATGGCAACATTCACACATACATATACAGTCATGAAGTTCACTTTTCAATGAAAAGGATCTTTCAATGATCACTCATAGTGGCTCAGCAGTCATCTGGCAAGTCTTTGAGTTTCCTGGGATATAATTTCACCCAGGTCTGGTGACTTTAATTCCTTGTGGGCATTTAGATACACTTTTATTCTTATTTGAATCTTAACTTCTTGAAATTTTCTCCCTGTCCTTCTCAGGACAAAGTTTATTCTACCTTTGGGGAAGTAGGGGAGGGAAAACAGAACTAAGAGCTAAGTAGATCTTGTTCTCTGTCATATATAATCATCAAGTAATGGTCTTATCACTTTTTTGGTCTCCCTCTTTTCCTTAATATGACTACCTTAGCCTTTTAGGTGGTCCTTGACATTTTACACAAATATCAACTCCTTTCAACACCATACCATAGTATTGTATTCATTTTCTGATGTCTACTCTTGCTTTGGTGTTCTGTATGCCATAGATGTTTGAAGTGTTCCCTGTGAGTCTCCCCATTTTCTCCACTTCTGCAGAATTATTTAAGTGAATATCTTGAGATTTTCAGTCTTGATAGCTATCCTCCCCTTCTTGGCTTACTTCCCCTATGGAATTTTAGGCCATAGGATCCTACCTATCTTTTTCTCTTAATTCCTTGACATCTTCCTAGGATACTATGTTGTCCTTTCCTCTTCCTATTATACCATGAAACTAAAATGAGTGGTTGTTTTCTGGGAAGGTTCCTGTCACTTTTACTTTTAATTCCTCTTTGTTCATCAAAATTAGACTCAGAATAGCATCTATCTGCATCATTTCCTAGACTTTTGGAAGGATACACATGCACACACATATATGGATATATATGTATATGCACACATATGTGTATATACATACATATATACATACACATACATAAATATATGTTACATACATATCTATTATAAAAATCCAAACATTTCTTAATTTCCTACTTATGAGTATGTGACAAGCCCTGTGCTTTATAAGTATTATCTCATTTGATCCTTACAACAACCCTGGAAAGTGGAAACTGAGGCAGATAGAGGTTAAGTAACTTGCCCAGGGTCACAAAGCTAGCAAGTGTCTGGGGCCAGATTTGAACTCGGATATTCCTTATTCGAGGCCTAGAATTCTATCTGTTACACTACCTAATATCAAAAGAGAAATAATCTAACATGAATGATTCCAGAGAAACTTTGAGTATCCCAAGCAGCACGCAGCTAGCTCTCCACCTAGCAGGGTGCAAATTTAATGGAAGTGTTGCTAAAACAAAGTAAGACCCAGAAGGCAATCACATTTAAATAAAATAATGGCCACACGAAAATAAATGTAGGAACAGACATTGCTATCAGCTGAACACATCACCTAGCTTCATTCCTCAAAAAGAAGAGTAAGCCATTTCCTCGGATCATGCCTCTGAAAGCAGAATTTTTTTTTATTAAGAAAGTAAATAATACGTAATCACCATTTCAATCTCGGTAATGTTGAAAGCAGTCGATTAATTTAAAATGAGGGAACTGTACTCGAATGAACTTACACTGGAATGAGAGAACCATGTATCAGGGAGAAAGAATCAGATTAAAACAGCCAAGCTTTGTAATAAAATTCAAGGATCAGGCTGCTGGGAAGTCAGCCAGTGAAAGGAAAGTAGCAAAAGTTTATCATGGGGAAAAATGGAATTATAGGTGTAATGGATGTTCCTAGTAGGTAGGTTAGTACTACTAGGAAGTATCTTAGCCCCCACACAGATTTTCCTCCCCCAATACATAGCAGAATGTTTTACCCACAGTAGTCACTTGATACATATTTGTTGAATTAAACTTATTTGAACAAAATTATAGTGACTTGATAATATTTAGTTGCATATATGCTTATTTTATTATAGTACATACATAGTCATCATATTATCAATCATGTCCTTATGTGTTTGTAAGCTGACTGACTTATTTCCTCGGACAGAATGTGGTGCTGGTGAGGCCATGGTCACATGTCAATTACTATGTGGACAAATTTAACGTCACTGTGACTCAGCCACATACAGGATCTCTATTTTCAGCTAATCAACTTGTAAATCTGAGGTTAGGCTATAAGTCATTAAGTCTTAACATACATATTAGAACTCTTACATCCAAATGATTGTTCTCCCTTTCAAAGTTATCCCATGGCTGTCATTACTTAAACTATCTCAGGAAATCCCCTTTTAAAAAATTCATCTTCAGAGCCAAGGCATACTCATTGGAATTGCATAAATAGCAGCAAATCTTTGTCCTTTGAAAGCAGCTTTAATTTTTTTGAAACCTCAGAAAAGGGCAGGGAATCATAAGCCAGTCTGTGCCCCCACTACCATCTTCCCTTTGGCGGCTATCTCAGGAGTCATCTTAAATGCAAGGTCAATCTACTCCTCTAGCTATTGACAAAGAAATAAAATCAGGAACACCAAAGAGAGCATGACATTATCGGGAAGGGTCATTCCCCACAAACAATGAGTAAGTCAAAGAAAAACTGCAACATGATAAATTCAGAAATATAAGAGGATCAAGGTATTTTAATATAGAAAACCAATCATTCAACACCAGAAGAAATGTCCAAGAGAAAATTAATTAGATGAACAATTCATAGAAGCAATTAATATATTCAATCCAGTGAACAAAAAGCAAAAAGCAGAAAAATGAAATACAAATATATCTATATAGAAGTATGTGAATATATTATGTTTAACAAATCCTTCCCCAGTCATAGTTCCAAAAGATATATCTTAGTATGTTGTCCATTTTTATGATATAGTTTTCATTTAGAAGTTTTTGTGGTATATATGATAAGATGTTGCTATAAATATATATATTTTTTGTTTTACATTGATTTCTAATGTTTTCAATATGTTTTATCAAATAGAGAATGCTTCACCAAACAGTTTATGTTTGGGGGTTTCTCAAATATTAGACAGTTATTGGAAAATATTAAAGGACAAAAACTTATGAAAATACAGAGTCAAAATTAGAAACACCAATGGAAAGAACAAAATGCAAAATAACATTGTTAGCAAAAAAAGGATAATATAAAAAATGTAAGTCAGGAGTATCAAAATTCAAAAATAACTTAGGAAAATACAAAAAGAAGGCTATAAATTTGGATAATAGCTGAAGATTAAACAGATTTGCTAGAGTCCTAGAAGGTATTGAAAAGAAATGTGCACACACACACACATCATATTTGAAAAAATAATTGGAAACAATTCCCTAGAAAGGTCAAGACTAGACAATATCCCACAAATATATAAAAAAAATTTGTAACATACCAGCATAGAGTAATCTGATACTCAAATTTCTAAAATATATAGTTATCAACTTAAAATTATAAATACAAATAATTCTTTAAGCATTAGGAAAATGCCTTAAAAATTAAAAAAAAAATGCTTTGTTAATTAGAATCTTTTTTAGATACCCAAATGATATAATCCCCAGAAGGCTTGAAAATTCTAATTCAAGGTAAAAATAAATGTCATTCAAAAAATCCTTACCAACCCTGAAGGAATTAAAATAAAATTGGCTCAAATTTCCCACAGAAGTTAAAATCAGGCTATTAGGGTCTAAAGTTGACAGTGAGTTCTGTTCTGATATGACCACAGTAAGAGAAGAACCTTGGACAGAAGCAACACATGGTAGCAGTGGTAGCAGAGGTCTAGGAACATGCAAAAGAAAAGGTAAAAATATTGTCAGGGGAGGAGTGAGACCAGGTTGATGGAGTGCTTATAGGTATTTCATTTGGCAGGAAGATCTATTTATTCGTATTTTTCTCCACTCCCCATATTTGCTCTCCTGGAGTTTGAGCCCAGGGAACACCAATCAAGGCATATGGAGAAAAGAGGTTGGGGATGAAACCTCGAAAGGAAACAGTGTTCTTGGAATTCTTGTTATCTTTCAGTGTTTTTATTTTTAACCTAAAACTTAATGATGAATGTCATTTTTATATCACAGTAATTTTTAGTTGTCTTTTCCCTACCCTTTCTTCTTCTTCCTATCACTGTGAGTAAATCTTCCTTTTTTTTTTGTTACAAAGAAAAACAAGTAAACCAACTGACACAGGGACTGTGTTCAACAGCATATACAATATTTGATACCTGCAGTGTTTCACTTTTCTTAAAAAAAGGTTATGCATTTCTTCATATCTTTTTACAGAGACAAGATTGGTCATTATAATTGGTTGTTATAATTACACAGTATTTGGCTTTATTTAAAAAAAAATTATGTTATTGTAGTCATTTTGTACATGTTGTTATTATGTCTCATTGACTTTTTATACTTTCTTTTGACTCTGAATCAGTTTATATGCATCTTTCCTATGATTTTCTGAATATCTCACATTCATTGTTTCTTGTGGAAAAAACACTGACATATATTATTCAATCCCATTACACTGATCTCTTGGTTGTTACACAAACAAGAATTCCATCTCTGTTTTGGGCATTCTCTCTGGCTGTCTCCCATACCTGGAAAACAACCTACCTACCTTCCTGGCTTCAACTCCCAGCTAACATTCTAACATTCTAGAGGAAGCCTTCCCTAAACCCTGTTATACCAGTGACTAATCTCTGTTAATTATTTCTTATTTATCTTGTATATAGCTTATTTTGTATATATTTCTTTACATGTTATCTCTCCATAAGATTGTAAAGTCCTTAAGAGCAGGGACTGTTTTTTGCCTCTTTTTAAAAATATTTTTTATTTTTTTTATTATTTTAACAAATGCTTTATTAACTTCTGGTTTACATCATTCATTTCCGCCAGATTTTGAGTTACAATTTTTTCCCCATTTTTTCCCTACCCACCACCCCAGAATAGCAGTCCCAAAAGATATCCCCCCATCCAATCTGCTCTCTCCCATATCTTCTCCCATATCCCCTTCGACTTTGCCTTTAGGGCAAGGTGAGTCTCTGTGCCTCAATGCCTGCACATCTTATCTCCCAATTACATGCAAAATAGTATTAATAATAGTATTTATATGCATTTGAAACATTTAATTTTAAAAAAGCCTGGGGGCTCCCAGAGCGCTGCGCTCTGCTCCCAGAGCCTTGTGCTGTGCTGCGCTGGCCGCTTCCTGCAGGGCTGCTGGGCTGTCCTCAGCGGGAGGTTAGCTTCTCTGTTGTTCTGTGGGTGCTGGAGCTCCAGAAGTTGTGCAGAATCCCCTTTTACATTGTTTGGAAGTTGTGTGGGGCAGAGTACCTCGGAAGTGCTGTTTCTACTCTGCTATCTTGGCTCTGCCCCGCTTTTGCCTCTTTTTGTGTCCCCAGAACTTAGCACAATGCTTGATACATAATAGGTGCTTAATAAATGTTTTTCGATTATTGATATTAATTATGTTATAAATATTCTCTAATTGAGGGACATTCATTTTACTTTCAGTTCTTTGCTAAATACTGCCTCCCCCACCCCATGCTACTATGAATGGTTTGGTGCAGGGGTAGGGGACCTGCAGCCTTGAGGCCACATGTGACCCTCTAGGTTTTCCAGTGCAGCCCTTCAACTGAATCCAAACTTCATAGAACAAATCCCCTTAATAAAAGAATTTGTTCTGTAAAACTTGGACTCAGTCAAAAGACTGCATCCAAGGACCTAAAAAGCCAAATGTGGTGGTCGCAGGTTACCCACCCCTGGTTTGGTATACATAGCGATTTCCTTTTTGTCTTTACATTTCTTGGTGTATATGCCTAGCAGTGGATTACCTCTGGGCCAAAGGTCATGATTTTTTAAACAATTTATGGAATAAAACAAGCATTTCCATAGCAGTACAATAAAAAAAGATAATTGCATATGAAGCTGTATATCTACTATCTGAAATTTGCTCTTCCTTTCAAATCTTTGTTTTCTTCCCTTCTCTTTCCTCCCTCACTCTGGAGATGGCTACCCTTAGGCACAAATTATATATATATATATATATATATACACACACACACACACACGTGTATATGTATGTATAGATCTCTATATATGTGTCTATATGTATACATCTATATATCTATACACACATATATAAATAATATATACTTCTTTTATCAGTTCTTTCTCTGGATGCAGACAGCATCTTTCTTCATATGTCTTTTATAGTTAATTTGGGTATCTGTAATAGACAAAATAACTTATTTGCTCAAAGTCATTCTTAACATGATATTGTTGTTACTGTATACAATGCTCCAATGGTTTGCTAATTTCACTTTTCATTATTTTGTGCAAGTTTTTCCACACTTTTCTGAAACCACTGAGCTCATCATTTCAATAGTATTCCATCACCATCTATACCATAACTTTTTCAACCCTTTCCCAATCGATGGCCCTCCTTGCAATTTCCAGTTCTTTGCCACCACAAAGAAAGCAACAATAAACATTGTAGATCATATAGGTTCTCTCCCGTTCTTCCTAATTATCTTCAGATGTAGACCAAGTAGTGATATTGCTCGGTCAAAGGGTATAGCTAGTTTAATAACTCTTTGGGCATAATTCAAGATTGCTCTCCAAAATGGTTGGATCAGTTCAGAATTCTATCAACAATGAATTAACTACATAATTTAATAATGAATTATTAACATAATTATATAATTACATTTCATGCAAAATTCCAAATTATTTTCCAGAATGGATGAACCAATTCTCAAATCCACCAACATTGTATTCTTGTACCCCATTTCTCACAGCCACTGCAACATTTACTACTTCAATTTTTCCTTTTTTTTTCATCTGGTTATAAGTAGAACTCTCAAAGTTGTCTTCATTTACATTTCTTTTATTAGTGATTTGGAGCAATCATTCATGTGGTTGTAAATGGTTCAGAACTCTTCTTTTGATCATTGTTCATATCTTTTGAACACATCCACTGGGGAATGGTTCTTGGTCTTACATATTTATGTTAATTGCCTACATATCTTGGATATCAGACTTTATCAGAGATGTTTAATATAAGTATTTTCCCCAGTTGACAGTTTTTTATCCTAGATGCATTGATTTTATTCACGGAAATTTTAAATTTGGTGCAATTTATATTATGTATTTTATTTTTTATGATCAATTCTATTTTCTGTTTAAGGAACACTCTCCTAGCTATAATTATGAAAAGACTTCTTAGCATTTTCCTCCATTTTATTATGATACAGCTTTTTATAGGTAGGCTCCATTTAGAAATAATCATGATATATACTATAAAATGTTATTGTAAAGGCATTTTTCTTTGTTTTGCATTGATTTTTAGTGTTTCTACCATTTTTGTGGAAAGATACATAATAGAGAAAAATAGGGAATCTTTCCCCAAATAGTATACGTTTGAGAGTTTACTAAATATTTGCTATTAAGTTCAATTCCCTACCCCCACCACCAATTTTTGTTCATCTTTTTCTCTGTTTCTAATATCTACTTCTCTTTTATTAAAAAAAAATAGTGACAGTTTTGTTGACTGCTTTGTATTATTTTTTGAAGAACAGAACCACCATTGACTAGCTATTTATACATTTAAAAAATTTCTTTTGAGATTCAATCAGTGG
Source organism: Gymnobelideus leadbeateri (assembly GCA_011680675.1). Taxonomy (NCBI): domain Eukaryota; kingdom Metazoa; phylum Chordata; class Mammalia; order Diprotodontia; family Petauridae; genus Gymnobelideus; species Gymnobelideus leadbeateri. The sequence goes on along the minus strand of WOXC01005718.1, from coordinate 198,584 downwards.
TATATAAGTTAGTAATTTTTGAAGATTTATTTTGCATTATGATACTTCAGGTTTTCTAACTAAACTACCTTGTCATCTGCATATAGTGATAATTTCACTTGCTTTTTCTTGAGGTTTATACTTTAAACCAATTTTTTTCATTATCAAGAGCTATTTAAAAATAGAAGGAAGAGGCCAATTGTGCTTTTCTCCTGTATTTAACAGAAAAACAATTTTTTTCTTCATTGCAAATAATGCTAGCTTTTACAAATATGTTCTTCTTCTTCTTTTTTTTTTGTATTAAGTAGCTAAGTGGTATAATAGAGTGCTGACCTTGAGTGAGGAAAACCTGAGTTTAAATTAGACCTTAGACATTTACTAGCTCTGTGATCCTGGGAATGTCACCTAACCTCTGCCTCAGTTTCCTCAATTATAAAACAGGGAAAATAATAGCATCTACCTCACAGGATTGTTGTGAGGATCAAATGAGATAATTGTAAAGCACTTAGCATAGTGTCAGACGTATAGTAGGTGTTTAATGAATACTTATCCCTTTCAATTTAAACTCTTCCTTTTGTGCCTATGGTTTTTTATTTTTAGGATAAATGAGTTATGTATGTTATCAATGGTTTTTAATGTAAATATTGATTTAATCCAAGTAATTTTGGTTGATTTTATTTTTGATATTGTGTTCTATGCTACTTTTCCCCCATGTTGGACCTTCTTTGAATCCTTTGTTTGTATCTAACTTGGCATGGTGAATAACTTTCTGGATTTTTCTCTGTGTTATTATAACTTAAAATTTTTGTTCTTATCTTAAAATACTTTCATTATGATCATTTATATGAGCTTTTCTTTACATTTTGTTTAATTTTCAAGATTTCTTCCTTTATGCATTTTAAAATATCATTTTTGACATTTTAAAGTTATATACTCAATTTTCCCTCTTTTTGATTTTGTTAATGTATATTTTTGAGATATAAAGTTTTTTTTTTTGCTTTGAAGACTGCTGTAGAATTTTTCCCAGAAACTCTGACATGTTGTTTCATCATTTTCAGTTACATAAGTTGATTTTTTATGGCTTGATCTTTGATGCACTCATTATTTATCATGTCATTACTTTGTTTCTGTTTAGATTCAAGTATTTTGCTTATTTTCTCAATATTACTATTTTATTTCATTGTTGTCTGTAAGGAATATGTGGATTATTTCAGCCTTTTTGAATTTATTTATGAGTACTCTGTATAAGATCATTATAAATAAAAGTACCATGTGACAATTAGTAATATTTTTCTTTCATGTTTCCATTAAAAATGCCATTACTTTAAAATTAACATGTTCAAAAGTCTTTTCAATTCTTTATTGTATATTTCCATTGGAATCCCACTGTGAGAAAGGAATATTGAATTCTTCTAGAAATATGATACTATCAGTGATGACTTTTGTACAATTTATTTAGTGTTTCTTTTATGAATTTAGATGCTATACTACTTGTAGCATAAATTTTAAATAATGATACTGTTTTATTTTCTGGTACTTCTGAATATGAATTTTTTAGACCACTTTTTCCTGGCATGATAAATATTTATTTTTTCCTTATCTAATATAATTATTTTAACTTCTGAATTTTTGGAATCATCTAAAGTAGTAAATTTTGTTCTAACTTTTCATTTTTCATTCTACATGTCCCCAGTTTTAAATGAGCTTCTTGTCTGACTGAAGGCTGAATTAATTCACATATCCTTACAGACAAAAAACACGATAAAAATAGTAATACTGGGAGCACAAACAAAATATATGAATTTAAGTAGGAACAAAATAGTGAGTTTCAGCTAATTGTTGGGTTTTGCTTTCTTAAACATTCTGCCACTGTATTTCCTTTTTTAGTTTTTTTAATCCATTTACTTTTTTTTTTTTTTTTCTTTTTGGAGGGCAATTGGGTTAAGTAACTTGCCCAAAGTCACATGGCTAGGTTTTTGTTTGTGTGTGTTAAGTGTTTGAGGCCGAATCTGAATCAGGTCCTTCTGACTCCAAGGCCAGTGCTCTACTCACTGCACCACCTAGCTGCCCCAATCCATTCACATTTAACATTACAATTTTTAGGTTTATAGTTTCCTCTAGTCATCTCCTTTTTCTTAATTTTTACCTCCTTTTAAAACAGAACTTTGTTATTATCAATAATTTTGATGACATCATTTTAGTGCTAGTCTTATCCCCCTCACCTGCACTCCTATTTATCTGTCCTGTCTCAAGTTCCTTGAATTTACAGCCATTGTTAATGTCTTTCTGTCTTTTAATTTTTAATTGGAAACATGATGTTGATTTTATTTTTATGTAAATCTATTTTATAGGCCTGCCCTTATTTTGAAAGCATTTATTAGCTTTCCCTCCCACTTTGAGAAATGAAAAATAAAGATAAAATCCCCATACCATATCCAGTTAAAGAATTCCCCACCTTGGCAACTCCAAGAATGTATTTATCATTTTGCATGGTACTTCAATTTCTAATCATCCCATATGACTTCTGATCTTGTACTCAATTTTCCATAAGGAGATTGATTCATTATGGTGTGTGTGTGTGTGTGTGTGTGTGTGTGTGTGTGTGTCTGTGTGTGTGTGTGTGCATGTTTTTTTTTTTCTAGGTTCCTTCTTCATGGAGCATACCAGCTAACTTTATCAGATAACCTTTGCTATCTCTATGTGACCAGTGTATTTTTTTTTCCTGCACCATCTCTCTGATTACGTATATTCTTACAATCTTACATTATATTATATTACATCACTTCCACTATGCACCTTTCTTTTGCCATTTGAATGTCTTCAATTTGAATTCTTTGAAGACAGGTGATAATGGTCTTCCCTGTCTCATAGCCTGAAAAACTACTGATTTTTTTAAAGTGGACCTTTGATTCAGAAAAAAAGATAGTAATTGTTCAGAGGTTTGCAAAATTTATAAAAAAAAAAATAGAGTCTGTTCTCCTAGTCCTGCTCATCTCTGGGCTCACTTTTTTTCAGTTTATAATGGTTATCTGAAATACGGACTAGATGTATGTGTTGCCCAACAAAACAAATTTCATAGACAATAGGTATTCTTCATTCACTTGGATTTTCCTGTGTGGATGGTTACGTTAACTTTTTGAGTGATTACGGATCTCATTTAGTATGTTCTGCGGTCTTTGGAGGCTGTATTCTCAATATATTACTATCCAACAATCAATGACTTTATGCTCTAAAGATAGTGAACCATATACGTTTTGATAGTCCTTTTATAATGTCTAGAAAATTAAAGAAATTGTCAGCTATATGGATGGATGGCTAATAGATGTGTGTGTGTGTGTGTGTGTGTTTGTGTGTATGAGTGTATGTGTGTGACAGAGAGAAAGAGAGAGAGAGAGAGAGAGAGAGAGAGAGAGAGAGAGAGAGAGCGAAGTAAAAGAGCTGGCAGAGTCAATACCTCTCAGAGGAAAGAGAAAGCATTATTTAATGGGACATTTGGTTATTTTGCCTTCAAATAATCAAAGAAGGCAAAAACAAATGGAAGCCATCCTCAATAAACATTTATTAAGCACTTACTATATACTAGGCACTGTGCTAAATGTTGGGGATACAAAAAATGGCAAAAGTTTGCTGGTCTTAAGGATCTCACAGTCTAATTGTAGAGACAACATGCAAATAACCTTGTAGGAAAAAGACAAACTAGAAATAATCCTAGAAGGGAGATACTAGGATTAAGGAATTCAGAGAAGTTTTCTTATTTACTGTGGAATTTTGGCTGAGAATGCAAGTAAGCCAGGAATGTCAGGTGGAGGAGTAGAGGGAAAACATTCCAGATACAGGGGAAAAGCCATTAATAATGAAGAATTCAGAAGGGGCGGGGCTAAGATGGTGGAGTAGAAACAGCACTTCCAAGGTGCTCTGCCCCACACAACTTCCAAATTATGTAAAAGGGGACTTTGATCAACTTCTGGAGCCCCAGCACCCCAGAACTACACAGAGAAACTAACCTCTTGCTGAGGAGAACCCAGCAGCTCTGCAGGGAGCATCCAGTGCAGTGATCTGAGAGCTGGCAGCACAGCATGCTGGGAACCCACAGTGCAGCAGCCCAGGCCCTCATGAGCCACAGTATTAGCCCTAGGGCGGCTGGGCCAGCAGCCTGCTGGAGGGACCCCAGAACACCAGCAGTTGTGGCAATTTCAGAATTATCAGCACCTATACCTAGGACAAAGTGAGAGGTTAGTGCTTTATGGACTTTAGGACCAGTATTTGGGGAACATGTCGGCTTCCTCCCCTGGTGGAGAAAAGCTGCTGAAGAAACTCAGCACAGAAGCCATTTTGCAGCATCAGTGGTGGCTCTAGCTCCTGGTCTGTGAACTGTAGGAAGATCCAGCAATCAGTCTGGGGGTTAATCACTCTTGCTTTAAATTGCCTGGATCTGGATTGTGGTCTGGGGGGGAAGTTTGGGGTGGATATCCAATTTGCCAGAGTGGGTGGAGGCTTTACAGAGGCCACCCAACTGGCAGAAGTTGTGAAGACCCCATTTGGGCAGAAGCTCTCCTGTCTGGTGGCAGCGTCCTACTGTGGCAACAAGCCCAAAAATCAAGTAATTAAAGGGTAACATGCCTAGGCAAAAGAAACAAAACAAACAGAAAAATTCAACAGTGGACTCCTATTTTAGGGGCAAAGAGGATCAAAGCATGGAGGAGGACTGTGAGGTCAGAACTCCTGCTCCAAAAGCCCCAAATGAAAGGACAAGCTGGCTACAGGCCATAGAGGACCTTAAGAAGCAGATAAGAGAAGTGGGGGGTAAAATTGGGAAGAGAAATGATAAAGATGCAAGAAAAGTATGAAATGACAGTCAACAACCTGACTGAAGAAAATAACACCTTAAAAAATAGACTAACTCAAATGGCAAAAGAGGTTCAGAAAGGCAATGAGGAGAAGAATGCCTTAAAAGCCAAATTTGCCAGATGGAAAAAGAATCTCAAAAGCTCAATGAGGAGATTCATTCCCTCAGAGTTAGACTGGAGAAAATGGAAGCTAGTGACTTATGAGAAATCAAGATACTGTTAAACAGATCCAGGGCAAAAGAGCTGGGATTAAAACCAAGAATCACCTACCCAGCATAACTGAGTATCATGTTTCAGGGGAAAATATGGTCATTCAGTGGAATAGAGGACTTTCAAGCATTCTTTTTTTTTAAAACACATGCTTTATTAACTTCTGTTTTACATCATTCATTTCCACCAGATTTTGAGTTACAATCATTTCCCCCCCGTTATTCCCCTACCCAACCTCCCCGAATAGCAGTCCCACAAGATATCGCTTCCTCCAATCTGCTCTCTCCCATACCTTCTCCCATACCCCCATCGACTTTTCCATTAGAGGAAGGTGAATCTTTGTGTCCCAGTGCCTGCACATCTTATCTCCCTATTACAAGCAAAAGAGTATTAATATTAGTATATATATATATTTGAAACATTTAATGTTAAGACCTTGAATTTCAGATCCATTTCCTTCCTCCCTTGTCACCCATTCCCTCTTGGGAGATAAGTAATTCAGTACATGTTGTACATGTCTGGCTATGCAAAACATTATCATAGTAGATATATTGTACAAGGCTGCTTATAATTCCCTCCCACTCATCCCACCCCCCCACCTGGTCCATTCTCTACATGATCCTGTCCCTCTTCTATAGTGGGTACTTCCAACCTCCCCTCCCCCCAAGGATGCCCTCCCATCCATCATCCCTCCTCTCATCCCCCTTCCCCCTATTCTGCTGCAGGTTGAGATATCACATTTAGTATGTATGTAAAGTCCTTCTTAAGGTCCTCTATGGCCTGCAACCCGCTCATGTTTTCCCCTGGGGCTTTTGGAGCGGGACTTCTAACCTCACAATCCTTTTCCCGCTCTATGCCCCCAAAATAGGAGTCTAGGGTTGCATTTTTCTGTTTCCTTTGCCTTGGCATGTTGCCGCTTAATTACTTGACTTTTGGGCTTGTTGCCACACTATGGCTTTAAGGCCAGATAGAGGAATTTTCATCCCGAACATGTGGGGGGCAACTTCCATTTCTGGCAAGCTGTAAACCCACCCACGACTTCCACCCTAGATCACAATCCAGATCCAGGGAGGTTAAAGCAAGAGCGATTACCCCCCAAGACTGATAGCTGGATCTCCCCACGATTTGTAGGCTGGGAGCCGGAAATGCCTATGAAAACTACACAATGGCGTGTCTCCTCAGCGGCTTCTAGCCCCCAGGGGAGGGAGCTGACGCATTCCCCAAATACAGGTCCCAAAGTCCATAGGACACTAACCTCTTACTTTGTCCTAGGCATGTCTATGTTGATAATTCTGGAGTTGCCACAGCTGCTGGTGTTCTGGGGTTCCTCCAGCCAGCTGCTGGCCCTGCCTCCCTTGAGCTAAAACCTCGGCTCACGCGGTGCCTCACCTCCCTGCGCTCTGCGTGCTGCATGCTGCCAGCTCCCAGACCGCTGTGCTGGTCCTTCCTGCAGGGCTGCTGGGCTGTCCTCAGCGGGAGCTTAGCTTCTCTATGTCGTTCTGTGGGTGCTGGGGCTGCAGAAGTTGTTCAGAGTTCCCTTTTACATAATTTGGGGGGAATCTGGGGGCAGAGTGGCTTGGATGAGCTGTTTCTACTCCGCCATCTTGGCTCACTTTCAAGCATTCTTGAGGATAAAACCGGAGTTGAATAGAAAATTTGACATTCAGACATAAGAAGCAAGAGATGCTTGAGAAGGTAAACAGGGAAAAGAAATCATAAGGAACTTATCAAAGTTGAAATATTTACATTCCTACATGGCAAAACGATAACTGTAACTGATGACAAAAGTTTCTTTCTCAGTATGAAAATAGCTGAAGGGGGCGGCTAGGTTGTGCAGTGAATAGAGCGCCGGCCCTGGAGTCAGAAGGACCTGAGTTTGGAGCCGGCCTCCGACACTTAATCCACACAAACAAAAACCTAGCTGTGTAACCCTGGGCAAATTACTTAACCCCAATTGCCCTAAAGGGGCAGCTAGGTGGCGCAGTGAGTAAGAGTGCCGGCCTCGGAGTTGGGATGACCCAAGATCAAATCCGGCCTCAGAAAATGAGCACCCACGCATAAATAATGACTAGCCATGTAACCTTGAGCAAGTTACTTACCCCCAATTGCTTTAAAAAAAATAGCTGAAGAAGGGTATATGGGCATATGAATACATATGTGAATTGTGTATATATGTTTATAGCTATACATAGATAGAGGGCACAGGTCTAATTAAATAGGAGGGGATGATTCCTAAGGGGTGAAATTGAGAGGTGAGAGAGGAACATAATGAGAGGAGATGTGGAGAGAAAGAATGGGGTAAACTATCTCATGTAGAAGAGGCAAGGGAAAGTGGTTACAGGGGAGGGGAAGAACAGGAAGGCAAAAAGACAAAATCTTATTCTCACTGAATTTGGCTCAGGGATAGAATGACATACATACTAAATGGGATATCTCACCCTACAGGAGAGTGGGGGGGTGTGGTGATGGGAGGGGGAGATAATGGAAGGTAGGGCAGGCTGGGGGGCAGGGAAGTTGGAAGCATACATTTTTGAAAAGTACAGGATCAAAGTGGGGAGTGGACCAGGTGGGAGGTGGGATAGGAGGGAGGGAAATATAGTTAGTCTTTTACAATATATCTACTATGGTAATGTTTTGCATAGCTACACATGTATAACATATACTGAATTGATTATCTTCCCAGTAAGGGTGGGTGACAAGGGAGGAAGGGAATGAATCTGGAATTCAAAGTTTTAAAATCAAAATTTTAAAAAAATATAAATACTATCATTAATACTTTTTCACATATAATTGGGAGATAAGATGTGTGGGCATTGGGACATGGAGATTCACCTTGCCCTACTGGAAATGTTGAAGGAGGTATGGGGGAAGAGATCGGAGAGAGCAGATTGGATGAGGGGCTATCCTGTGGGACTGCTATTCTGTGGTTGTGGGTAGGGGAAAAATGGGGGAAAAATTGTAACTCAAAATCTGATGGAAATGAATGATGTAAACCAGAAGTTAATAAAGCATTTGAAAAAAAAAAAGATCTAGAACTTCATCTCCAATCGATTGGGAAGGTCACTTATGGAGGATTAATAAAAGGACATAGACAAGAATTATACAGTATGAGCTATGGATCAAATTATCATTATCACTAGTAGAGGGAGTTGTCAATGATATTGTGGATCAGTTGAAATGTTGAAGTATTGATCGACTGTAATTCGTTCATTCAATTATGCATAAACCTCCTATACTCTACTGGTTTAACTATTGAAGAGCTCTTTGAAAGAAAATTATATAGATATACAATGAAAAAAAACCCCAGTACTTCTTAGTTTCATTCATATTTTAATAAAGTCAGATTTGGAAATAAAATACAGCCTATGTTTGGGCCAATATGTTATATGCATAGACACATTAAGATATCTTGCCTCATTTTTATAATTCAATAGTACACATGTTCATTAGGGAGTACATAATAAAGTAGATATACTTGGGTTTTTACATATTCATCATCAATGTTTCATAATGAAAGCTATCTTTTATCTTTTGCAATACATAATTTAAGCACGGTGTGAACAAATTTTAAGTGATAGGCTAGATTCTAAGTCATCAATACCTTTGGGACATAATATTGAATGTTGATTTCATCTTGGCTATAGATAATAATATGCCCTTTAGCTTCCTCTGGAAGTGTTCTCTGGAATGTCTGCTTAGTGTGAAACCACCACAGTTCTCAAGAGAATATCACTACTTTGGTCTGCTATCTTCTTATAACTACCTTCTCTTTTAGTCTGGAGTCTAATCTGAGCTATTGAGAACACTGAAGAGAAAAATCATTCTTGAACATATCATTTTACTGTGACAGTGCTCTTCCTGACTCATTGTCAACAATTTGTCTCAGTTAGTGGCATAAGAGACATAGAACTTTCTAGACTACCAAGTCCACTCATTCACATAGTCCATTCATTTACTTTGCCTTTGAAGTCATTCTTAGAGTCATGGGTTTAGAACTGAAAGGGGCCTCAGAGAACTCTCTTTTTTGCAGAGGGAAAAACCAGGGACTAACAAAGGGAAGTGACTTGATTAAGACCACAGAGTAATAAGTAGCAGAAGAGAGTATAGATCAAGGTCTTCTAATTGTGTTATTTTAATTTCAGTGTTCTTTTCCATTTTATTCTTGAAAGCCTTGGAGGGCAAGACAAAATCAAGTAATGAGTTGTTCAATTTAGCTGCAGTGCATGAAAGTACCATGAAATAAAATGAGAACATGATTTCAGATAAAGGAGTGTCTTAATAACAGGATAAAGGAACTTGTATTTTATCTGGTGTGTAATGGAAAACGATTAAAGTTTTTTTTTTTGGGGGGGGGAGAGGAATGATAAAATCATACAGATACTTTAGGAAGATTATGTTGGCAATGGTATAAAAGGTAGCTTAGAGATCAGGGATAGCAGAGATATTTAGGTCAGTTAAAAGGCTATTATGATAGTCCAGATTATAGTTTGAGAGACTTTACCTTAATGGATTGTTACCCAGGTTCGTAATAGGCTCATTGAGCAATTATGTGTATTATTTGGATGACTGTAAAGAAAAATGAGTGGCACTAGAAGGCCAGAGCTAAACAAATATCTCAATTTTTGAAGAAGGAAAGTTGAATTCCATACATTTGATGTCAATGGTTTCATCATCCTTTTGTAAGAAATGATAATGAAGTATTATTAAGTTATTATCAATAATAATTATTATTGGTGAACATTTAGAAAGGGAAATTGGGGTCATTAGGATTGAGTGTGAGTTCATTTAAATGTTGTGCCAGACAATGCTATTTCCTATTTCACTGAATTATTAGGAAACTATGTCAGAAGAACACAGTAGATACAGAATACCTGAATATCAGTAGTACATTTAACAGAATTATAATATCCTCATGGACAAGATGGAGAGATATAGGCTAAATGATTCAATAACCCTCGGGCTGCTGAAAAGCAGTTTTTTCACATGTTTATTTTCACATAATTTCACATGATCTGAACAATCTGGAAGCAGTGGGCATGAACTAAAGGCACAGATTTTCTGAGCTCTTTCTCTAACTTTTCTCTTCTGCTTACCTTCTTTTCACAAAGACAGAGAAATAGCTAGCTGCGTCCTCCTTTCGTCTTCTCTTCATCTCTTCTTTAATATCTACATCATAGGCCTAGCTGGGCCCAGGACAGATATCCCAAGCTAATCCAGTGCCATCGTTTTCAGGGAAATGTCTGTGTTCCTTACATCTTTAATGATCTATCAAGAGTGATGTTCTCAGTTTATAGAAGTCATCCATCTGGAGTTTCTTTTTGTTCCCAAGCTAGAAATACCCCCCCCTCCCAAATTAATTTGTTTGCTTTTCCTCTTTCATGTACCTCTACTTCTCCTTCTGAAGCAAATTGTGTTTACTTGGCAGAATACAGCCTGCCAAGCTTACTATTGTCCTAAGCCTAAGAGACCTCAAAGTCGGGGCAGGGCTGTCCCTATAGCAGTTCAGGGGGAATAATAAATGCATAGATATATAAAGAGAAAGTAGTATCTATAATAGGATACAAAAGAAGGTATGAAAATTCAAACTTAGGACATAGAAATCTTGTTATGTATATTTATGTAGATATCAGGAACATTTTTTTTTGTGACAAAATTTTCTTATACTTAAAATGGAAAAAAAGAAAATTAGAAAAAGTAGACAGCAATGGGAAACTTAAATTTAGTGATATCTAAGAAGAAATCATTCAATGAGGCAGCATCACACAATGGACAAGTAGATGGCCTCAGAGCCAGGAAAACCTGAGTTCATGTCTTACCTCTGCCATATATTGATTGTATGACCTTAATTAGTTCAGTCATTTAATCACTAGGCAACTCTCAAGACTATAAGTGATAGGAAAAATCCTGGCTTGCATTGATGGAGAGAGTTCCCTAACATAATGAAGTTATAGGTACAATCCCTACCAATAATATGCTTACCTTAAACCATAATTTTCTAAGAGGCGTGATGCATTTGGTTGAAGACAGGGACATAAGATCTTGGAAGGGGGTAGGGTGAGAAAGCACAAAGCATTGGTAAAAAAAAATAATTTTATATTTTTCTAGTAGATTCATAAATGATTCACCTTTTTGATACAAATAAAGTTCAGATAAAACTCAGCAAAAGTGAAACAAACCTGGAACATTTATTCAAGTTGACAGTCAATGCAGTACAGTGATTATTTAATATAGGATGTGCAAACAAGGTCAAATTTGGCCTGTGGCAAAACTTGGTATGGGCATAATCTCCCACCGTCACCATCATTTCAGTGTAGGCTCAGACCCATGACACAGATGAGTTCTGTCATCATGCTCCTTGTTGCATTTGAACATGAAGGGAGCAAATTTGGAGTTAAGTAATTTTGGTGTGGAGGTTAGTGATCACAATGGTAGTTATGTTTCTGAATGCCATTTGTTTTTAGAAGTATAATATAAACTTGAGACAGTATGCTGCTTGGGAAAAAAAAAAGCAATGAATCTGAAGTCAGAGTATTTGGATTCAAACTCTGCTTCTACCACTTGCACTTGTGTTATCTTGGTACCTCACTTTATCTCTCTACTGGGCCTCTTTCTTCATCTAAAAAAAATGAGGGAGCTCTACTTGATGATCTATCTCTAAGGTCTCTTCCCACTTTATATCTATGACCCTTTGTTTCTTGTTTCCCTTTCTCCCACCAGAAATGAAAACCACTGCAAATCCTACAACTGAAAAAATGAAATAAATAGAGAGGATCTATAGAAAATCACTTTCTTAAATTTTTGTCTTTAATTTAAAAAAAATGAAATGATCATCCTTTTTTGATAGGTAAATATATAACCAATTTGAAGGGAAAATCCACCTTAATAGCTCAAACTAGAACAAATAAAGTTGATGAAAACAATTCATGTAGCAAAAATACACGAACACAGAACAATACGCCCAAATCCAGAAAATGTAATCCATTATATTTATCATTGGGATTTATTGACATTGTTATTGATGGAGAAAAGGCTGCCACATTTGCTTTGTTGAAATCCTTTAGCTGTAGAACACATGAAACCTAACAAAATGTAATGACATCTGGAAAACATAAACACAAAATACATTGGCAAGACAAGAGAATTTTTTCCAGAAAAATTAGATATTTTTAATAAGTAAAAATAGGGTGGCTAGGTGGCATAGTGAATACAGCATTGACCCTGAAGTCAGGAGGACCTGAGTTCAAATCTAACCTTGGACACATAACACTTGCTAAGTGTGTGACCTTGGACAAGTCACTTAACCCTGCCTTCCCTCCTCCAAAAAAAAGGTACAAATAAACTAAAAGGATTAATGTTTTAATAATATTAAAAGGAATGCTTGCCTTTTATAATTCTGGGCATGGAGTTGTTAAGCATAAAAAAATGTTTTCTACAGGAGATGGGTTGCTGCTACCTGCAATTGTAGTTATAAATGAAACATTGCCACATTTCATTATAACTGATGAGATTTCATTATAACTGATGCATTTTAAAAATGATGGGGCTGCTAGGTGGTGCAGTGAGTAGAGCCTCGGCCCTGGAGTCAGAAGGACCTGAGTTCAGATCTGGCCTCAGACACTTAACACACACAAACAAAAAACCTAGCCGTGTGACCTTGGGCAAGTTACTTATCCCCAGTTGCCCTCCAAAAAAAAAAAAAAAAGGAAAAAATGATATGTTATTGTCCCCTAATTACATGTAAAAACAATTTTATAACATTCATTGTTTGTTTTTAAGTTTTGAATTCTAAATTCTATCCTTCCTTCCTTCCCTCCCCTGCCCCTCTGAAATGGCAAGCAATCTGATATAGGTTATACATTCATAATCATGTAAAACATTTTCATATTAGTCATTTTGTGGAAGAAAACTCAAACAAGAAAAAAGAAAGTGAAAATAGTATGCTTTGGTCTTCATTAAGATGCCATCAGTTCTTTCTTTGGAGGCAGATAGCATTTTTTGATCCTGAGTGATTGTGATTGTCTTGGATCATCACATTGCTGAAAATAGCTAAGTCATTAACAGTTGTTCCTCGCACAATAATGCTGTTACTGTGTACAACGTCCTCGTGGTTCTTCTACCTTCACTCTGTGTCAACTAGTTTAAGTCTTAACAGATTTTTCTGAAATTATGCTGATTATCATTTCTTATAGTATTACAGTATCCCATTGCAATCATATACCACAACTTATTCAGTCATTCCACAGTGATGGACATCCCCTCAATTTCCAATTCTTAGTCAACACAAGAAGAGCTGCTATACGTATTTTTGTACAAATAGGTTCTCTTCTCCCTGTTCCCTTTTATCTCTCTGGGATAAAGACTTAGTGGTACTATTGCTGGATCAAAGGGTTTGAGCAGTTTTAGGCATAGTTCCAAATTGTTCTCTCAAATAGTTGGATCAGTTCACAACTCAACCAACAGTGTCCCAGTTTTCCCACAGTCCCGCCAACATTTATCATTTTTCTTTTCTATCATTCTAGCCAATCTGATAACTTTGAGATGACACAATTTTTAAAATTTGTATTTGTCTAACAAATAGTGATTCAGAGCATTTTTTCATGTGACTAGATAGCTTTAATTTGTTCATCTGAAAATTGCTTGTTTATATCTTTAGACTATCAATTGGTGAATCACTTGTATTCTTATAAATCTGACTCAGTTCTTTATATATTTGAGAAATGAGGCCTTTATCTGAGATACTTGTAAACTTTTTCCTTTAGTTTTTTGCTTTCCTCCTCCTCCTCCTCCTCCTCCTCCTCCTCCTCCTTCTTCTTCCTTTTTGGAGGGCAATTGGGATTAAGTGACTTGCCCAGGGTCACATGGCAATTTTTTGTGTTAAGTGTCTGAGGTTGGATTTGAACTCAGGTCCTCCTGACTCCAGGGCCGGTGCTCTATTCACTGTGCCGCCTAGCCGCCCTGTTCTGCTTTCCTTCTAATTTTGGTTGTATTGGTTTTGTAAATGCAAAACTTGTTTAATTTTATATGATCAAAATTATCCATTTTGCATTTTGTAATGTTTTCTATCTCTTGTTTGATTCTAAGTTCTTCCCTTATTCATAGACCTGACAGATAATCCATTCCATGCTCTCCTAATTTGCTTATGGTATCACCCTTTATGTCTAAATCATGTACACATTTTGACCTTATCTTGGTATACATTGTGAGATGTTGGAATATGACTAGTTTCTGCCATACTATTTTCTAGTTTTCTCAGCAGTTTTGGTCAAATAATGAGTTTTTTTTTTCCCCAAAGCATTGACCTTTTGCTAAATTACTATGGTCATTTATTATAATCTAGCATATACCTAATCTATTCCACTGATGCACCACTCTATAATTAATGAATTTTAAAATGAAAACTATATAAAATGTAAAGATCATTTTGGACTACTGAAAGAGTTTAACTGAAGTAGGAACAAATAACATATCTATAAGTACTATTTAAAATGCAACCTCAAACAAATTGGATGCATTTAGGAATTATTCATAATGAAAAATATGAGTGAAGAATTATCTGTAGTTTTAAAAGTTTTTGCAAATGTGAACTTTATTTAAAAGATGATGGAAAGTTAAAAAAAAGAGCTCTTAGCAAAATTATGTGATGCTTAAGTAACCCATTTTGTCCTTTAGCCACCATTTTGTGAAGTTGTCTCAACTTCATCTAACTCACCTGATTTTGGAGAATTCATAAGATTACTCCCCCTTCCAACTATTACCTGACTTAAAGAATGTCACAAAACTACCCCTCTCCCTCTCACCTCAATGTCTCTAAATCCCCTACATCAACAAGAAACTAGGTATCTCAATCCCTATATCTAGATTTTCTGTCCCTTCAAATTGTATTTTAATTGAATAGATTTTATTTAATTTTAATAATAATATTTATTAAGAATATTTATCATTATATTAATATCACACATCAATATAATTATATATGATTAATATACTATAATATCAATAATATTTATATAATTAATAATAAAATTTAATATTTAATTTTAATTTAGTAGAGACCAAGGTTCTGGGTCCTTGGCTACTGAAAGCCTTGGACCAGATTTGTTTTTGCAACTGCTTGCATTGCTAAATAAATCCTTTGTCTGGATGAAGCTTGGTTTCTTTATTCTGACCAAACCTATGATAAGGGTCAGAGCACCAGGTGCTTTTGCATATTTGTGAATCATACTGGCTTTATCAAGCTGAATACTTAAAAGGATTTTTTGAGCTAGAAGAAAAAAGTATTTTTTTCCTTAAAAGTGAATTCATTTTATAACAGAAATTTTCTCTGTTTTTTTTTTTTGGTGGATATTAAAAAAACCCTAACAACTATGTTTCTAAATCAGAGATTTCTTAATTAGATGTGGCCAATATCCCATAACACTCTTGAGTGTGGCCTGAATCAGATTAAAATGTAGTTCCTATTTCATTTAAATTTGTTGATATGTTAATAAAAACATAAATATGTAAACATGTGGTTTTCTAAGTCAATATGCAGGCCATTTATGTATGATTTAGTGATCCATATTTGTCATACTAGTTTAAACTTCAATAGGGTTTTAAAAATAAAATGAAAACATTTTAGGAATATTAAAAATAACATTTTAGTGTACTTTTTCTTTTGAGGGGGTAAAGCAATAAAATTGTGCTAAGTGACTTGCCCAAGGTCACAAAACTAGTGTGTTAAGTGTCTGAGGTCAAATTTGAACTCAGATCTTCCTAACTCCAGGGCTGGTGCTCACTGCTCCACCTAGCTGCCTCTAGCATATTTCTTACTTCTAAAAAGATACATGTTCTGAAAAGTAGATAGAAGTAACAGTCTATTAATCACTTGCTTGTACAAAAAAAAATTGTCATCTTACTTTAGAGACTGTGATATATCTAAATGTGGATGACTAAGGAATTCACTTTCCATTGTCAAATGTGATATATTTGGGTTTAATTCATATGAACAAGAATGCTTAATAGACTTGACTTGTGATAGTTCATTGAAACAAGTGTTTGAAGATGAAAATCTATGATTTGGCTTTGTGTGAATAAAGCATTCTCTAGTTTGTCAAAGAAAAAAAAGCACACATTTTACATAATATGGTTTATAACATAAGATTTGTATAGGACAATTTTTTAACCTTAACTATTATCAAGACACAAATATTGATCTTAATTATTGCTTGAAAAACAATTCTGAATAGCAGTGCCCTCACTGATACTGCATTTTGAGAAACATTACAACAAAATACAATCCACCCATCACTTAATAATATTATTTGCTATTACTCCAGCATTTATAAATATGAAAAAAAAAAGATTTCATTAACATTTGCATTTGCTGCTCTGTTTACTGAATGCAGAAATTTTTGAATGTTAACAAATTGTATTACATTCTTAATTTTATTTGAATAAAATACAAGCTAAATTATTTGCATAATTTGTTTCCTAGAAAGTGGTTGGATAACTTTTTTTTTCCTAAAAGAAGACTGCTACCACATAAATTTTGGAAATCCCATCCTTGATCTTATTATGCCCCTGCCTCTAACAATTATTTAGCTGTGTGGTTATGAACAAGAAACTTTACTTCATATTTTCTTGATTCATCAGATGGGGCAGAAATACCTATATTACTCACCTCCTAGGTGAACTTAAAGGATATAATATCTGTAGATTGCTTTATAATCTGATTACTTTTTCCTAGAAGAATTTCTCAATTCCCTGTCCCCAGCTCTTATCACTCCTCTCACCCCAAATATTTTGCACATATTTTATATTTAATTATCAGCATAATGGTGGTTTTCTCCCAGGAGAATATAATCTCTTGAGACCAGAGACTACTTGGTTTTGTATTTACATCCTTAGAGTCTGCAAAATGCTTAACAAATACTTATTATTATTATTATTATTGCTTTCTGGAGGGGGGAAGGCAGGGCAGTTGGGAATAAGTGACTTGCCCAAGGTCACACTGCTAGTAAGTATTAAGTGTCTAAGGCCAAATTTGAACTCAGGTCCTCCTGACTCTAGGGCCAGTGCTCTATTCACTGTGCCACCTAGCCACCCAACAAATGCTTTTTGACTTGAATTTCGTGTGAGATTTGAAGTTCAGCATTCTTTTCCTTTGCTGTCTGTCTGGTAATGAGATATTTGTGGGGTTGCGACCCAGGTTCTGGGGGAAGGGGAAAAATCCTATCCTCTTGCATGTGGTGATTATGGGCCTGAGTGGGAAAAACAAACAAAAAAAAAGCTCTCAGAACTATTTAATCTTAGAACTATAATGTATATATTTAATATACATTTAAAAATCTGGTATTTTTCTATTAAGAAGTTTGTTTATACTTCCTTACTCTGTCACCTCATTCTTCTTATAAAAATTGACACCTGGGGAATCAAAGGCTATTCATCTTTATTATTGAAACTACAATCAGAGGACATGTCCTGATGTCACCATTTATTTCGGTGAAATCATCTCCATGTAGAAAAACAGAAAGAAGTACACAATCACATAAGTATTCCTCATTAACTCTTGCTTTCCTCTGTAGGGTGATAGCTAAGGCTCCAGAACTGGTTTTACGGTTTTCTTTTATAGTTTGTGGTTAGGTAATACTTGACCAGGAAAAAAAAAAACACAACAACACTATTTTAGAGAACTGGCCTTAGAGTCATGAATATTTTGGTTCAGGCCCTGCCTCTGTCACATATTGGCTGTGTGATCCTGGGAAAATAAATAAATCTCTCAGGCCTTTAAGACTATATGTTACAGAGAAGTTGACAGACACCCTGCATTGGCCAAATGTGAAAAATACACCTGGGGACTAAAGAAAGTGGTAAATCTGAAAGCACTCATAAAGCTCCTTTGTTTCTGACAACCTGTATGAAAATAAGAGTTCAATTGAAACTCAGTGTTGTTATTGAAACACCCTTACTTGGGAGCTTTCTACAGCAATAAAAGCGTAGGTCCAGGCCTCATCCCTATCACTGAGCAAATCTGTTATCCATTTTAGGAAATAAAAACCCATGGTGCCCTCCACTAAAATCTTTCTCCAGTATCCTTTCATAGTGTGGAGGTGACACTGAGTACTCAGATATTATGCCAATGGAATGCAAGGAGGAAGTGTTTCTCGTAGAGGTTCTGTGACAGATGTGTATCTTTTGTTCATGGAACATCCTACCTAAGTTTGGAGAGGTTTTGTCACCAGATTTGCCTATTGGGCAGTTAGGTAGCACAATGGATAGACTTCTGGGTCTAGTTAGCAAGACCTATCTTCAAATTCAGCATCTTATTAACTGTATGACCCTGGCCAAAGCACTAATCCTCTGTTTGCCTTAGTTTCCTCAAATGTAAGATGGAAATAATGATAGGACCTATCTCCCAGGGTTTTTCTGAAGATCAAATGAGCATATTTGTATGTGTTTAGCACATAATAAATAGGCACTTAACAAATACTTGTTCCCTTTCTTCTTTCCTTCCCTTCCTTCCTTCCTTTCTTTCTTCCTTCCTTCTTTCCTTCTTTTCTGCTTGCCTTCTTTCTTTCTTTTCTTCCTGCCTTCTTTCATTCCTTCCTTTGTTCCTTCCTTCTTTTCTTCCTTCCTTCCTTCCCTCCTTCTTTTCTGGGTTCTTGTCTTCCTTCCTATCAGTGATTTTTTATCCATAGAAATTCATGAAATTATCCTCTCAGAAACAAAATGGTAAAGATCTACATTGCTGGGGAGAGTATATATATATATATATATATATCAGAGTAATCATACTTTTCCAAAATATTAGTTTACCCTTCAATGACCACTATTTTTCAGCCTACACTTATTCCATAATTCCTTAATTTAGTGTTAAAAATTTGATAATCAAACCACAAGGAATGCCACAAGTTCACTTTATTTAGGTTTGATGTAGGGCAGACCAAAAGTACAGATGAAATAATTAAGACCTGTATGCCAAACCCAACACTAAGAGAAGGAGAGAGAAGTTAAAATTGATTCCTATATACGTACAACCAAAAGGACAGATGATTGCAGCTCTTGCTTGAATAAGGAACAAAATGGTCTAATTTCTCCTTGTTCTATTTCAGCTTTTCTATATTTGTATTTCCTACACACTTGAAAAGAAGAGTCACTAAAAGCTCTTTAGCAAACTTTGAAGAGTTTAATAGCACGGAGAATTTGAAAAAGACCCCTAGGGATTAGGGATTAAAGGAAGAGGTGTATCTTAAAATATGCTTATGTATACACACACACACACACACACACACACACACACTTCTTTTATCTGATAACCCAATATAAAAATATTCTTCAATACTATTTGGTTCACAGATACTCAGTGTTGCTAAATAGAGTTACTCCCTCATCAGCGGGAAGAAAAATATGAATGAGAGAATAGATAGCTTTCCCAGATGGCTTGATCATTTGGGAAGTGATATTTTATTCTACACATTAGTCCACTGTGAGAATTTCTCAAGGTCTAATGGACCAGCACAAATAAGATATCCCATTTGGCTAATGACCCAAATGGTAAGATCTGTTTCAATTTATGTATTTTCTTTAATTGGAATTTTCTGTACTATTTTTACTAGCTTCAATATGGTTGCTTCCTTCATCAGAGCTTTTCTAGTGAATGGCCAATCACAGCAAGTATGCCCTTGTTAAACAGTCATCTTCTTAATGACACATGTATCCAGCTCAGATTCCTTTCAGGGTACACCAAGTAGTGTCATTGATCCATCCCTGACAAAATGAATTTTATTTCTGATTGCTTTTCCAGTTCTAAAAGAAAAGTTGGTGCATTTTATCATGTATTTCCATTAGTCCATGGTAGAATTCTAGGGGAATATTTCAGAGTAATTTCCATGTGATTTTCTTGATTATAATCTAACTTTTTATATGTCTAAGAGTATATTATCATGATAAAGATTAATTTTATAGATGATTACAAAAATCTAGCTTCCAAAAAATATCTTTGTAGAGCTGAGTTAAGACATTTTTATGGACTAGGGAGATTGAAGGATTATGCCAGTGAATAGATGACACTTCTGGGACCAACACCAAAATCTCTTTGACTTCTCCAATTGGCTGCATTAACCCTTGTAATTTGCGGTCCCCTAAGTCTAAATGTCTATGAAATTGAAATTATGCTTTTTGTAAGTTTTTGGTACCCAGTCTTTCAGTGAATTTTCTTGCAGTATCAATTAATATACTGACATGAAAAGGGAAATTAACTGATTCTTCTATGTATCAGGTTCTTCATTTACAAAAAGACATAAATGATGTTAGCATGTTTATTTATCATGAAGATGAAATTATATATACTGCTCAAATAACTTCATTTTATAGTATAGAAAATAGACATTTTTCATTTCTTTCTTTTCTTCTTGTTCTTCTTCTCCTTCCTCTTCTTCCTCAACTACCTCTTCTTCCTCCTCCTCATAACTCTTGTCTGAACTTCTGATTTTATCAAGTGGGGTTGGCTGCTTTACTGAGAAGTGAAGTGTCTTACCCATGGTCATATAGCTGGTGGCAGCACCTGAACTAATTTCTTTCTCACTCCAAGAACAGGGCTTTATTTACTGACTGATTCTTTGTCTCTGTCTCTGTCTCTCTCTCCTTCCCCCCATATGTATAAATGTATATGTATAGATATGTGTAGATATGTTTAAGTATATGTACATATATGTGTATAAATACACACATACACATACACACATATCTATGTATTATATATAGGCCCTTTCTTTTGCTCATAGTTCTTAGGTACTTCTTATGAAGTAATAGAGAATGTTCACTTTCTCTTCCACAAAATAATCCTTCAATTTTTAGAAAATGAGTCTTTTTGCTGAAATCTTTTCTGTTATTTCCTGATGCTAGTCTTGTAAATTCTCTGGTTTCCTTCAAGACTGAGCACAAATGCTTCTTCCTGCAGCAGGAGGCTTTTCCCAGTCATCCTAGCTGCTAATGCCTTCCCCTTTAAAGCAACCCTCCTTAAACTCTGTATTTATCTTGGATGCATTGATGTATCCATATTAGAATGTAGACTTTTGAGATCAGGGACTATTTGTGTTTTTAATTTATATCCTCAGTGCTTAACATAGTGCTTGGCACATAATAAAGGCTTAATAATAAATGCTTATGATTTGATTAATTCAGGCTAAACATCCCCACTTAATTTCTTTCAACCATTCCTCATATGACTCATTTTCAATCTCATCATCATCTTGGTCACCTCTTCTTTCTGGATACAATCCACCTTTTACATCTTTCACTGTGGTGTTTTGCATAGATCACTGATATATGGCTTAAATAATAAATAACATTCATATAGTTTAACAAATATATATAGTATCATGTGATTATTATAATAACCTGTGAGCTTGGCAGTATTATTATACCCATATGATACCTGAAGAAACAGAAGTTCAGAAATATTAAATGGCTTGCTGAAGATCACATAGCTTGCAAGTATCTGAAAAAGGATTTAAACTTATATTCTTAATTCCTAGTCAAGAATACTATCTGACATGCCACCAATTGTTTCTTTCTTTCTTTTTTTTAAAGCAATTGGCGTTAAGTAACTTGCTCAAGGTTACATGGCTAGTCATTATTTATGTGTGGGTGCTCATTTTCTGAGGCCAGATTTGATCTTGGGTCATCCCAACTCCGAGGCCGGCCCTCTTACTCACTGCGCCACCTAGCCACCCCCTACTAATTGTTTCTTTGAATGAAGATTATAAAAATCAAGTTAAGACTGAATGTTACTCCAGGAATTTCATTATATGGAGTAGGATTATATAATAGTAGTATTTTATTTTATGTTTTAAACTAAATTATTTATTTTTAGCTTTCACCAATCACTTCCATTAGTTTTAAATTTTCTCCCCCCCCCCCCCAGACAACTTGCAATCTGATATGGGTTCTTCAATACATTCCTATTAAACACATTTTCACATCAGTCATGTCGCATATAAGACTTATAATGAGTGGGAAAAACCATGTGAAATAAAAAAAAACAAAATAAAAAGGAAAACAGTTTGCTTCATTCTGCATTCCAACTCCATAGTTCTTAGAACTGTAGGATTTTAGAGCCAAAACAATTTTTTAACAAATCATTTTGTCCAACCCCTTCATTTGAAGGATAGAGACACTGTGGCCAAGAGAATTTAACTGCTTAGGCAAAGTAACACAACTTTTTAGTAGATGAGCCGTTAACAGGTTTCTAGGACTCCTTGTTCAATGTTGCTATCACTGTACCATGTTGCCTCCCTATGATATCTTGTTGGAAAAATATTTATGTGAATCCATATTATCTTGAAAATCTATGAGAAAGAGGGGCACATTGTTATCAATAATAAAGATTTAACTTACATAGCACTTTAAAGTGTTTTGATCTTCAGCTATCTGGTATATAATGCTTTAAAGTTCCAAAGTCCCTTCATATCCTCTGCCTCATTTCATCCTCAGAACAACCCTATGAGGTAAACAGTGCATATATTATTATATGTATTTTATAGTTTGTTAATCTGAGGCTTATAGAAATTAAATAATTTGCCTAAGGTTACAATAGTAGGTGTTGAATACTAGGCTTTAGACCTAGATCTTTGCATTCCAAGGATTTGTTCTATTACTGATATTTCTGTTGACTTATAAATACTCTATAATTTAAGGGGAAGCATGAATAAAACAACTGACTGTACATTTTTATTTAGTCTCATTGTAAAAAATAGTTTGCCAACTTAATGTGCTAATCTGAGTGCATTTTAAAGGAGCTCTGAATCTCATTAAGTTATTCCATTATAGTTCTTTGGAACTGCAAAGATTCATTTGTCTCACAAACATCTTTGTACACCTGGATTAATTCCCAGTTCCTAACCATTCCAAAATCTCTTTTCCTCCAAGTTACAATTCAACTAAGTATCCACAAGATGGTGCTATAGTGGAAAGCACATAACCAGAAGTTACATAAAGCATGTATATTGTCAATGTGTGCAACCACAAATCTTCGAGTATCTTTCTATATTACAAACAAGGTAATTTCATTCATCACCCACGTCGTATGGAACATCACTCCACTTGGTCTTCCCTTGTTTTTCCCAATCCCCTGCTCCACCCTGCCTCATTTCTAGAGAAAATTACTCATAATGTTCTTAATTTTCTTCCACTAACTTGACTCCCATTTAGCATCATGAGCCAGCCTTTTATTCTAAAGGAGTGGTTTCTGAATATGGTGATGAAAACAATACTATTATTCACTGGGGTGTTTTTTGGAAAATATTTGTAATAGAATTCATCAACACATCCTACAAACGGCAAAGGGTGGAGAAGATGCTGTCTGATGAGAGCTCACATGGCAGATTTTGGTGCTTAAGGTGACCATGAACTTTATATGAGTCAACTGTGTGATAAAGTTCCTAAAAATCAACCAAAAAGTACAATCTTAAGATGCCTGATGACCTGACTCCTGAGCCTCACACAGAATATACTTCGAGGTTTAAGCCATATTTTCTTTTTCTTTTTCTTTTTTTTTTTTTTTTTGGAGGGGGGAGGGCAGGGCAATTGGGATTAAGTGACTTGCCCAAGGCCACACCACTAGTAAGTATTAAGTGTCTGAGGTTGGATTTGAACTCAGGTCCTTCTGACTCCAAGGCCAGTGCTCTATTCACTGGTCAACCTAGCCACCCCCAACCAAAATTTTCTTAAGACAAAAATTTATAGACCATACATAGAGGAAGGAGCTCCCTAGGAGACTTGCCTTCACTTCTTTTATTGTAAAATTTTGTTTTCCCATTCATCTACAGAAAAAGGATGCTTTTCCTGCATGCATTTAACTTCTTTGCATATTTTAGGGATTTATCTGGTGCCAATATAGAGTCTAGTGGGGCATAAATGTCTGGACTAGTAGTAAGGAAAGACTGAGTTCAAATCTCACATTTTATTTCTTTCTAGCCAAGGGACCCTGAACAAATCACTGCATCTTATTGCTTTAGACAACTTTCACTTATCTACTAAGTTATGAATTTTTTCCCTTATTTTGATGGAAGGAGTTATAAAACCTAAGGAAAAAAAATCCTTCAATACTGATATTGGCACATCTGTCACACCACATAATACATTTTTCTGTGACATTCAATAATAATAAAAAATTAAAAAACAATTCCCATAGTCTTGATCTTGATCATAATGCAAATTCTTGCCATCCTCTTTTGGCATGTTCACTCTACTACTTTTCACCACATTATACTGTACTTTTATTACTTGTCTGGCATGACCTTTATTATTTTCTCTGACTTTTTAGTAGGATTTTAAAAAATATTTATTTTTTATTTTATCTTATCTTATCTTATTTATTTATTTATTTTTTGGGCGGGGAGTGCAATTGGGGTTAAGCAACTTGCCCAAGGTCACATGGCTAGGTTTTTTTTTTGTTTGTGTGTGCTAAGTGTCTGAGGCCAGATCTGAACTCAAGTCCTTCTGACTCCAGGTCCAGCGCTTTACTCACTGTGCCACCTAGCCACCCCGTTCGTAGGATTTCTGTGTGAATCTTATATTTGATGTTCATTATTATCAGTTGCTTCCAATGAAAAATATCACTGTTGTACTCTTCTGATCACTCTACCTTAATTGCATACTTAACTTTTCCAATGAATCTATGATATCATCAATTCATGGTTTTGTCATATGATGCTGATTTTAGTCCAATCATACCTGCCCATACTGGGCAACTCTTGTTCATGTTCTCCTGAAAGGGTGTTACAGGGAGTCCACAAAACCTTCTGGAGGCTTTCTTTGCCTTTCCCAAGATTCCATGGGATTAAATGGAGTGCCCTTGCAGTTCACCTATCATTCTTTGCTCTTGCTGTGTGATCAGCCTCTCTTCTTCTCTTATCATGTAGCTTCTTGATGATGTTCTTTACTCTTGTTATTCTTTGGAATTCATTGATTATGTGTTGCAGCCTACTCATGCCCACCATTTGTTCACCTCCCTGCATTGTCCTCTGTGTGATATTTATCTTTAATGCATCAGAGGCAGTGGTGTTCCATGTTCTGCTGCCATATAGCAATACCAGTAAAATGAAAGTACCAATAAAAAGATGGGTCTTTGCTTTCTCAGGAAGCTTGACATCAGTAAAAATGCTTTGTAATTTCCCCAGTGCTCACTCTCCTTTATAACTCTGGGCCCAGTTTACTATCCATCTGTATTATCTGTCCCAGATATACATTCTCTTGGACAGCCTATATGGGATATCCATCCAAATGCATATTGAAATCTCGGCAATAAGCATTCTTTATTCACTTGTTCCCATTTAAATGGACAAGTTAAAATTCTTTGAGTAATTATAAATCTTTTTTTCCAGTAATGTCTTGGTGCTTGATGCAATCAACACAGTTATCTACAGAAAAGGGGCAATTAGAAGACCTCATCATCTCCAGGGAATTCCTTTCATATCTGAATTCCTGTTGGATCTTCCCCACCAGAATGATTCATACCTTGGACAAATACCAATTTTATATCTTAACTGATATTAAGAGATGGCCATTTTCATTGTTATTTTTGTTGTTGCATCTTCTTAGGAATCCTGTAAGATTTTGATGAACCAATGTAAGAAATGTTATTATAAAATAACCTCTAAGGCCTTAGGTTTTTATTTATATTATATATATTTATATGTATATGTTATTTATATATATTATTTATATTTATTTGTATGTTTATCCTAGGAATGCCTCCATCAGAGATGCTTTATCATAAAGTTTTTGCATAGATGAGAATAATTATATCAGTATATTGCTATTTATGTCCTCTTGTTTACTTTTTTCAACATTTATGAGGTCTGAGATTCCCCCCTCCCCCATGCCCTTGGTATCTGCCCTTCCCTCAGATATCTTACATGTTGTTTTCTCATCCCTCCCCATCCCGTATTTATTCCTTCCAGCATGGATCTCCTTTATATACACTAGATTCAATACAGCTGCTTTTTCCATCTTTGTTCTCTTTAGTACCATATCAATCTCCCTTATCCCACATGTCACTGAAGATTGAATCTAAAGTTGGCTTTGGCCATCCTCAAAACCTTTGGATCAAGGTAAGCTGACTAAGGAACAAAAAGTTAATCTGCTCCACACTTTGCAGGCATTGCTATTTATTGTTAAATTCATGCATTTCATAGTTTGTCTTAGTCCAATTTAATTCTGTAATTTTGGTGTAGTGGAAGGAGAATTGGTTTTGGAGTCAGAAGACTTGAGTTCAAATTTCACCCCATCACTTAATAGTTGAAGGACTTGAGCATGCCATTTAAACCTTTTTGTTGCAGTTTCCTTATTTATATAGTGAAAAGATGATTTTATTCCCTTCTAGATGCTATGTAAGATTCACTTCAGGTCTGGTCTTATGCTCCCTCATAGTCATTTGTTATATGTCTAGTGTGTACTTTAGAGCAGCACAGTGGTAGATGTTGGGGAGATAACTAAGCTAAAACAAGATCTGGTTCTATTCGATAAGCATTTATTTAGTGTCTCAAGCACAATACTATGTTAGTAACCAAATTATAGGAGTTAGTAACTTAACTCTTACTAGCCATTATTAACTGTTACTATTAGCAAGTTCCTACTGTATGAACTGCTTACAAGTTTCTGTTCCCATGATGATTATAATGCACTTGAGGGAAAAGAGCCACATAATCAAACCATCCTAATACACAATGATATTAAGTACTTTAGAGATATGCAAAAGAAATGTGTTGAATTAAGTCTGCTATAAAAGATCACTACCAATAGAGAGAGAAATGGAGGTCAGGAAGGGCATTCTGAAAGAAGTGGCATTTGGGTTGAACATTGAAGGATGAGGAAGAATCCAATGGGAAAAGAAGTGGAAAGAGCAAATTTCAGGTAAAGGCAACCATAGCATAAAGAAAGGAATAGAGGAAGGAAAGCAAAAAGCCTATAGTTTTTGCTGAGCAATAAATCAATAAACATTTTTTCATTTTCCCCTTTTATTTATTTTATTTTTCCCTAGTTACATGTAAAACAATTTTTTACCATTCATTTTTAAAACTCTCAGTTCCAAATTCTCTCCCTCCCCCCCCATTGAGAAGGAAAGCAATTTAATATAAGAAATGCATATGTAGTCAAGCAAAAACTATCCATAATAATCATATTGTAAAAGAAAACATAGACCAAAAAAAA
This sequence comes from Gymnobelideus leadbeateri, assembly GCA_011680675.1. Lineage (NCBI taxonomy): Eukaryota > Metazoa > Chordata > Mammalia > Diprotodontia > Petauridae > Gymnobelideus > Gymnobelideus leadbeateri. The sequence continues at coordinate 171,357 of WOXC01005718.1, read as the reverse complement.
CCCTCAAGAAAAATAAAGTTAAAAAAAAGCATGCTTTGATCTGTCTTCATACACTATCAATTCTTTCTCTGGGGATGGAGAGCATTTTTCATCATAAATCCTTCAGAGTTGTCTTAGATCATTGTGTTGCTGAGAATAGCTAAGTCTTTCATAGCTGATCATCTTACAATAATATTATTACTTTGTACACAGTGCATTTCACTTTGTATCAGCCCATGCAAGTCTTTACAGGTTCTTCTGTGAGCATCCTGCTCATCATTTCTTACAGTACATATTACATCATACTAACATAGCAGAATTTGTTCAACCATTCCACAATTGATGGACATCCCCTCAATTTCTATGTCTTTTCCCCCAGAAAAGAGCTGCTATGAATATTTTTGTGCATAAAGGTCTTTTTCCTTTTTTAAAAAATCTCTTTTGTGGTACATTGGTAGTGGTCTTGCAAGATCAAAGGCTATGCATGGTTTTATAGCCCTTTGGGCATAGTTCCAAATTGCTCTCCAGAATGGTTAAATCAGTTCACAACTCCAACAGTGCATTAATGTCACATTTTTCGTATTTGCCCTCCTACATTTGTCATTTACTTTTTCTTTCTTTTTAGCCAATCTAATAGGTATGAGTTAGTATCTCAGACTTGTTTTAATTTGCCTTTCTCCAATCAATAGTATTTCTCCAATCAAGAGTATATTTTTCATATAGCTATAGATAGCTTTGATTACTTTATCTGAAAACTGATCATACCTTTTGATCATTTATCATCTGGGAAATGGCTCTTATTTTTTTTTTATGAATTTGACTCAGTTCACCATATGTTTGAGAAATGAGGCCTTTATCAGAGAAACTTGCTTCAAAATCTTTTTTCATAGTTATTATTGCTAACTGTATTCCCCTCCACCCTATCTCTTACTCCTCCATTTATTCTAGTCTCTTGCTCCTTTCTCCTTGTCCCCCATCAAAAGTGTTATGATTCTGACTATGCCCTCCTCCAATATGCCCTTCTTTCTATCACTTACCCCCTTCTCTTATCCCTTTCCCCACATACTTTCCTGTAGGGTAAGGTAGATTTCTATACCCACTTGAGTGTGTATGTTCTCTTTTTGAGCCAATTATAAGGAGAGTTTATATATATGACTTCTAACTACCCTAATAATTAGAAAGATCTTATAGTTACAAATATAATCTTCCCATGTAGGAATGTAAAAAGTTTAAACTTAAGACCCTTATGATTTCCCTTTCATGTTTATCTTTTTATGTTTCTCTTGAGTCTTGTAAAAGTCCTCTCTCTTATTGAATGTTCATCCCTCCCCTGCCGCCAGGATTCTACTCAGTTTTGCTAGATAGATTATCCTTGGTATCAGTCCTCGATCCCCTGCCCTCCAGAAGATCATATTAAAAAACCCTCCAGTACTTTAATGTAGAAGCTGCTAAATCTTGTGTTATCCTGACTGTGACTCCAAGATACTTGAATTACTTCTTTCTGGCTGCTTGCAATATTTTCTCCTAGATCTAGGGAGTCTGGAACTTGACTATAATATTCCTGGCAGTTTTAATTTTGGGATCTCATTCAGGAGGTGATTGTTAGATTGTTTCAATTTATATTTTCCCTTCTGGTTCTAGAATATCAGGGTAGTTTTCCTTGATAATTTCTTGAAGGATGATGTCTAGGCTCTTTTTTTGATTATGACTTTCAGGTAGTTGAATAATTATTAAATTATTTCTCGTGGATCTATTTCCTAGTTCAGCTGTTTTTCCAGTGAGATATTTCACACTGTCTTCTATTTTTTCATTCTTTTGGTTTTGTTTTATTGTTTCTTAATTTCTCATAAAGTCGTTAGATTCCATTTGCTCCATTCTAATTTCTAAGGAATTATTTTCTTTAGTGAGCTTTTCGACATTATTTTCCTTTTGGTCAACTCTGCTTTTCAAATCATTCTCATCATTGGCTTTCTGGACCTCTTTTCCTATTTGGCCTAGTCTTTTTTAAGGTGTTATTTTCTTCAGTATTTTTTTAAATCTCCTTTACCAAGCTGTTGACTCTTTTCTCATGATTTCCTTGCATCATTCTTCTCTTCCCAATTTTCCTCTATCTCTCTTACTTGATTTTCAAAGTACTTTTTGAACTCTTCTATTGCCTGAGACCAGTTTCTAGTTTTCTCAGAGGTTTTGGATGTAGGAGCTTTGACTTTGTGTCTTCTTTTGAGTGGGTGTTTTGATCTTCTTTGTCACTATAATAATTTTCTATAGACAGTGCTCTTTTCCCCATTGCTCATTCCCCCAACCCATTACTTGAATTTAACTCTTTGTTAAAGTAGGACTCTGCTTCTAGGTGGAGGACACTGTCCCAAGTTTCAGGGGGTTTGTGCAGCTGTTTTCAGAGATACTTCTAGGGATCTATATGTTTTCAGTTCTTCCAAAGTTGTACGATCTAAGGAGAGGTCTTAGCTGTGATATAGTCTGTGAATGACCAAAAGCACTCTTTTCTGTCCTGGAACTATGAGGAGGGTTCTCCACTGGGGCTTCAAGCTCTGCTCTGCTATTTCTCCTTATCACTCTGAGACTGCTACCAGAACTATGACCCAGATATGAGTATGGGCAACAGAGTCCTGCCTCAGTACTAGCAAAATGGCCCTTGCAATCTCCTTCTAACCAATTGTTTAACTTCCTTACTATCTGTGGGCTGAGAGCCCCATAAGTAGCCACTGCCGATTCAGTCACTCCCAAGGCCTGCTCCTGGTTTGCTGTGGCCAGGGCTTTCTATGTTCAACTGCATGTTATTCTCACTCAGGTGCAGCAGACCTTTTGCTATTGATCTTCCAAGTTGTCTTTGGGATCTGTGGATTGAGACTTCCCCAAAATGGCAGCGATTCAGTTGCCCAAGTCCTGCTCTGGGTTTGCTGGGACCGGCCTGTGTTGGAGGGACCTGTACTGGACTGTTATCCTCTCTCACCCTGGTGCAACAGACCTTTCCTGCTGACCTTTCCAGTTGTCTTGGGCTGGAAATTTGTTTCACTCCAACTTTTTGAGGGTTCTGCTGATTTAGAATTTGTTTAGAGTCATTTTAAAAAGTTATTTGGGGGGGTTTAGGGGAGAGCTCAGTTGAGTCCCTGCCTTTATTCTGCCATTTTGGCTTTGCCTCCCCAAAAACATTTATTAAAGACTTTTTATATACTAAGAACTTGTACAAAGTTGAAGGCAAAATAATTCCTGTGGTTCTTTCCCTAAAAGAGCTTACATTATAATGGGCAAGACAAAACATACAAGAAACATATAAAGAAGATACAAGACAGTCCTGGAACAAAAGGTATTAATAGTTGGGGGACTAAGAAAAGCCTCCCATAAAAGGTGGTGCTTGGTATATAAATCTTGAAGAAAACAATGGAATATCGAAGGTATTGATGAAGGAGAGGATTCCAGATCTTGGGTATACTCAATTCCATGTCACAGAGATGGAGTGTCTGTAGTTCAGTGTGTTTGATGAAAGAGAAGAGAATGGAAAAGGAGAAAGGGAACATGTAATGAAGAGTTACAAATGTTAAATAGAGGATATTATATTTGACTCGAGTTAATAGTGAATCATTCTTATTTATTGAGCAGTGTGATAACATGTCCAGACCTATACTTATAGAAAATCACTTTGGAGACTGGATGGTTGATTGATTGTAGTGGGGGCAAAATTAAGGCAGGGAGACCAAGCCAGAGGTTGTTTCAACAGTCCAGTCATGAGGTAATAAAATCCTAAATTAGAGTGGTACCTGTGTTAGTAGAGTGGTGTCAAATATGAGAGATATTGTAGAGAGAGAAATTTTAAGATTTAGCACAGAGAAGAGTAACGTGAGATAATGTTTGGAAAGGGAGGGTGGCATTAGATTGTAGAAGACCTTGAATGTCAATGAAAGGAAATTGAACTTTACTCATTAGGCAAAAGTGAAACACTGATGATTTTTGAGCAAAAAAGTCACAAGACCTGATTCATATATTAATAAAATTAATATGGCAATGTAATCAAGGAAGGATTGAAGATACAGAGAGAGTGGAGGAAATGTCCTATTAGGATTCTATTTCAATAGTCCTGGCAGCTGGTAATGAGCATCTATACTTGGGCAGTGGCAGTGCTAGCAGGATTAGAATGCAGGGGCATCTCAGAAAGGCCAATCCAATCCAGACTTAAGGTACTCTTTGATTTGCAAAACAATAGCTCACCATTGTTTTTATTTTTACTATTTAGACATAAATTTAGTTCAAAGCAAAGACATTCAGTGAAATTGTCTAAGAAGGGGATAGGAGTGGCACACTCTCTCACAGACGATATACATACTATTAATGGAAAAAGTAGATGTCATGGATGAGGAATATATGTGAAGCCAGCAAGATATATGGAAATTGTGCTGATTTTGGAGTCAGATGAGTTGGATTTGACTACAATAGCTGCTACTAATTATCTGTGTGACCTTGGCAAGTCATTTAAACTTTTTGGACCCTACTTGTACATTTGTCAGATGAATGGTTAAATTAGATGGTCTCTAAAGCTCCTTCAGCTATACATCTATGAACCCATAATTTGTAGGAAAAGATATGTGATCTGTTCCCAAGTGTGGCATGGGGGCTCATTCCTCCAGTTATGTAGGCCAAACAAGTGTCCTCTGGTTATATCTTCATGCTGCCCCCTGGGCCTTTCCCCTAGCTTTCTCACATGACATGCTCTACTGAATTTGTGGCAGCTGTTGAACAATATCCCACTATTCTTCTGGCTAATGTGGTATTCCATTTTGCTAGATTGTGGTTTCCGGGTTACTCTCTGTTACCAGCTTCGGGGTATTAGTCAATGTGTTGAGTTGAACTGCTATAGCTTCCCTAGAAGAGGATGAATGGATTCTGCTGTCTCTATTTTAGCTTTGAGCACAGAGAATTAAACTTTTGTTCTTTTAGTGAGTAGGCAATTTCCAGGCATTAGAATAAGGAAAAACTTGCAACTTCTTTTTCTTCATTAGAGAAGATAAATCTGTTGTTTCCCAGAGTCTCCCATACAACCTTACTCTCCAGAAAGAGTCAGTTTTCAGCAGTCAAAATTTTTTGAAGCATGGAACAGTTAACAGGTAAGCAGAACCCACAGGCATTAAATTTGCTTTCAAACCTAATCCTCCCTGCTTACCAGGGATAATGTCCCCCAAATTACACGATAAATTAGAGTTAGAAAGTTTTTGTAACTTCCATGTAATGCCTTTTTTGGCGATACTGTGTTCCAATGTGAATTTCTGAAAAGGAACTACCCAGGAGCCAGGTGTGTCTGGGGAACTATAATTTTTCTCCCTAACCCTCAGGTTCCTTAGTTCTATATAAACGAATAAGAGAGGGCAAGGTAAGTATGGAAACAACATAAACCTTGCTGGAGCCATGCCAAAAGATCTCTCTTCAACTCCATTCTTAGATACGAAATATTTTTTACCTCATGTATGACTGGCAATAAGCCATCTAGGCTTTGAGTCAACTTACAGGTAGCATGGGCAGAACTTGGTAACTAATCCCCCTTTTTCACACCTTGAGACAAAAATAATCCTAAAATTTCATATACAGGAGACAGGTTGGGTGATGGTGCCACTGGCAGAAAAAGTGAAGACAGAAAGAGGAACAGGCTTAGTGAGAAACATACTACTACTACTACCTACTGCTACTACTGCTACTACTACTACTGACTTGCATTTATATGGTACTTTAAAGTTTGCAAGTTTTAGAAATAAAATTTTGTTTCTTTAAAATTAACTCAACCCTGTCTGCTTTACTTTAGAAATATCTTATTTTATTCCCAGACTAACCCTTGGAGGTACATGTTATTAATATACTCATTTTATATGAGGACTGAGGCAGACAAAAGTTAAGGAACTGGGCAAAGGCCACATATATAATAAATGTCTGAGCAGGATTTGACAGATCTTCCAGAATCCAATTCCAACATTTTTTCTACTGTGCCACTTAGCTGCCTCTAACAAAATAATAATAAATTTGATTTTGTTGACTCTGAAAAACCAGTGGAACATCCAGAAGCAGATATTCTCTAAGAAATTAGAGCTGTGGGTCTGAAGGTCAGATGAGAAGTCAGGATTGGGGATTTAGTTTTTGGAAGTTATATATTTATGAGTGGCAGTTGAAATCAAGAGAATTAATGAGATTGGCAAAAGGGAAAATGAAGAGAGAAAAGAAAAGGGCATGAGAAATGAATATTTTTCTCTTGTAGTTACTAACTAATTATTGTATTAAGACTAAGTTTTCCCCCTTTCTACTTCCTCATCCAGAAATCAATCAGTGTGGGAAATCTCTCTCAAAGATTTACCCAGGCCAAGAGCAAATCAGACAGTAAAAGAAATTCTAAGTTTGGGTTAATGAGTGTATTTCTGCTCATTATGTTTGCTCAGAGGTCTGGGAAAATGTTGATTCTCCCTTTAATCAAGGCAGGTAATATAGAAATTGATGTTTCTTTCACCAAGATTTGGGATACCTAAGTTGTCCCAAGACCCTCATTTTAATGTAGCCTACTTCCCATTGTGTTAAGATAGTCACCCCTCAGGAACACCTACTTTTTGAATGGCATATAAACTGTAAGCCCATGGCTATGAGAGGCCTTTTGTCTAAAAGAGATGCTAAATGACCATCTTTTTATTAATAACATGGTGACCTTGTTAATAAAATGATTAAATTACCCAGAAACTCTGTCTCAGAATTTTAAAAATTTCCATAAGAGTCAATTACAGACTTTAAAGTCCCTAAGAGAACTGCAAGAAGATACTGAAGCCAGTGAAGTAGACATGTTAGACTGCTTAAATAGGGAAGGAGGAAAACCAGGTGAGTGTGGTATATATGAAGTCAAAGTAGGAGAGGATGGACAACCATGGCAATGTTGCAGAGAAATCAAGGAGAATGCAGCACTATGGCACTATGGCAATCATAGGGTTGTTTTTTTTTTTTGCTCTAAAATTGTGGGAAGAAGTCCTTTATTATTTATAAACCCTTTATTTTCACCCTCTTAATGTTTGTTTTCTTATGTCTTAAATTTTTGAAACTTTTTTTGTCTTTATTAATTTGTTCATTTACTTTGAGTTTACAAGATTCAGTTCCCCAGTTCTCTGAGTTTCAAATTTTCTCCCCCTCCCTCCCCTTAGCCCCTCCATGGTGGCATACAATCAGGTAGAGTATCTGCAGACACTTTCACATTAGACATTGGTCAGGTTATAAAAAAGGATTGTAATTGATGGAATGAACAATGGGAAAGAGGAAACAAAACCAAACAAGAAAAAGAAAGAGAGCAGGTAATTTGCTTCAATGTGCATTCAGACTCTGTTCTTTCTGGTTCTTTCTCTGAATGTAGACATCTCTCTCCATCATAAGCCTTTTGGAGTTGACTTATAGCTCTTATTGCTGATTTGGAGTTGACTTATAGCTCTTATTGCTGAGAAGAGTCCAGTCTATCAAATTTGGTTGTCACACATGCGTTGTGTCTGTAATTGTGTACACATTTCTCCTGGTTCTGCTCTTCTCACTCAGCATCAGTTTGTATAAGCCTCTCCAGGTAAATATGAAGGCCATCTGCTCCTTGTTTCTTATGGTACAATAGTATACCATTACATTCATATACCACAACTTATTTAGCCATTCCCCAATTGATGGGCATCCCCTTAATTTCCAGTTCTTTTCCACCACAAAAAGAGCTGTTATAAATATTTTTGCACATATGGATCTTTCTCCTGCTTCTATGATCTCTTTGGGATATAGCCCTAGAAGTGGTATTGCTGGGTCAAAGGATATGAAATTACTTATAGCCCTTTGGGCATAGTTCCAGATTGCTCTCCAGAATGGTTGAATCAGTTCACAACTCCACCAGCAATGTATTAGTGTTCCTATTTTTCCACATCCTCTCTAGCATTCATAATTTTTCTGTTTTGTCATCTTAGCCAATCTGACTGGTGAGATGTGGTACCTCAGAGTTGTTTTGATTTGCATTTCTCTAATCAATAGTGATTCAGAGCATTTTTTCCTATGCTTATAGATACCTTTAATTTCTTCCTCTGAGAACTGTCTGTTCATATCCTTTGACTATTTATCAATTGGGGAATGACTTGTATTCTTATAGATTTGACTCAACTCTCTGTATACTCCAGAAATGCTTCCTTTACCAGAGACACTGGCTGAAAAAATTCTTTCCCAATTTCTGACCTCCTCCCCAGTCCTGGCTACATTGGCCCTGCTTGCACAGAAGCCCTTCAGTTTCATGTAATCAAAGTTATCCACTCTGCATTCTACAATGCTCTCTGATTCTTGCTTGGTCACAAAATCTTCCCCTCTCCATAAATCCGACAGGCAAACCACTCCTTGCCCTCCTAGACCATGAATAGTGTCATCCCCCCAACCTAGATCACACACCCATTCAGACTTAATCTTCGTACACAGTGTTAGATAACGGTCTATGCCCAGCCTCTGCCACACCACACTCCAGTTTTCCCAGCAGTTTTTGCCAAACAGTGAGTTCCCATCCCCAAAACTGGGGTCTCCAAGTCCATCAAAGAGTTTATTATTATAGTCATTGACTGCCAAGTTCCCTGCATACAATACCTTCCACCTATCCACTCCTCTACTCCCCAGCCAGCACCAAGTAGCCTTGATGACCGCTGCTTTACAATACAGACCAAAATATGGTATAGCTAGGCCACCCTCCCCAGCATCTTTTCTCATGAATACCCTTGATGTTCTGGACCCTTCACTCCTCCAAATAAATTCTGTCACTATTTTTTCTAGGTCTATAAAGTAATTTCTTGGTAAATTGATTGGTATGGCACCAAATATGTAATTCAATTTAGGTAAAATTATCATTTTCATCGTATTAGCTCAACCCAGCCATGAGCAATTGATGTTCTCCCAATTAGCCAGATCTGACCTTACCTGTGTGAAAAGTGCCCTGTAGTTATGTTCACATAGGTCTAGGATTTGTTCTGGCAGGTAGACTCCCAAATATTCTACAATGTCTACAGTAACCTCAAATGAGACCCCTCCTTCTATCCCTTGCTGCTGGACTTCATTCCTATACTTTCCACTGTTTTTAATAGGAATGGATGTTTTACTTTGTCAAAAGCCTTTTCTGCATCTACTGAGATAATTATGTGGTTAGAGAAAAGAGAGGTCAATGAATTTGGCATGCAATTGAAAAAGCTAGAAAAAGAACAAATTGAAAATCCACAATTGTTGTATACAATCACAGAGACAACATATGTGTGATGACCAATTATGACAGACTGGACTCTTCTCAGCAATACAGTGATATAAGTCAATCCCAAAAGACTCATGATGGAGAGAGATGACTATATCCAGAGAAATAACTAGAAAGAACTGAGTTTGAATCCTGATGGAAGCTAACTACTTGATCTTTTTCTTTTCATTGTTTGGTTTTATTTCCTCTTTACCATTTTTCATTACGTCTGGCACAATACGCCTCTGTAACCTGACTAATGTCTAATGTGAAGGTATTTGCAGATCCTATACTGGACTATATGCTGTGGGTGGGGAGAGGGAGGGAAGGGAAATTTGAAACTCAAGGAACTATGGAATTGAATCTTGTAAACTAAAAATAAATAAATTAATAATAAAAAAGAAAAAAATCCATAATTAGATACTAAATTAAAGATAATGAAAACCAAAGGAGAGATTAATAAAATTGAAATAAAGAAAACTATTGAATTAATAAATAAAATTAGGAGCTGGTTTTATGAAAACACCAATAAAATTGATAACCAATATGAGAAAAAAGAAAGAAGAAAACCAAATTATGAGTATCAAAAATGAAAAAGATGAATCTAATTCTCTGTTCTCTAATTTATTCATGTATGCACTCAGGGATATAAAACTTCCCCTAAGAGCCACCTTTGCTGCACCCCACAAATTTTGGTATGTTGTCTCATTATTGTCATTCTCTTCAATGAAGTTACTGATTGTTTCCATGATTTCTTGTTTGACCCACTCATTTTTTTTTTTTTTTGCTTTTTTTTTGGAGGGAAATTGGAGTTAAGTAACTTGCCCAAGGTCACAAGGCTAGGTTTTTTGTTTGTGTGTGTTAAGTGTCTGAGGCCAGATCCGAACTCAGGTCCTTCTGACTCCAGGGCCGGTGCTCTACTCACTGCTCTACTCACTGTGTCACCTAGCCGCCCCTGACCCACTCATTCTTTAGTATTAAACCATTAAGTTTACAATTAGGTTTTGTCTGTCTTTTCATGGCATATTATTGCATATGATTTTTATTGCATTATGATCTGAGAATGATGCATTTAATGTTTCTGCCTTTCTGCACTGAACCGTGAGGTTTTTATGTCCTTGTACATGGTCAATTTTTGTCTATGTGCCATGTACTGCTGAGAAGGCACACTCCTTTTCATCCCCATTCAGTTTTCTCCAGAGATCCATCATATCTACCCTGTCTAAAATTCTATTCACCTCCTTAACCTCTCTCTTGTTTATTTTGAGGTTGTATTAAGTTCAGAGAGGGGGAGATTAAGGTCCCCCACTAGTATAATTTTGCTATCTATTTCTTCCTCTAATTCCCTTACCTTCTCCTCTAGGAATGTGGATGCTATACCACTTGGTGTATATATGTTAAGTAATGATATTGCTTCATTCTCAAGGGTGCCCTTTGGCAGGATATAATTTCCTTCCTTATCTCTTTCAACCAAATCAACTTTTGCTTTTGCTTTATCTGAGATAAGGATTGCTACCCCTGCTTTTTTTTTTTTTACTTTAGCTGAGGCATGATATATTTTACTCCAGCCTTTTACCTTTACCTTGTTTGCATCCCTGTTTCAAATGTGTTTCTTGTAAGCAGCATATTGTAGGAATATGGTTTTTAATTTATCCTGCTATCTGCCTCCATTTTATGGGAGAGTTCATTCAATTCATGTTCAGTTATGATTACTCTCTGTCTCTTTCCCTCCATCCTATTCCCTCCCTTATTTATGCTTATATTTTTCTCTCCTTCTCCCTTCCCCTCCTCAAAAGCTTTCCTTTTGACTACCACCTCCCTCAGTATTCCCTTCTTATCAGCCTCCCTCCCTTTTCCTCCCGTTCCCCTTTACTTCTTCCTTCCCTTCTAACCATCTCCCCCTTTCATAGCCCTTCCCCCCTCCTGCTGCCTGTAGGATATTTTATACTTAATGTAGTATATTATTTCTTCTTTGTACCAAGAGTGACAAGAACAAATCTCATGCAAAGCTCCTCTCCCTCCCCTTTTCCCCTCTATTATGTATGTTTTGTGTCTCTTCTCAATAGAGTCCTATGTTTAACTGGTTGTGTTATTCCCTCCTTGCACCAGAACCAATGAGGGAAAAACTCATATAATACTCATCTCCTTCCCTTTTTTACCTCTGCTATATTGTTTTTATGCCTCTTTGTGTGGCATAATTTACCCTTTTCCACTTCATTGTATCCTCTTCTTCCATTGCAGTCCCTTTGTAGCCCTTAATAAGTTCTTTTTTAATATCATGTTGTGTAATTTATACTCGTACCCTCTACTTATCTATAAACAGTTTGCTCTTATTAAATAACAAGGGGTGTGTGTGTGTGTGTGTGTGTGTGTGTGTGTGTGTGTGTGTTTCTTGTTTACCTTTCTATGTCTCTCTTGAATCTCGTAATTGGAGGTTGAATTTTCCATTGAGCTCTGGCTTTTTCATCAGGAAAGTCTGGAAATCTGTTATATTGTTGAATGACCATCTCCTTGCCTGGTAGAATATATTCAGTTTTATTGGGTAGGTTATCCTTCATTTTAACCGGAGCTCTTTTGCCCTGCTAAAAATTGTATTCCACTTCCTCCAATCTTTTAGTGTAGAGGCTGCCAGATCATGTGCAATCCTCATTATGGTTCCACAATATTTGAATTGTTTCTTTCTGACTGCTTGAAGTATTTTCTCCTTTACCTGGTTGTTCTGGAGTTTGGCCACAACATTTCAAGGACTTTTCAATTTGAAATCTCTTTCAGGAGGTGTCTGGTGGATTCTCTTGATTTCTATTTTACCCTTGGGTTCTAGTATCTCAGGGCAGTTTTCCTTGATGAGCTCTTGGAAGATGTTGTCCAGGCTCATTTTTTCATCATGATTTTCTGGTAGGCCTATGATTCTCAGATTATCTCTCCTGGATCTGTTTTCCAGGTCAGTTATTTTTCCATTGAGATATTTTACCTCTTTTTCTAGTTTTTCATTCTTGATGTTTTGTTTGGGTTCCTCACAGAGTTATTTGCTTCCATTTGGTTGACTCTAGTTTTTAGCAAATTATTTTCCTTGATTAGTTTTTGGAGCTCCTTTTCCATATCACACATTTTTCTTTTTAAGGAGCTGTTTTCTTCATTGTAATGTTATTTCTAATTGTTCAATTTTGATTTTGAAATAATTATTCATTTTATCTTCTATTTTTCTAATTTGATTTCCAAAGTTCTTTTTGAGCTCATCTAAGAATGCTTTCTGTGCTTGAAACCAGTTCCCTGTTGAGGCTTCAGCTGTGGGTGTGGAGTCCCTACAGGGATTTGCTGGAGTCCCTCTCATGATAGTAGGACTCCAGAGTCTTTGTCTTTGCAGTCTTCTTTCTAGCCATTTTGAGGCAGGGCCCTAGCCACACCCTTCCTCTAGGGTTCCCAAGCTTTTACTTGGGAACTTAAAGTTTTAAGGTTTAAACTTAAACTTAAGGTTTTGCCCTGGAGCCATAATTACTATGTTTTCAGTGTCAGAGGGTGGGAATTGGAGCAGCCAGAGTTCACTCTGCCATTCTGTTCCCTGGAGGTCCAGATAGGGGCTTTGAAAATCTCTGGGCTGTGGATTGATAGACCCAGGAGTAGTTGCTGCCCCTGCCAGGAGCCCTGCATTTAATTCTTACCCTGCTCCATCCAGTCTCCCCACCCTGTGGTGATAGGCTTGGCAAGAGCCCTTGTTATTGGTGGGCCAACTTGTGGCCACGTTGTTCAGGCTTCATCTTGGCCTTTGTCTGTACACTGCAGAGTCCAGGGCTCTGTCTGTGTGCCTTGGTGTCTGGGCTTCTGTCTGCTAGCCATGGCTTCTGGACCTCCCTGTCACTTTTTTTTCTCTCCCCTTTTATATATTCTAAGGTGATTTTAGATCATGTTTGTCCTTGTTTGACTTCTTTTGCTCTCTGTCACCTTGACTTTGTTCATATAGATTCTCAATTATTTTTATTATTTCTGTTCCTTTTTTTCTACCTTAAATTTATTATCTAGTCTCTTCATTTTGTCCAGTCCTTTTTCAATCATGCCCGAATCTTTGTGACCCCGTTTGGGGTTTTCATGGCAGACTACAGCGATTTGCTGTTTCAATCTCCAGCTCATTTTACAGATGAGGAACTGAGGCAGACAGGGTTAAGTGACTTTGCCCAGGGTCACACAGCTAATAAGTGTCTGTGGCCAAATTTAAAATCCAGGCCCTGCATTCTATCCCCTATGATGACACCTAGCTACCCTAGTTTCTTCATTAACCATAGTTATAGATAGGGATAGAGGTGGTAAACTCCAAATGCAGAATGAAACATACACTTTTGGATATGGCCAATCTGTGAATTTGTTTTGTTTGATTTTACATATATACTACAAAGGTTTTTTATTGCAGGAAGAGTGATGAGAAGGGAGAAAAATGTTTGTTAACTGACAAAATAATTAAAAATAAAGCTTTTGTCATTACCACCTCACTGAAACTTTTCCCTTTCCCCAATCTGCTTCCTCCCCCCCCCCCCGCCCCTGCCATATCAGTTTTAATATGTCCCATCTCTCTCTGGTCTCCTAAAAAAGGAAATGACTTTCTCTTCCTATAATATATATTACATATATATATCCATATATATATCCATATCTTATTTTATATATTCATGTATACTATTTTATGCATATATCTAGCTATGTCCTATTATATATGTATATATATATACACACACATATGTACATACATATAAATACAAACACACAGACACACATATATATATATCTTCCTTTTTCATCATGGAATTTGAGCATCTTCCATATGCCAGGACTCTCAGATTCTGAGAAGTTAATAATTTTCTGTCAGCCTTGGAAGAGACTCAATCAGTGGTTACAGAGAAGCTTTTGTCAGGCTTTCCTTTTTCCCTTTCTAAAGGCAACCTAGATTGTTTGACTATCTGAGGCAGCACTCATTGGGCCTTAAAGGATAAGATCAATAATACCTGGTCTCATCCAAAATCAGAGCTTGGTTCCTCCTCCACCTAGAACTCCTCAGTAGCCTATAGGTAGTGCGATATTTTCTGGGTGGGCTTGGGTCTTTTACTGTGCCTTTGGATGTCCAGTTGAATCAGGGAAGTCAGCCTTCCTTGGATTTTCTCATCTCCAGGGATTTGTGGCTCCCTGATATTAGCAAAGGGGTTTGTCTAAATAGAATGTAAGATCCAAGTCAAAGATTGGTCTGAAAATTATTTTATAATGGCTTGCATTTGTACTTAATTTGCAAAATACTTTTAACTTTTAACATATGTTCCACTGAATCCTCACTCTGAGGATAGTCATGTAAGGTATGATTTTTGACTATTTCACACATGAAGGAGCTAAGGTTCCCAAGAGTCTAAGTTATTTGCCTGAGGTTACTAGTAAATGAGAGTGATGGGATTTGAGGTTCCAGTATCTCAGGAATATCCTTCTCTTTGCTAGGGGCCTGCACTTTTAATCTTTGTTGGCTCAAAGGAAATCTAACTTTTTAAACAGTTGTTCAGGTGTTATGGGAATGGGAATTTAAGATCTTCCCTGCCCCTTGGCTAGGATTAAGTGACTCTGAGAACCTTCCCTGATTTGAGAATATACTCAGCCCCTAATAGGCTGAATGTGGTCACATGGAGCCTGTGGCAGGGGGCTTATTTTTCAGGAATGCCCACACCTGGTTGCTTTTTGATTGGGCAGTGGGTCAAGAGGGCTGTTACATTCTCTCTTCCAGGAGAAGGCTATATATACCCTGATGTGAGGTTTTGCTTTAGGGCTCACTTTGAGAAGAGTTGTACAATTTGGCCAGATGAGACTCTGGGCAGCTGTTGAGCCCCACCAGCTTTGAAAACCCAGATGTTGGTGCTTCCCTCTCTGGTAACTGACTAGGTATGGATGTAATGGTCAGACAGCTGGAAGCCTGCCTGCTGATCTGTTTCTCTGTCTGCTTGTAACTTGTTTGTATTCTCTGAAGTTCGGGGTGCTGACCTTTTTTCCCCTGAACTAGGTAAATGACATGTTTGATTAAAGCAAGGTTGTCAGTCCATTTTGAGTTGCTTTCCTTTAGAAAAGCAGATCTAAGAACCTGTGTTAGCAGCCATCTTGGGGATGCTAGGGTGCTTGCTGCTACATCAGGGAGGACTAGCACCTTTAGTATGAGGGTTTGCCTAGCCTTTTTGAGGGCTTCTCACCCACCTTTGGTCTCTACCTGTCACCCAACTCTTACCTGTAATTCCGAAGCTGTAGAATGCATAGTGGCTACACCCTGGTAAAACTGTCTAAGCCGATGGGCTAACACAGGTTGAGGAAAACTACAGGCTGCAAACATATGGCTTAGTTAGGGGGATTTCTACCCCACACATATGAAGACTTCCCTGGTGGAATGGGTAACTTAAAACAATTTGTTCCAATGACCATAAAGGCAACTGAAGTAGACATTGTCGAGCACTTAGTGCTTGGTCAGACACCTAAGATACCAGCCTCTTCCTCTTTGTCCTAAGCCATCATCAATTCTGACTTTTGTCTTGTCACTGAACTTCAGTGACTCTGGAAGGGAGAGTGAGGCTGATAACTTCACATAACTCTACCTTACTTAAATCCAATTCACGTGCAAGCCAAGACATTACCCAATGATGTCATTGGGCCTCTTAGAAAACAAAGGATATATAGCAATACTTTTATATTGAAGCTTTAAATTTTTTTCCATTATGGTCTTAGAATTATATCTATATTCCCTCATCTCTTTGTATACCCTAAAATTGGACTATTTATTGTGGTCTAAATTGCCATGGTCTTTCTCTGAGTTTAGGTCACCCATGTTGCTACTCAATGTCAGGTCCCCTTCCTGACTAATTTTATCTTCCTTTTCAAACCTGAAACTTCCATTATCTCAGTGAACTTCTTAATTCTGGCCTTTGTCCTGCTTATTGGTTGGATGGTAATATGAAACCCTGAGTACAGTTAACTGTGGATAGCTTTGTCTGGCCTTCATTCTCTCTCAGTAGCTTCCAAACACTTTCACATTGAGATTCAGAACACTGTCATGACTTAGGGTCTTTCCCTGGGTGGGAAATTTCTAGACTTTAGGTTTTATAAAGCAATAATTTACTTCATCATCTATATTATCTTCTAGCAAAATGTAATTTCCCTGATTATCCTTTTAATTAGGTCTATTTTTGCTTTGTTTTGTCTGAAATCATGATTGCTACCCCTCTTTTTTTTTTACTTCAGCTGCAGAAAAAGGATTCTATTCCACAAAGTTATTTTAACTCTGTGTGTCTTTCTGTTTCAAGTGTATCCTTTGTTGGCCTGTGGTTTCTATTCTATTCTGCTATGTGCATCCATTTTATGGGTGAATTCATCTTAGTCATATTCACAATTAACTAACTGTATATTTCTCTTGTTCTTTTTCTTGTTCTTGCTCTTATTCTTGTTCTTCTTGTTCTTGTTCTCCTCATTCTCCTCCTTCTCCTCCACCTTCTTCTTCTTCTTTCTTTCTTCTTCTTCTTCTTCTTCCTCCTCCTCTTCTTCTTCTTCTTCTTCTTCTTCTTCTTCTTCTTCTTCTTCTTCTTCTTCTTCTTCTTCTTCTTCTTCTTCTTCTTCTTCTTCTTCTTCTTCTTCTTCTTCTTCTTCTAAAATGATTGACTAACACTGATGCCCTCTATCTATGTATGTTCCTTTTAACTAGTATCATCATCATCATCAAGTTCTGAGGAGTTGCATGTATCATCTTCCCATATAGGAATAAGAACAATTTAACTTTATTGAGTCCCTTATGATTACTCTTTCATGTCTACCTATGTCTCTCTTGGGTCTTGTCTTTGAATGTAAAATTTTCTGTTCAGCTCTGGACTTTTAATCAGGAATGTTCGAAAGTCTTGTATTTCATTAAATATACAATCCCCCCCAAGGATTATACTCAGTTTTGCTGGGTATGTTATTTTTAGTTGTAAAACTACCTCCTTTGCTTTCTGCAATATCATATACCAAGCCCCCCTCTTCTTTAATGTGGAAGGTGCTAAATTTTGTTTGACCCCAACTATGACTCCACAATATTTGAATTGTTTCTTTTTGGCTACTTGCAGTATTGTCTCTTTGACACTGGAGCTCTTTAATTTGGCTATAGTATTCCTGGGAGTTTTCACTTTGGTATCTCTTTCAGGAGGTAATTGATGGATTCTTTCTTTAAAAATTTTTTAAAATTCATTTTGAACTTAAATATAAAGGGACAAAAAAAGAACATTTCTATGTACACAGCACTACATAAAAGAGGATTCAATATTAAAACATGAATTTCCATTCACACTGTTTACTTAAAAAAAACTTACATAATAAATACTATCCAGCATTTTCAAAGCTACCCATATTTTCTGTGTTTCCAAGTTTTCTTTTGTTCTCTTCTTTGCACTTTTTATTCTTTATCTTTTGCCCACCTCACCCGACTCTAGAGAAGTCTATCATTAGACACAAATATTTATGTGTATATACATATATATGTAAAACATACATACTTCTATTTATTAGCTCTTTCTCTAAATTTAGATAGTGTCTTCCTAAATAGGTCCTTTGTAGTTGATTTGAGTACTTATAATGATCAAAATGAAATAGTCACTTGAAGTTATTCTCAGAACAATATTGCTATTTCTGTTTACAGTGTTCTCTTGGTTCTGCTAATTTCTCTCTTCATTAATTTGTACAAGTCTTTCCATGTAAATTTTTTTCTGAAATCTACTAGTTCTTTATTAAAATACATCAGTTCTTTTCCATCACAAAGAAAAGTGCTATAAATATTTTAGAATATATAGTTTCTTTTCATTTTTCTCTAATCACCTTTGGAAATTGACCTAATAGTGGCATTCCTGCATCAAAGGGTATACATAGTTCTATAAATCTTTGGGTATAATCATTATTATTATAATCCATATTGCTCTCCAATGTGGTTGGATCAATTCACAGTTCCACCAACAGTGAATTAATGTCTCAATTTTTCCACATCCCTTCCAGCATGTGTCACTTTCCCTCTCTTTCATTTTATCCAGTCTGATAGGCATAAGATATATCTCAAAATTGTTTTAATTTGCATTTCTCTTAAAAAATAGGGAGTTAGAGCATTTTTATATCACTATAGTTTTAATCTCTTCATTGAAAAACTGCTTGTTGCAGGCAGAGTCAAGATGGCTGAGTAGAAACAGGACTTCCATGGGGCTCCTGCTCCCACCGCCTCCAATTCATGTAAAAAATAACTCTGAACAAACTTTGGAGCTACAGAACCCACAAAATGACACAGAAAAGCTAACTTCCCACTGAGGACAGCCTGGCAGGCTGGCAGGAAGTGGCCATCACAACATGTTGAGAGCCAAGCCAAACCCCACATAAGCCTAAAGTTTTAGCCTCAGGGTAGCCACAACCAGTCACCAACTGGAGGACTTCAGATCACCAGCAGCTGTGGCAGTTTCCAGAATTACCAACCTATAGAGGCTAAGAACAAAGTGAGAGGTCAGTGCAGGGTGGACTTTGGGGGTTTGGGAGTGTGGTCTGGCCTTTGCCCCCAGGGTGAGAAGCTACTGAGGATGAGAAGCTACTGAGAAGCAGCCATGGCTGCTTCAGAGATCCAGTTCTGCAGATTGTAGGGGTCCAAGTGACCAGTCTGAGGGGTAAGCACTCTTGCTTTAACCTGCTTATATCTGGACCACTGTCTGGAGTGGAGGTCCTGGGTTCGTGACCACTGTGCCAGAACCAGTAGAAGCTTCTGAGAGGGCACCCAACTAGCAATGCCAGCAGCTGAGAAAAGCCCAGTGATTTGGGAAAAAGCTCACCCCTCTGGTAGCAGAGTTCTACTTTGACAAAATGCTCAAAAGTCAAATAATTGAATGGCAACATAAGCAAGCAAAGGAAGCAAAGCAAGCACAGCAATCCAACTTTGCATTCCTTTTTTTGAGGACAGAAAGGATTGGGGCATGGAACAGGAGAAAGATAGCAAAGTCAGAACTCCTGCACCAGAAGTTTCCAAGAAAAGAATAAGCTGCTTACAGGCCATAGAAGAGCTTAAGAAGGATTTTGAAAATCAAATAAGAGAAGTGAAGGAAAAATTGGAAAGAGAAATGAGAATGATTCAAGAAAAGTATGAAATGAGAGTCAACAAACTGACTGAGGAAAATAGCACCTTAAAAATAGACAAACTTCAAATCTGGCCTCAGACACTTAACACACTTACTAGCTGTATGACTTTGGGCAAGTCGCTTAACCCCATTTGCCCTCCAAAAAAAGCAAAAATAGACTAACTCCAATTGCAAAAAGAGGCTCAAAAAGGCAATGAGGAGAAGAATGCCTTAAAAAGACAAACTTGCCAGATGGAAAAAGAATCTCAAAAGCTAACTGAAGAGAATCATTCTTTTAGAATTAGATTGGAGTTAATGGAAGCTAGCAACTTTATGAGAAATCAAGACACTATTAAACATATCCAAATTAAAAAAAAAAACACAAAACAGAAGGCAATGTGGAATATCTCGTTGGGAAAACCACTGACCTGGAAAACAGATCCAGGAGAGATAATTTAAAAATTATTGGACTACCTGAAAGCCATGATAAAAAAAAAAGAACCTAGAAATCATCCTTCAAAAAATTCTCAAGGAAAATTGCCCTGATATTTTAGAACCAGAAGGCAAAATAGAGGTGGAAAGAATTCATCAATCATCTCCTGAAAAAGATCCCCAAAAGAAAACTCTTAGGAATATTATAGTCAGGTTCAAGAGTTCCCATATCAAGGAGAAAATATTACAAGCAGCCAGGAAAAAACAATTTGAATATTGTGGAAACACAATCAGGATAACACAGGATCTGCCAGCTTCTACATTAAGGGATATAAGTGCTTGGAATATGGTATTCTGGAGGTCAAAGGAACTGGGATTAAAACCAAGAATCACCTACCCAGCATATCTGAGTATCATATTTCAGGGGAAAATATGGTCATTCAATGGAATAGAGGACTTTCAAGTATTCTTGATGAAAACACCAGAGTTGAATAGAAAATTTGACATTCAGATATAAGAAGCAAGAGAAGCATGAAAATATAAACAGGGATAAAATATCATAAAGAACTTATCAAAGCTGAAATACTTACATTCTTACATGGAAAAACAATAACTGTAACTGATGAAACTTTTCTCAGTATGAGAATAGTTGAAGGGAGTAGAAATGGATATATACACCCCCCCACACACACACACTCACATATGTATTCAAACACCTATATACCCCCCTATATAGACTACAGGAGAGTAGGGTAGAAGAGGATAAGCCAGGGGATGATGGAAGGGAGGGCAAGCTGGGGGGGAGGGAAGTTGGAAGAACCCACTTTTGAAAAGGGATGGGATCAAAGTAGATAATAGAACAAGTTGGGGGTGGGATAGGATGGAGGGAAATATAGTCAGTCTTTCACAATACATCCAGAATGGAAATGTTTTGCATAGCTACACATGTACAACCTATATTGAATTCCTTATCTTCCCAGTAAGGGTGGGTGACAAGGGAGGTAGGGAAAGAATCTGTAATTCAAAGGTTTAAAGTCAAATGTTTAAAATTATTATTATTATTATATTACATATACTTGGGAAATAAGATATACAGGCACTGGGTCACAGGGATCCACTGTGCCCTACTGGAAAGTTGGAGGGGGTATGGGTGAGCAGATTGGGGAAGGGGATATTCAGTGGGATTGCTGTTTTGGGGTGGTGGGTAGGGGAAAATGGGGAGAAAATTTGTAACTCAACATCTTGTGGAAATGAATGATGTAAACTAAAAAAATTAAAATATATATAATAAAAAAGAAAAACTGCCTGTTCATATTTTGACCTATTATCAGTTGGGTAATGTCTTATATTCTTAGAAATTTGACAAAATTCTTTATATATTGCGGATATGAGACCTTTATCTGAGAAATTGACTATAAAATTTTCTCCTAATTTTTTGTTTTTCTTCTAATCTTGGTACATTGGTTTTATCTGTACAAAACATTTTAAATTTAATGTAACCAAAATTTCACATCCCATAATGCTCTCTATCTCTTGTTTATTCATAAATTATTCTCCCATCTATAAGTCTGATAGGTATTATGTTTCATGTTCATTTGTTATATTTTAATTATTTATATATTTAATTATTTATTATACTATATTTATATATTTTATACTTTTTTACCTAGTAATATTATTGCTGGCTCAAATGATATACCCTTTGGCCATTTTTCCAGATTATTCTCCAGAATGGTTATACCAGTTTACAAGTCCCCTAATGATTTATTAATGCACCTTTATTCCCTCATTATCTCCAACATTTATCATTTCTGATAGGTGAGTAGTATTACCTCAGAGTTGCTTTGATTTGCATTCCCCTAATCAATAGTCACTTAGAGCATTTTTTTCATATGACTATAGAGAAATTTGATTTATTTTTCTAAAAATTTCCTATTCATGTCATTTGATCATTTATCAATTTGTGAATGGCTCTTATATTTCTATTTCCCTATATATTTGAGAAATCAGGCTTTTATAAGAGAAACTTGCTGGGAAAATTTTTTGTTATTATTTCATCATCCATCATCTATATCTTCTAACATATCTAGGTCATGTGTCCATTTTCATCTTATCTTCATAAATGGTGTAAAATATTGGTCTATGAGTAAATCCTGCCAGACTACTTTCTAGCTTTCACAACAGTTTTTAAAGAAATAATTAATTCATATCCTAAAAACTTAAAACTTTACATTTGTCAAACACAAGGTTACTGTAATCATTTACTACTATGCATATCTACTCTGATCTAACTTTCTATTTCTTAGCCAGTACCAGATAGGTTTGATAATGACTGCCTTATAGTATTTTCCATTTCTTCATTAATTCCTTTGATATTTTTGATTTTTTTGTTTTTCCAAATGAATTTTGGAAATTTTTTTTCTAGCTTAGTAAAATTATATTTTGGTAATTTGATTGAGATGGCATTGGGTAAATAGAGTAGGTAGAATTGTCAATTTTATTATAATGACTGCCCACCCAGGAAGTTAATATTTCTCCAATTATGTAAATCTGACTCTTTATGTATAAAAAGTATTTTACAATTATGTTCATGTAGTTTCTGGGTTTGTTTTGGTAGGTATACTTCTAGATAATTTGTACGATCTACAGTTATTTTAATGTGATTTCTTTTACTATTTCTTCTTGCAGGGTTTTGTTTGTAATATTTCGAAATGCTGACAATTTATGTGGGTTCATTTTATATTCTGTTACTTTGCTAAAATTAGTGTCTTCTCTAACTTTTTAGTTCGATATTTAGGCTGGTCTTAATATATCATCATATCATCTACAGAAAATGTGATTTTTTTTATCTCATTGCCCATTCTGATTCCTTCCATTTCTTTTTCTTCTATTATTACTATTTCTAACATTTATCTTTTTTTTTTCTTCTTGGAGGGGGGAAAGCAGGGCAGTTGGGGTTAAGTGACTTGCCTAAGGTCACAGAGCTAGTAAGTGTTAAGTGTCTGAGGTCAGATTTGAACTCAGGTCCTACTGACTCAAAGGCCAGTGCTCTATTCACTGCACCACCTAGCCTCCCAATTTTTAGCATTTCTAATACAATACTGATTAATATTAGTGACAATGGGTATCTTTCCATCATTCCTGATCTTATTGGGAAAGCTTCTAATGCATAAAAATCATATCAGGTCTCTGGTCTGAGAGTTCCCAGAGTTGCTTCTTGGTGTGGTTGCACCTTCCTCCAAACCCTGTGCTAGTGCTGTTACTGCTTTTGCTCTGTACTGGCCATGACCCCAACATCACAGACATTAACTCTGACCTCATCAATTGTCTTAGGTTGGAAGACTATCTCACCCTGGCCTTCTGTTGCTTCTGCCACTCCATTTGTTTGAAAAGGACCGTTAAGAGATTTCAACTAGGATGCTGCCTGTCCTCTACCATCTTGGCTCCCCTCTTTATAATCCCTTCTTGCCCTTTAATGCAGTATACCTGACAAGTAGGCAACTCTACCCCCCCCCCTTTGCTACATTTCTAGTTGTCACTATATAAATCAAACCCCGAATCTGGCTATTGTTTTGGTTGACATTGTTACTACATCATAACATCTTATTTAAATGATAACATCTGCTGAATGCACTGATATATTTCTGTAAAAAAAGGAGGTGAATCTTAAATGATTCTTGGCCAGCTCAGTGAGATCACTGTGAAGCTCATCTACTAGTGCTGCATTGTCTCACTTAATGCCTTCTCCAAAATAAATATAGTTTCCCTGCTTATCTCATATTCATATCAAACTCTCTTCTTTTGGGAATTACCTTTACTCTGGATTCATAGAATCATAGGATTCTGAGCCTAAAAGGACCTTAGATATGATTCAATCCAGCTCATCTTATAGATGAGAAAACTGAATTGCAGAAGTAAAATAAATCTTGTGAATTCATCACAAGAATCTTCCCCAGATAAATCCTCAAGAACGTATTCACACTATATACTTACAAAAAACCTTTTCTTGTAAAGATTTTCCTGTTCTATCCTCGTGTCTCTTACACAGGTTCTCTTATTTACTTCTTTTTTTCAGTTAAGCACATTGAGTCTCCCAGAGGTTTTTTTTTTTCCTTTCTGGTTTTGATCTTGCAATTTTCTGCATTTTTTCCCCTGTGTTCTCATTGTTCTCTCTCTTGGTAAGATAGTTGAACTATTACATCATACTGGTCCTCTATCAGAGGATCTGAGTTCAAGTTTTGCCTTGGATACATAGCACCCACTTTTGTGTTTGTGACCTAGGGCAAGTCATTATCTTTATGGGCCTCAAGTTCCCCAGCTGTCAGTGAGAGACTGGTATAGAGTGAGTTTAGATGAGGTGATCTCTGAGGTCATTTCCCTTCCAGATGTATAGTCCTAGGATCTTTGCAATTGACTATCCTCCCTCTCCCAACCCACCATGGCAGAGTTAACCAAAATTCTGTGACAAATTTGAAGAGGGAGAAATCCCTTTAAGCTGGAAGATGAGGGAAGACTTAATGGAACTCAGAATTTCTGAGTTGGGTCTGATAGAGAAAATGGAGGAGGGAGGTGGAGATAACTTTTTAAGTCTTTTTTTTTAGGATGGAGTGAACCAAAATATGAAGGGGTAAAAAATCAAAAATGCAAATTAAAGATAATTAGTAATTTAGTTTGGTTGGAATATAGAGTACACAACGATGAGTGGTATAAAGTTGGAAGGACAGATTGGAAGCAGGTTATAAAGGGCCTTCAGTAATAGGATATGGAGCTTATGGCATAGTACATTAGTTTAAACATATACCAGAGGACAACAAGAAAGAATTTGACCCTTTTCTTTAGAAGCTGGATTTGTCTGCCAGGACTCTAATTGGTCCCCATGAGTTCAGGGCTAGAGCCCCTTAGGGATAGGGGGTATCTTTAGCTTCCTGGTTCAGCAGGTTGTCACTACACTTCTTTATATGAGTGACAATAGTGAACAACTGAAGCTTTTGTAATGGGCAAATGACATGATTAGAGCCACAAATTAAGATTACTTTGACAAAGGTGTGAAGAACAATCAGAGAGGAAGAAGATTTGAAGCATCAACTGGCTTAATAATTGAGGTAGTAGGACAGGTTGCAATGAGATGGAATACATAAAAAGGAATGGAGAGACCTCATGGAGGTAGAACAATATGACTTTAAACTGATTATATGTGTGATTCGAGGGAGAAAGAAGAGCTAAAGGTTATGGGGTTCCTAAGCCAGTATGAATAGGAAAACTGTAAGTGTCATCAGCAAAGGTAGAGAAGACAGAAGAAATTGCATTTGAGCAGGTAAGAAGAGGCTGAGTTGAGATGGCTACATGTTGAGTTTGAGGTCCTGCCAAAAGCTTGAGGGGTTCATTTAAAAGCTTTTGTTTTGAAACCCAAAATTTCAGCCTATATTATTGCAGAGACCCCATGCCTACTTTGAGGCGAAACTCCACTTTTAATGATAGCCTTTTGTGTGGCTGTGTAGAACAAGTTCATTTAGGAGAAGCTCCCCTTTGTGGTAACAGTGTCTTTATTAGTGACTTCCAGGAGTTGAAAAGGGAAGGCCCGACCTTAGTTTTTGCTTAGCTTTCTCCCCCTCTTATATCATAAGGGAGATAAGATTGAATATGATTTGGGGAAAGGGCTCAATACAAAGGGCAGTAAATTGGAAACCAGTAAGAACCAAAGCAAGAATACTGAAAATATAACACCGTCTATGCTGAGACCTAGTCCCTGTGGCTTTTCTTGCTCAGCTGGAGTAGTCAAAGTCAACATGTAAACATGTATTTCAATGCTAATGACTCAATAGTATTTTAAGATTCCCTGGGAATCAGGGAAAGCCTATGCTGAGTAAGTTGCATAAATTTGTATTTATTACATTTTAAGTAGAAAGCAGTGAACTGGTGCAGCAGCCTCACAGGACTGAGGCTAAACATGTCTCTTGCTATCAACTTATTCCATCATTTATTTCTCACTTCCCATTCTATTTACTTTATTTATTTATTTTGCCTTCAGAATTATATGGATATGATTTCAATCTATTACTATTTAGTAATGGTCCTTGTAACCACAGTCATCCAAGTTTTATTGTAGATTGCTCTAGCCTCCCAACTCAAGGCTGAGGATCCAATAACATGGTGTGTTATTTGAGAAAATTAAAATTTATTCTATACAGTGCCAGTCCTTGTGCCTGAATGATAGTCTTTTAATTTGATTATGTAATGGCAACATTTGGTATCATTATTCATCATCTTGTGCTATTCTTTTTTTTTTTTTTTGCTATTTTTTGGAGGGGGAAAATAGGGAAATTGGGGCTGTGACTTGCTCAAGGTCACATGGCTAGTTTTGTGTGTGTGTGTGTGTGTGTGTGTGTGTTAAGTGTTTGAAGTCACATTTGAACTCGGGTCCTCCTGACTCTAGGGCTGGTGCTCTATTCATTGTACCACCTAACTGGCCATGTACTCTTCCTTTTAGGGGGATCATTAGAGATCACAAATGGAAACTTAGTTATCCAGTGTCAGAATCATTTTATGCTTTTGTTTTTAAGAAGAGATGTACATTAGATGATCACACAAGTCAGTCTAGAGCTGTTTGTATGATTGGACATTCAGAGTAGTCATTATGGAATTAATATCAACTTGGCAACAGTTTTTTTTTTTTTTTTGGGTTAACAAGCTTACTTTAATCAAACAAACACACATTACCTAGTTCAGGGGAAAAAGGTCAGCACCCCGAACTTCAGAGTTACAGAACTTACAGATCAAACAGACAGGCTTCCAAACTGTCCTACCATTATATCAATACCAAATTACAGTTACCAGAGAGGGAAGCATCAACATCTGGGTTTTCAAAGCCGGGGGGCTCTCAACAACGGCTTCCCAGAGTCTCATCTGGTCAAATCACACAACACTTCTCAAAGTGAGCCCCCTTGGCAACAGTTTTTAAGTGGAGTGTCCCAGAGATCTCTCCTTGACTCTACTCTATTCAATGTTTTTTGTCATTGAGTTAGATGAAGGAGAGATGCCAGGACTTATCAGAATTGCAAATGGAATGAGGCTAGTAGAATTAGCTCACATCAAATGATAGTCAACTCAATAAACATTTATTAAACACTTGACTGTTCAAGGTGATATGGTGAGTATTTCGGAGAAAAAGACATCATCAACAACAAAGAATCATGAACAATGGGTGAATCAAATAAATTGAAATCTAATATGGATAAAAGTAAAGTCCTAAACTTGGACTAATTAAAATAAACTACAGGAGTTCAGGGGTGAAGTCAATAGGCAGCATATTTTGTGAAGAGATTTTAGGGATTTTAGTAGATCGACATCTCATCATGATTAAAGAGTGTGCCATTATACCTCTCCCACAAACAAACAACTACTGCAATTTTGAGCTAATGAGATAAATTAAGAGAGGCACAGTGTTCAGAACAAAGGAAAAGATAATCTCACTGCTCCTTGCTTTCACTGGGGCATATCTATAGCATTTATCTTCTGTTCTTGGTGCCATATTTTAGGAAGAATGGTGACAAACTGGAAAGTGACTGTAGAATGTCCAGGTGAGGGAGAATGAGTTTTGAGGAGATTGGATGCATGCTATACCAGGATATACTGACTAGAGATATTTAGTCTGGAAAAGAGAAAATTTGTGAGGAAATGTT
Organism: Gymnobelideus leadbeateri; assembly: GCA_011680675.1. Taxonomy (NCBI): domain Eukaryota; kingdom Metazoa; phylum Chordata; class Mammalia; order Diprotodontia; family Petauridae; genus Gymnobelideus; species Gymnobelideus leadbeateri. Next base: position 143,902 of record WOXC01005718.1, on the reverse strand, counting down.
CACAAGTCTTCAAGTATTTGAAAGACTGAACATATGGAAGAGAAATTAAGTTGTTCTAAATGGTCCCAGAACAGTAGCTAGATATCTAGACAAGATTTAGGTTCAATGTATGGAAAAAATTTCCCAATAATTACAGTGCCTAAAAGTGGCAGCTAAGTGGCATGGTGGAGAGAATGCTGGGTCTGGAATCAGGGAAGAACTGAGTTCAAATCTGACCTTAGATGTGTGACCCTAGGCAAGTCACTTAATCCTGTTTGCCTTAGTTTTTTCATCTGTAAAATTAGCTGGAGAAGAAAATCATTCTAGTCTCTTTGCCAAGAAAACCCCAAGTGGAGTCATGAAGAGTTGGGCATGACTGAAATGACTGAACAGCTAACAGTTTACCTTGGGAGGTACTCAGTTCCTTCATCATTGGGACTTTTTAAATGAAAGGCAGTTGACAATTTGTCAGATCTGTTGTAGGGGGATTAAGGATTAAGATTTGAGGCAGAGTTAAAAAGCCTGGTTTCAAAACTGAGTATCTTCAACTGATCTGTAAAGAACATTTCTATGAAATTCTATTTTGCCCAATTTCTTTGATATAGGCTTAACTTTTCAGACTTATGAAGAAATAGACTGTTGAAATGTCTGAATACTGGGGATTGTGGTTCCTAATTATCTAGCTCCAGTATGGCTTAGTTGATTATTGTTGGTAGAAGTTCTTGGATGATGGGAGCTATGTAAGTACAAATTAATACTGGCTGATATCCACCTATTAAAGAGCCATTGTTATAAATGAAGGTCATTGTTCAAAGGAACATAATCATGATAGAAGCAATGAACAGAGCTAGGAGAAAATAGGATGTAATTTACAGTATCTAGCATATCATAGGTATATCATCCGAAATTTAGTTGGAAGAGCTGTTCCTGAGAAGTCATCTACTTGCAGTCTGCTGTATTCTATGTGAGACCTGACTCAAGAAAACTGGGAAAAGAAGTAACAGGGCATGTAGTGAATTGGGGAAGTCATGGCTCTGACCTATGAGGCTGAGATTTTTTTCCTGCAGCTAACATATTCCTTATATTCCCTCTTTCCTCATGCAGATTCTCATGGAAATCTAAAGCAATATAAGAAGAAAGGAGGAATCAAAAATCCTTTGTTTTGTCCCAATATATTTTAAGCCCCTCCATCCCAGACACCCTCCTCCCCAAGGCCATGAAGCCATATGTTCATAGTAAAATTTGCTCTAAGATTCCTGAATTTTTATTTTGAAGGGGTCAGCAAATTTAGGCTGAAATAGCATGGGGAATAAGTGTGAAGAAATTATCTTTTATTCTGACCTTTTCCTTCTTTCTTTCTTTCTTTCTTTCTTTCTTTCTTTCTTTCTTTCTTTCTTTCTTTCTTTCTTTCTTTCTTTCTTTCTTTCTTTCTTTCTTTCTTTCCTCCTTCTCTCCCTCCCCTTTGTCCTTCCTTCCCTCCCTCCCCTTCTTTCCCTCCCTCCTTCCTTCTCTCCTCTCTCTCTCTCTCTCTCTCCCTCTCTCTCTCTCTCTCTCTCTCTCTCTCTCTCTTTTTTTTTTCCTTTCATTTTGCTGGGTGTTCTGCCCTTCAGAGAGAGGGTAAAATCCTAAATTAGAACAGGTGGCTATCCTGAAAGCAATGTCCTTTATTCCATTTCAGTAGTGAGCATCCCTTTAGCTAGATTGGGCCTTCTGCCACCAAGCAGGTAAGCTAATTTCCCATAAAGTTATGCCACTGGGTAGAGTTTTAAGTGTTTAGAAGGCTACTACTGCTGTGTTTACCTATCCTGAAAGTTGGAAAAATTTCAAATGCTTAATTTGCCTTCTGGTGCTGTCCAACTGTGCATTTGCAGTATTTTCCCCCTTATGTACCTCAGTGAGGCCTTAGACAGGCCTGATACCTGCCCTAATTTTGGCCTGCATGGTGCTACCACATCACTGAAATGTGCCGGCCCCTTCTGGATGAAGAAAGCCTTAGAGCTAGGAGCTATGTTCCACTTACCCTATTGCTACAGCACAGAGACCTAGAATGGTTGATTCCTATTGGATACACAATAATGGGTCCAAATAATAAAGTACATGACTCTTTTTTTTTAACTGTCATAGTGTGTGTTTCTCATGTAGGTTATGTGGATGCTCTGTGGTTTATTTAAAAAGTGCTTGCAGGGAGGTACAAATAGATATCTCTGGAGTCCTGTCCAGAGCTCTCTGAAGGAGACTTTGTCAGAACAGAAGAGGGTGGATTCATGAAGCCTCACTCTGCTTTCTTCAGAGAAGCGATACTAGACTATAATTATATCAATGTGCCCTCTTCACCCCATCCCTGCAAAAAAAGTGCTAGTCTAAGGGAAGTGATTTTTAGGTTCAAGCTCCTCTCCTGGTCATGGTCCTTTAATAGGGAAGGGTCCCCCCCTGCATCCTAGGCAATTTCTAGTTTCTCAAAGCCCATCACAAATATCAAAGAATGAATAAACCCATTTAGACAAGCTGGTAGCAAACAAATCAGAGAAGTTATACGGATTGTAATATACCATGCAATACACAAAGCAAATGAATTCTCTTTCTGTAAGATATTTCAACCTAATTAAGAGAGGGATTCCATTTTTCCAAAGAGGGACACTTGAAGTCTCTAGTGTTGCAAGCCAGAGACCAGAGATATGCTTATGTTGTCAGCTCCTCTGTATGTCAGTTTCTCTTCCTCCTGGGACTCTCCCTGAAGAAAGCCTGGATCTACATGTGTCCTTTCTCAAAACTCACAGTCAGAATAGTTTTCTTCTTTCCCAAATTCACCCAGTTCTATCCTTCTTCCAAGTATAGAGTGATGGGCAATCATGGCATAGAGTGTAAAGGATAATTATTCTCTCCTCACAATGGAAAATTTTATGCAAATACCCAGGCTTGAACCCCAGGTTAAATTGAATTATAGAGTAAATGTTTGGAAAAAGGCCCTTGTTGGAGTCTTGGAAAATAGAAGCTATGTAGACAGCCATGCTTTGTTAGACTTATATCTTGTGAACCTAATAAAGACTTGAGTATAGAGAGGCAGGTTAGGATGATTACTATGAAACTAGGGTGTAGGAAAATATGAATAAGCAGAGTTTAAAAGTATAAGGTGATGTCCATGGAGTATATACTTTGGGGAAAATATCTTGGATAGAAGGGTTAATGTAGCTGAGTTCTCTAAATCCCAATATATATCAGAAGGTCTGAGGACTCAGACATTCACATTGAATAGAGGTTCTAAAATTGGAATTGAAATAACAGCTGAAACCAATATTTTAAACTGATCTTTTTGCATAAGTAATTAGCAAGGATGTTCCTCTTCTCATCATCTCAATTTCTCTCTCTTTCTCTCCTCTATCATCCTCTGTTTTCCTCTTTTCCATTCTTCTCATCTCCCTTCTTTCCCATTTTCCTGACCCCCCAATTCTTTCCTTTCCTATCTATCTTCATTCTCCTCTCTGGTTTTCTTTTCTTCTCTTTTTCTCCTTTCCCATTTTCCTCTCCCATTTACTTCCTTTCTCCTCTTTCACTTTCTTCTCTCCCCTCTCATTGTCCTTCTCCTCTCCTCTCCTCTCCTCTCCTCTCCTCTCCTCTCCTCTCCTCTCCCCTCCCCTCCCCTCCCCTCCTCTCCTCTCCTCTCCTCTCCTCCTCTCCTCTCCTCTCCTCTCCTCCTCTCCTCTCCTCCTCTCCTCCTCTCCTCTCCTCTCCTCTCCTCCTCCTATTCCTTCCTTCCTCTTCCTCTTCTTCCATTTTCTTCCTCCCCTCCTCTATCTCCTCCCATTCACCTCCCCTGTCCACCTGTATTCTCCCCTCTTGTCTGCTTCTAAGCCAGACTGCCCTCCCAGCAGATCACTCCCACAGCTGACAGAGACACCAATCACCCGTACCTATTAGGTTCAACAGAGTGTTGGCTGCTGAAGGAGGGGGCCTGGTAACCTCCTTTGCACAGCGGCTTCTAATTAGGGGGCCTCGTCTGAGCCGCCCTGACACCAGCTCTGCAGGAGCTACAATCAATGCGAACTGTGAGAAGAGACCAAGTTCATTCCCTGTCCTCGTTGATCCCCCAGCGCCCGGCAGTGAGTCCTAGGCGGCTGACTCCCTTTGGCACTAATCACCCCCATCAATTCCTCCTGCAACCCAGGGTACGCACATTTCCAACCCTCCTCCTCCACCCCGTTCTCTACAAAGCCGGGCATAGGGAAGTATGTGCCCAGCTCCCATTAACTTTAATGGGAGCTCGGCGGGAGCTCAGAGAGAACATCCCCGGGAGCGACTAATTTGGTGGAGAAATAGTTCTACCCCCTTGGTGTCTTAAATCTTTTCCTTGGACTTTGTTCTTGCAAACAGGGGGAAAATGCTCCAAGAGCACGTGTGTAATGAGAAGGGAGACAATGCCAGGTGAGATCCCAACCCTCACTCCCCTCCCCCAGACCCCAGAATCCTGGGAAATGTGTGTGTATGATTGAGAGAGAGAGAGAGAGAGAGAGAGAGAGAGAGAGAGAGAGAGAGAGAGAGAGAGAGAGAGAGAGAGAGTGTGTGTGTGTGTGTGTGTGTGTGTGTGTGTGTGTGTGTGTGTGTGTGTGTGTGTGTGTGTGTGTGTGTGTGTGTGTGTGTGTGTGTGTGTTAACAAGCAGACAGCCCCCAAAAAAGAATGCCAAGGAGGAAATGGTTTAGTAGGAGCCCTGAAGCAGGTGGCAGTGCTTACCTTTCTGTATGTTTTGCTCAGCTGGCCTGGGCATGATTGGGGGTGGGGAGATGTGGAGAGGCCATTTGGAACTTTCTGCCCTCTCCCGTAAGGAGATCTCCTAGCGTTTGGATAGCTCTGGTGGAGCACTGCTGGCCGCTGCTAACAGAGCAGTATTTCCTCAAGGAACCAGGTCCTTGTGGGAGCTCTGTATCTTGCCTCGTGTCATTAGTCTTCAGTGTGGTAAGAGTGGGGCTGATTAAAGTGACAAATGCCTCTTTCACTTGGGATTTACTGTCACTTCTCTCTGCAGTCTAAGGCAGGCCTGAAAGTCAGCAGATGAGAGTTTTTGCCCACATAGTTGTCTTCTGAGGCCATGGCTTCCTCAGTTCAGTTATTAGCTTGGTTTGTATCAGCTATGTGGTGCCAATTTTGCCATCCCTTCCTAAATCTTATGTCCAGAACCATGAAGGAGACCATCTGGAAAGTAAAGGATGATCCTGAGCTTTGTTTTCCCTTTGGCGTTAGCCAGATTAATTTATATAGGTCACTTAATATGCTTGCAAATGCTTTAGAATCTGCAAGAATTCTTTGGTTTTCAGATAGGCCTTGAGATAACTCCCTTCTCCCAATCATCTTAGATAGACAGATCTGAATCATGTATTTTTTAAACTTCTTGAATTGCATTTTATTTTTGCACCGTTCTCCTTTACTGATATGCCGTCTTACTAATTTTCTTTCCTAACAAAGAACACTTAATCATAATAATCAACACAAATTTGTATAAGTAAGTTTTTATATTTGTTTCTATCATATTTTCTTTGGAATTTTAACCCCAAGAAGGCATCATTAAGAAACTCCATTTTCTAACTCTCTGCTACATGTGGGCAAGCTGAGCAATGTTTTACATATATTATGGCAATCTGGTGGCAACATGTGTGATGGGAAGACCCGATTTTAGAGTCAAAGGCCCTAATTCAAATCCTTGTTCCTTTATTTACTAGCCATGTGACCTTTAACAAATCACTTAATGTTTCTGAGACCCAACTTTCTCATCTGTAAAATGGGAACATAGAAATAAATGATTTGGGGGGTCTCTTCTAGCTCTATGAAATTAAATCATGAATCTTTTCAAACAGGATGGGTTCTTTACAATAAAACCAGGTAGAAAGGAAAAGATGAAACATATTCTAAAGGTAGGAGGTTATGTCCAGGGAGTCTACAGAATAATCCAGGGACTTGGATAAAAGGATTAATGCAGCAGAGTTCTCCTAGACCCGTAATCATAGGACCTTGGAAATGTCCATGAAAATATACTGGAAGTCTCTGCTTTCTTATTAACTCTTATAGTTCAGGCCTGACAATGTAGCTCCTTTCTGATTGGTCACTTCCTTTGACTTTAAGGTACCTCAGTTGTCTCTGACTGTGTACTTTCTCTGTCCTTATGCCAATAGGGATCTATTCCAAAAGATGAATGAGAACTCCTAAGGGGAGTTTGAATATCTAAGATACTCAAGCCCTGTGTCTGTTGTCTCTTCCATGATAGTTCTCTCAACCTCTGATACTTGACAGAGGTCTATAGGAACCCTGACAATATTTCATAAGCATGGAAGTGGATGAATGAATGAGTGGGGAAGAGACAAGCATTTATTGGGCCCCTACTATGTGCAAAGCAGCAGGGAAAGAAATAGAAAAATAAAACTGTCCCAAGGGGGAGCTAGGAGGCCCAGTGGATAAAGTGCAAGGCCTGAAGCCAAGAAGAATTATTTTTGTGAGTTCAAATTTGGCCTCAAACACTTATTAGCTGTGTGACCCTGGGCAAGTCATTTAACCCTGTTTGCTCCAGTGGCTCATCTGTGAAATGAGCTGGAGAAAGAAATGGCAGAGCAGCCCACCATCTTTGCCAAGAACACCTAAATGCAGAGTTGGACATGACTGAAATGACTGGACAAAGAACAGAACTGCTTCTGCTTTCAGGAGGTTCACATCCTAATGGGGATGACAGTACGTATGGCAGGTTTCAGTTGCAAGTTGGATGATAAGATCCCATAGTCCTCAGGGTGCAGCAGTAAAGCAGATGGCAACTTTTCTCTTTTCTTATTTTTATAAGTAATTTTCACAGATAAAATCATATCAGTTCCTGATGCTAAACCATTTGGCAGCACCAAGAACTTTGGTAGCAAGAACTTTCTTTTCTGGGTAATCAGTAACTATGACTGTAGCCCATGCAGGAACAGTTGCCAGGCTGCATCTCCACAGGGGTTCCTCCTCAGGATGTTGACTGTAACGGCTTTGCTGGGAAGAATGATTTTCCCAAGGCTTTTGGGTTCAGGATCCTGGGGTGTTTCTGTTTGGATCTGAGAGGAGATGGTGCTCAAAGGGGTGGGGGTGGTTTAAATTTTCTCATAGGACTTTAACCTGACCGAGTCTCTTAGCATAAGTGTTTCTTGCTGTCAAGCTTCCCCCTTCAATTTGCATATGTGGACTATTTTATTTATTCTTTTCTCAGTGATCTGTGCCAATGAAGGGAACAGTGGCATGAATAAAATCAAAATGCCTACGATCTTGCAAATCCTCTCCATTTGGATTTAGAATATGTTACATAATATGTTGTGGTAGCAGATTCTCTTCTGATTGTGCTGAGCTTGGTCTAATATTAACATTTTTTGGATGTCCTGAATGCCTACCAATTACTGGCTAAAAGAAATACCCCAGATGTGTGCTAGATGGCGAGGATAATCCAAATTCAGATAACCAAGAGCTGCTGCTGTTTTAAAAAATCATCCACATCCCTGCCTCCTCCCATTGGGCATCCCTCTACAGTTTGATCAATCTCATTCTTACTCCTCTGACATATGGGGGCTGGGAGGATCGGAGAACACAGGGGCAACTTACAACATTTGCTCACAAATTTGGTAGTGCTGATAGTGCTGATTGTGAAGGTTCCTAAATGAAAAACTAAATATACCCACTTCTAGAGTCTGTGACTTGTCTACAGTCACACAGTCTATTTGTGGCATAGGCAGGACTTGAATCCAGGCCTTACTGACTCTAAGGCCAAGCTCTCTCCCTCCACACTTTTTTGTGTTACTTTTCTGTTGCTGGAATGTGCTATGTCAGGCAATGTTAGAGAAAAGCCTAATGTGAATATTTCAGTGTGAGGCTAAAGAGAATGAAGAGAAATTTGTTTTAGCTTAGGCATGTTCCCATGATACTAATATTATTTGCCTAAGATCCTTGCGATAGTTCATACTGCTTCCTTTCCTTGGGATTTGTCTATTTACTTTTATTTTCTCTAAATAAATCAAATGTTCTCATAAGAAAAGATCTGGAAAATGGACATTCATTCTAAATAATTAAATTCCTTGCTCCATGATCTAATTTCCCTTAACTGCCTTGGTTTTGTGCCTTTAGCAACTCTCATGATGAACACATAATTAGTTGGTCAGATTTGCTTTTTAATTATAGAAGATCTAGGGCTAATGTGTCATCACAGAGTCAAGAAGTCAGTTTTTAAGAAGAAAAAGAACATTTATGAAACTTATTACGTGCCAAACACTGTGTAAAACTCTTGGGTTAATAAAAAATAAAAGTAAAGACATTCTTTGCTCCCAAGAAATTTACATTCTAAAGGGTCAAGAAATATCTAAAAGGAAATATGTGTGCATGTGCATATCTGTCTGTGTGTGTCTTGGGTGGTGGTGGTAGAAAAGTTCAGAAATTTACAAGGATAGTAAATGGAGCTATAAGAGAGAATCTTGATACACTCCATCTAGGAACAATTGCAGTGTGGATTTAATTATAGATCATACTTCAGAACTTTGAGGATGGGAAGGAAGATGGTGGAAGGGAGGAAAGTGGATCTGCTCTACAAGGAAGAGGAAGGTGAAGAAAGAAGAGAGAAAAAGAAGAAAATAAAAGTAAATAATACTCTTTAGAAATAATTCCATCTTGATAAGACTTCGTTAGAGCAAGGAACCTCTTAGCCTTGTCAGAGAATTGTGAACTTAGGTGTTTGACAAGTTATGGTCCCCAGCAAATCAAATCCACATGGGTTTACTGAGCATCTACCACAGACTCCCTGATATGGGGAATGCAAAGAAGGGTGAGGGCTGGCTTCTGCTTCCACTGCTTACTGGAGAACTGCTAGTGCTGATTTACCCTGTGTTTATCTGATCACCCCAAAAGAGCATAGACTTCTGGCCCCAGTGTTCATTTTAGGTTACCGAGCATTTTTCTTTAATTACATTTTTGAAAAATTTCCTAGGACAGAAGAGATACTTGCTATCTAAATTATCTATAATGACTAATGCATCCTGTCTATGGCATCTCTTCCTTTGTCTCTGTGAAAAGATGTTTTCATTCTTTGGAATATACCTTCTTGCCTCCAGCACTCCATCTGTCTCCCTGGCTCTTGGGCATCCGTCCCATCTTCCCTTCTTTCCCATTGTCCCTTTAATCTGACTTTATATTGTCTGTTGTCCGGTTTGTTCCATCTGTCTTCATACTCCTCTGCCTGAAATGGCTTCGTTTGCATCTGGATCCTTTCCAGCTTCTCTTCCCTCTGTGCCCTAATCCAGGCTTGACAATTCTTTCTCTGTACTGCAGTTCCACACTTTAGGGTTTCAGGTATTTTCATTCTGTTTAAAGAACTGGAACAATAGTATGGGTAAAGGGCATCTTTCATTATTCTCTCCAAACTCATGTTATTAGAAGGCAGCTGCAGAGCAGATTCCAGGATTGGAAATAAGCATCCTTTGGTATTGCTGAGATAGAAGGAGGGCATCTTGTCGCCTGTGTGCTAAGTGTTGGATGGGGAGTTAAAACTCCAAATGCTAATTATAGCCCTTCCACCCTCTCCCTGGGTGATGACTGGAGGGAAAGCACTCAACCTCTCTCTACCTCTGCTTGCTAGCTTCTGAAATAGGGCACTCCTGCTGATCTGCCCCTCCAGGGATCTTGGGATGAAGAATTCCTCTATGAAGTGAAACACTTTGAACATTGCCCCAGCATTTTTGAGCATTTTGAAAGACTCTGGTGATTCTTTGCCTAACCCACTATGCCCTGCCTGGCCATAGCTCCCTCTTAACTCTGCTCTTGGGTCATTTGACAAAAAAAAATGTCAGAATGAGAAGCAGTACTATCTTTTATTTAAGCTGCTCTCCATGCAAGAATTTTATTTATATCTGTAATAGAGATGCTGACCAAGTACTTTCTAGAATTTTTTTTCTGATCTAGCAGCTCATCAAAAATGTGTAGTTGCAAAGACTCTGTGTGATCTAGATATGTCAAATTGAAACAGACAGTTCTTCATCTTCTCTGTTGAGAATGGGGAGGGCTGTGCAGTCAGTAACCATCATATAAAATAATAACTGATGTTTATGTGCCTCTTGAAAGTTTATGAAGTTCTTTTATAAAGATGCTCTAATTGAAGCCTGAGAGGTAAACACTATAGGCATGGTGATTCCCATTTGACAAGTGAGGAATCTATGTCTTGGAGCAGCTAAGTGCCCGGCTCATTGTTGCACAAAATATATAGTGTCAGATACAGGACTTGAAGTCTCCATCTTCCCAGAAGTCCAGCATTCTGCCCCCCATACTACATAGACTTTTAAATAAATAGTATCATAGGTATAGACCTAGAGAAGGGACCTCTAAGACCATAGTCCAACTTTCTCATTGTACAGATGAGAGAAACTGAAGCCCAGATAATTGGTTTCTTTGCGGGTCAACATCACATGAGTAGAAGGAAGGGAACAGAACTGAAATTTGAACTGAGGTCCCATGTCTACAATTAATGGAAAAGTTAAGCACTCTTTCCACTACAGCATGACATTAAAATTGTCTACACACATAATAAAAATTCGGGGTTTCCTCCAAGTTGGTAAGGTGCATGCACGTTGATAAACTATTGCCATATGTGGTTCTTGTTTGTTTTGATACCCAATCAGGTTGAACCTCAAAGTGTGGCAATAAGCACTGCTTTTCTGATTATAGAACAGTGTCATATTAACGATGTCAGGATTAAGGGCTGACATTTTATTAAGGAAAAGAACAGTGAAAAAATAGGAATGGAGTCAGAGAATTTGGGTTCAATTCCCAATGCTGCCATTTAGAGCCTTTTCGAATTTGGGCATGCAACATGACATCTTTGGGCTTCAGTATCCTTATGTGATGAGGTGGGATGTAGACAAAGCTATGATCCTATCACCTTCTATTACAAGTGGTGATTAAAAACACAGATGCACTAAAAGGTGGTCATTTTGTTTAAAAGATCTTAAGCTACCCAAGCAAGTATGCCCCTAAAAGCAGACCTAGGCTTTTTAGTGATTAGTGTTAAATAGACATGATAGAACCAAGTATCACTTTGATTTGTCTTTGGCTAGTCCATACAGTGCTTGGAATTGGACTCCATTCCATTCAACAACTATTTATCAAGACCCTGTGATGTGCAAGGCAGTAGACTAGTTCTGGGGATGCAAAGTCAATGTGATAAGCAGTCATTGAGCCCAAGAAAATTATATTCTATTGAGGAAATACAACACATAAATAAATTAATATATTATCATTGGAAAGGGAAAAGGAGGGTGAGGAGGATCAGAGACAAGTATTGAGAAAGGCTTACTTTAAAGGTGGCACAAAAGCTTAGCTTTGAAGGAAAGTTGAGATTCTAAGAGGTGAAGGTGAGAAAGAAGTGATTTCTAGGCATGGAGGACATTCTATGCAAGGGTGGGAGATAGTGTTCCTAAGTATTTGCTTGAATACTCGCTGGTCATAAATTCTTTACAAAATAAAATTTTAGGAAATGTGGAGTTAGTCACAACTTTTTCTAGTGTTTTTGATTTCACTACAGTATGAAGAACACTTCTGGAAAGGATACCAGGATTATAGTCTTAGTTTTTCCAGTGGCTATTTGTATACATTTAGTTCTCTTTTTAACCCCTTTTGGACATTTTTTTCCTGTATAAAATGGGAGGACAGGATTAGATGAACTCTGGTCCTTTTGACCTCTAAAAATGTAATAATTTCAAAATGCCATCTTTAAATCATTCCTCAAAATTGAAATGCTGAACCCTGTGGTTTCCTAGTTTTTATCTGTGGCTACCTATATGAAATCTATGTTTCTTTATGACAATATAACTGAAAAAGTAAAAAAAAAATGAATAAACATTATGTGATTGACGTAACAACCAGCTACCTGCCTTTTTATCTCCTCTCTCTCTATCTGCCCCTCTTAACAATTGTATAACCAATTAGACTCTATGACTAAGGCTATTTCAGCCCATACCCTGAATCACCCAGAATGGAGTGTGAAGTACCAGGGAATATTTAAAGCCACGACCTACTGAATTGTGAGCATTTCTTATGTGGTCATTAACACTTCACAGAAGAAAAGAAAGGGATAGTTGGAATTTTAATGGTGTAGGCAATAGTAGGATCATAGATTCAGAACTCGAAGAAGCCTTAGAGGCCAGCTAGTCCAGCCCCTTCATTTTATAGATGATGAAACAGAGGCACAGAGATGTTATGTGATATTTCTAATATCACTTAAACTGTAATTGCAGAACTCAGGTCTTCCTGATTCTTAAAGCCCACCTATCCACAATACGTGTTGCTTCCTTAGTTATCTACCTGTGGATATTATAAAGAAGTGTTTGATCTGGATTAACTAACTCAGCCTAAATTAACCAGATAATTACTGCTCAATTAACTCTGTGCTGTAGATAACCAGTCTTGGTATCTCTATTTATAACAATATAAAGTCCTTCTGAGGATGAGACTAATGATCTTCAATGTATCTCAGTCATAGCCAAGGACTTCAGGGCATTCTAATTTGCTTCAATGGGCTTTAACTTGGCAGTTCTCATTAACATTAATGGGACTACTGTGTGATCACCTAGTACAATGACAGAAAAACATAGCATTAAAAACAAGCAAAGCCCTGAAATTGCACATAGGAATTATTTCCCACTCTAAACCACATTAAATTCACACTTCAAAAACAGACAGATTATAGAAGTCAGGTGATTGATTATTCAATAATATGCTCACATAATCGGAATGTTCTGCTGGACTATAAACATATCCAGGCTAGGAACGCATAACTCTGAAAATGTCAGTTTCTGTCCTCTGCCGGTGATTACAACCAAGTGGAAACTCTTTATGTCCCTAGGATATCTCATTAACAGCAACATCTGTTATTCATGTCATAACAAAATAAAACCTTTATTTTTGGAAGACGAAGTTCCATGCAGACTGATGTTTTGAGAGGAGGAAGCCTGTCTGCAAACAGAATTATCTCTAGACAATATAGTCACCCACTAAAATCATTCTGGTAAGAAGTCAATAGGGATCATTTGTGCTGTTGGGAGAAAAATATATAAATAGCTGTGTAATAGACACATATATACACATTTATACAAACATGTATATATATATATGTATATATATATACATGTGTGTATATACAAACACGCACACACACACATAAAACACATAAGAGTGATCTCAATTTAATATCTCCCCCAGGCTTTCAGATATTTTTATTTTTTTCAAAATGAAATGAGGTTGTTTTAAGGTACCTATTTTACTATCTATCCCATAGAGTCCCTTCTTTTGGTTTGTTGCTACCTTATAAACCTTTTTGTACTTAAATACAGTAAGATTTAAAGTCCTTGCTCTTTGTTTGGATATTTTCCTTCCATTTTCTTGCATCTATGTGTTCATTCTATTCCTTTGTGATTATATGATTCTCTTGGTCTTCCCAAATATATATCTGTCTGTCTTTCTACCTCTCACTTCATTTAGATTAAAAAAAAAAGATCAGTCATCCAGATGTTTCATTGGATTAGAAGTGTTGTCTTCTGGGAGCCAAGATGGCAGAGGAAGGAGTAAACTGTTGAAACTCTCCCATACTCACCTCCAAACAACCATAAAATAGAGCTCTCAGACAAATCCTGGAAAAGCAGAACCAGCAAAAGATGGGGCATAGCAATCTCTTAGGCCAAGAAACTTGGAGGATCAGCAAGAAAAATCCATCTCACTCAGGTGAAAGGAGAATACAACCCAGGATGGGAGGTATCCTAGCAAGCCAGCAGCAAGCCCCACCCCAGCAAACCAGTGGGAAGATCTGAGCCCCTATGTGGTAGAACAGGCAAATGCTAATACCAGAACCTCCCATGTGCCTTACCATAGCCAGGGGAATGGAGCACTCCTGCTCTGAGAACCACCATCTGCTTCAGCTTAGTACTGGGCAAATAGGTAGATGCTAATGCTATGGGTGCTAAGCAAACAGGCAGCCACCAGCTGGCATTTGAACTTCAGTATGACCCTGGGCAAGCAGGAAGCCTTGAGGTTTGACTGTGACATGCTTTTATGAAACCACTGGAAACACAGAAACACCCCACTGGGCCTTGCAACATGCCAGAGAGTTCACTAGGACCCCATCTCAGCACCAGGTAAGGTACCAGACTCTTACAGACTCCAGCAGCACCAGCCAATCCCCACCCTACCCTCTCAGCACAGCACCAGACACCAAATGAACAGGCAGTCTCAGCCACAAGCACAAGGAATTAGAGACAGTGCTTCAGACACCCTGGGCACAGAGTGCAAATTTAAAAGAAAAGAAAAAGGTAAAAAAATGATGAGCAGAAAACAACAACAAAAAGGAATCTGGAAATAGGAAGTTATTATGGTGACAGGGAAGACTAAGACACAAACTCAGAAGAGGATAACAATGTCAAAACACTTAAGGTAAAAGCTCAAAGAAAAATGGGAAGTGATGTCAAGCCATGAAAGTTCTCATGGAAGAGCTCAAAAAGGAGCTTAAAATTAATATAAGAGAGATAAAATAAAAATTGGGAAAAGAAATGAGAGTGATGCAAGAGAATTATGAAGAGTCTGTAAAACTGCTTAAAAAGTAAAATTGGTCAAATGGAAAAGAAGATACAAATATCCACTGAAGAAAACAACTCCTTAAAGAATACCATTGACTAAGTGGAAAGGAAAATACAAAAGGTAATTGAAGAAAGTTAGAATTGGAAAAGTGGAGGCTAATGACTCTATGAAACATCATGAATCAATTAGATTCAAAAGAATGAAAAATTAGAAGAAAATGTAAAATATCTCATGGGAAAAAGAACTCACCAAGATTAAGGAGAGAATATAAAATTCACTGGACCACCTGAAAGCCATAATCAAAAGGAGGACCTAGATAGCATCTTTCAAGAAATTATCAAGGAAATCTGCCCTGATGTCCTGGAACCAAAGGGCAAAATAGACATTGAAAGAATCTACTGATCACCCCAGTTTCCTGATTCTCTTTTGAGATCCCAAAATAAAAACCCCAAGCAATGTTATAGCCATATTTCAGAACTATAAGGAAAAAAAAATACTACAAGTGACCAGAAAGGAACAATTCAAATACTGGGGAGTCACAATCAGGATCACACAGAACTTGGCAGTTGCAACATTAAAGGACTGGAGGTCATAAAACTGATATTCTGGAAGGAAAAGGAGCTAGGACTACAACCAAGAATCACTTACCTGGAAAAATAAGCATAATTCTTCAAGGGAAAAAATGGTAATTCAATGAAATAGGAAGATTTCAAGCCTTCATAAGAAGAAGACCAGAAATAAACCAAAAAATTGACCTCTAATATCAAGACCCAGGAGAAGTATAAATAGGTAAAATGGGAAAAGAAAAAATAATGGATTCAATAGATCTAAACTATTTCCATCCTTTCATGGGAAGATGCTACTTGTAATTCTTAAAAATTGCATCACTCATAGTATAGGTGGAAGGAATATACATAGACAATGTGGGTATAAGGTATATTTGAAGGACTGACATAAAAATTAAGGGATGAGAGAGAAGTACAAAGGATGCAGAAGGAAGGGAGAGGTAGACTGAAGAAAATTGTCTCACATGAAGAGGCAAGAAATATCTTTTATAGTGGAAAGAAAGATGAGAGAGTGGGCGATGGGCATCATTTGAAACTTACTCTCATCAATATTATTTTAAAAATGGAATAACATGCACAATCAGATGAATATAGAAATCTCCCTTACCTGACAGAGAAGTAGATTAAATAAAGGGAGGGGGGACTGACATAAGGGAGGGCTGATTGAGGAAGTATTGGACAGAAACAAAATACTGGTGAGGTGGGAAAGGGTGAAAGTAGGGATAGCAAAAACGTGTGGAAGAATAGGATGGAGGGAAATATACAGGTAGCAATCATAACTGTGGATATGAATGGCATGAACTCTCCCATAAAACAGAAGTGTATACC
This sequence comes from Gymnobelideus leadbeateri, assembly GCA_011680675.1. Taxonomy (NCBI): domain Eukaryota; kingdom Metazoa; phylum Chordata; class Mammalia; order Diprotodontia; family Petauridae; genus Gymnobelideus; species Gymnobelideus leadbeateri. The sequence continues at coordinate 127,927 of WOXC01005718.1, read as the reverse complement.
AGAGTCGTTAAAAAAAAAACAAAACAGGATCCTATAGTATGTTGCTTACTAGAAACACACTTGAAACAAAGAGATATACACACTGGGTAAAGGTAAGGGGTTGGAGCAAAATCTATTATGCTTCAGTTGAAGTGAAAAAAAAAAAAACAGGGACAATAATCCTGATCTTAGACAAAGTAAAAGCAAAATAGACAAAATTAAAAGAGATAAGGAAGGAAACTATATCTTGCTAAAAGGTAGCAAAGCCAATGAAGCAATCAAATTAGAAGAACAAAGAATAGCCTACCTATTAGAACTATGGGAAGGGGAAGAATTCGTGACCAAACAAAAGATAAGAGAGCATTCCAAAATGTAGAATAAATAATTTTACTTATTTAGGGTCAAAAACAATGAACTCCAGAGTTCAGTTCAATTGTCATTTCTTACACAGGGCCTTTCTCCATTATTTCTCAGACCCAGGGGCTAATTCCCTAAATGATGCAGTACAGTCATAAAAAAATTTCCCAATTAGTGCACCCCACAAAAGTGATGAATAGCAGGGAGAACACCTTTAAATTAAAACACTTTAAAATACATGTCAGTTATATCTCTTTGTTTCATTGTGTTTTTGGGAATTATGTGATAAAATGGCTCCTGTTTTTCCAATAAAACAATGATATAAATGGACATTGTATTCCTAACAAAGGAATTGGTATCATGTAGATCATAACTGTGTGACCGACAATTTGTCATAGAATCCAAAATAACACAACTTTAACTTTCTGCAATCATTGAAAATAATAAAATAGTACTCTGGTATTGTAAAATCTACACATGGATGGTATATGAGGCCCTAGTGTGCTATAAAATGTATGTATGCCACATAAAAAGGCAATTTTATTGTACTCTACATACATTTCCCCTAAAACTAATAATCTAGCAACGATATGGTGGAAAAAGCATTGGATGTGAAATCAAAAATCCCGTGATTCAGTCCTAGTTCTCAACTTATTGGATGTGCGATCTTAGAAAATTCATTCAACCTTTCTGAGCCTCAATTTCTTCATCTGTAAAATGGAAATAATAATACTTGTGTTAATTCTATCCTAGGGTTTTAGAGAAAGCACTTCATAAAGTTTAAATGGAGCTCTTCATATTATTTTCTTAAACATTTATTTAAAAATAATTTTATTTTTCCTTTTAGACTCTCAAAGTGCTCATTGAGGGGATTATTTCAGTGGCCCAGATTTATTAATACACTTATCTATCAAACTTTCAGCTGATACCCTCTTATTATAATTTTCCCCAGTATTGAGCCTATATATACAAAACTAGAGTTGTTGTTTTTTTTTTTTTCCCTCTCTGGCCACCAGTCTTGACTTTTAGGATTTTCTCCACTATTCCACAGAAGCCTACTTAGCCTGGGAGTTTATTTTTTCCTTGCAGTTTTTTTTTCTTTAATTGGCTGGTTCCTCTTAGAACCTCCATTTTAAGAAAAACCCTTGAACTACTGATATCTTCATCCTTCTCTAGGCTCTGGAGACTACTGACTTTCTCGACTTTCTTTACCAAGCTGCCCATAGGGCAGCTCAGTGGTGCAGTGGATAAAGTGCTGGGGCTGGAGTCAGGAAATGGAAACTACTTAACAGCTTGTTTTAAATCCAGATCTTTTCTGGTTTCCAGTCATATTGTCTCTTGAATATTCCATACTACCTTTATCTCCCATGTCCTTGGCAAAACCCACTGAATATATATCCAAAGAGTTGTCAATTCTAACTGTTTCAGCCTCTGCACATCTCTTATACATATATCTTCTTGAATTATGTAGCCACAACCCTAGTTCAGGACATTATTTTCCCTCTCCTAGTCTATTGTAATAGCCTTCTAATTGATTTCCTTGTCTTTAGTATGTCTTCACCCTACTCCATCCTCCACATACCACCAAAGTGGTTCTGGCTCTTGCCTCCTGCTCCCCACAGGAAGCAGCAGGGTTGTCAGAGATGGCGGTGGCAATAGCACTTGTGCAGCTACATGCCAGGGGTCCTCCACTCTAGGCACTGAAGCCTCTTTAGTGAATTTGTATTAAATGAAAAGTTTAAAATATCATCATATTAGCTCAAAGCCCCCAGTTAGGAAAATTCTTACTAAGCCTTAACCTCCTTGAGTTCTCAGGTACTGAATTCAGGAATTCCGGGGCAGGAGGGAAGTCTGGAGAATTATTCACTTATATTAACTGAGAACTATGTATACTATGACACCCACTACCACAATGATAACTGTTACTACTATGACAACAACTGCTGCTAGTTAGCATTTATATACCAATTAATATTTTGGAAAAGCAATAAACAAACGTGATCTCATTTAATCTTCATATCAACTCTGCAAGGTATGTGATACGTTAACCCACATTTTATAGGTAAGGAAATTGAGACTGAGTTTGAGTCTTGCCCATGGTCATACAACTAATAAGTGTCTGAGAGGGGATTTGAACCCCTGTCTTCCTCTCTCTAGCTAGGTCCAACACTCACTGCACAACTTAGCTGCCATTAGAATATATTTTCCTTGAAGGCAAGGGCTATTCTTGCCTTTCTCTATATTTCCAGTATTCAATATAATGTATGGTATACAATGAATTCTTAATGAATGCTTTTTAATCACGATTGCTTTATTACATGGGTTCTAATGGCTGAGAACACTGAGGTATTGGCATATAGTTATGCATTGCCTAATGAATTCAATGGAAACATTCAAACAGGTGGAAGGTAGGCACTGTCAAAAGAACACCATGTCACACTGCCTTTCTAGTAAACATTTGGTTAATTGTAGGTGTGAATTTAAAGTGGCACAGAAGTTTTTTTTTTAAACAAATGCTTTATTAACTTCTGTTTTACATCATTCATTTCCACCAGGTTTTGAGTTACAATTTTTCCCCCGTTTTTCCCCTACCCACCCTCCCAGAATAGCAGTCCCACAAGATATCCCTTCCTCCAATCTGCTCTCTCCCATATCTTCTCCCATACCCCCTTCGACTTTTCCATTAGAGGAAGGTGAATCTCTGTGTCCCAATGCCTGCACATCTTATCTCCCAATTACAAGCAAAAGAGTATTAATAATAGTATTTATATATATTTGAAACATTTAGTCTTAAAACTTCAAATATCAGATCCATTTCCTTCCTCTCTTGTCACCCATTCCCTCTGGGAAGATAAGTAATTCAGTATATGTTGTACATGTCTAGCTATGCAAAACATTACCATAGTAGATATATTGTACAAGGCTGCTTATAATTCCCTCCCACTCATCCCACCCCCTACCTGGTCCATTCCCTACTAGATCCTGTCCCTCTTCTATAGTGGGTACTTCCAGAAGTTTTAAAGATTGTTGTTGTTTCTTAGAAAATTATCCATTTCTGTAATAGTTATAATTGGGTGTTTTGTGGCATTCAGGGGCTTTAGAATTCCTACTGACTTTCTGTTCCCTGTAAATAGCTTTCTCATTATCTGAATAATTTGTAGCAGTAGACAGAAACTAAGAAGTTAAAAATAAAATCAATGAAATATTATTCGGGGGCAGTAGGTAGAGTGGATTCCCTCAGTAGTTTCATTGATAGCATCTGTTGGACCTGATCTTCTGCTTACTCCCTGAGTAACTGTGGCCAAGTCATTTCATCTGTCAGAGCCTCAGTTTCTTCAAGTCCATGATGAAAGGATGGGACTAGATGATATTTAATATCCCTTTCAGGTCTAAATATGTACTCCTCTGATCCTATACTAAGAAGGCAAAATGCCAGGACATTTTATGGTCATACTTAGAGCAAATATTTTCCACAGAGAAAAGAGTAATGAGGAAAGAGCTAGGGAGCCTAACTTTCAATATCTCCTTCAGTGAATTATTTTATAATTAAAGCCATTTAAACATGCTGACGTTTGCATACACACAGATAAAACAGGCAATGAAGAATTCTGGGCAAAAGTATGATCCTGACTATGGTGTCTTTTAAACAGATATAACTTTATCTCAGTCTATTCATCAGCCAGATATTTATTCACCAACACATTATATTTAGACAGAAAAGGCAAAGGCACAAAGAGAAACGAAGAGACTAAAGTGAGAGACGAGGAGAACCATAAGGGTGAAGAGAGATTGAGAGTGAGACATATGAGAGAATGAGTGAAAAAATGACATTAAAAACAGGTGGTTGGTGGTAATGGAAACGATCCTGTAGTTAGTGCTTCATGTAGCATGTTGCCAGTTTGAAACAGGAACACATGGTGAAGGGTAGTTTATTACAATCACTTAAACTTATATTGAGAAGGGTAGGTTCAGTGGAGATGAATAGAGATGCCTTAAGTAGGAATTACAAATAGGAGTCTTTACTAATTTGTGAGATTCATGGTGATGTCAAATTGGTTTAAGTTGCTGTATGATGTAGGTTTGTAGGATACAAATATATTCAATTGCACTATATTGTTTCCTTCCTTCCTTCTTTTCTTCCTTATTTCCTTCCTTCCTTCCTCCCCTCCTTTTCTCCCTCCTTTCTTCCATTCCTTCCCTCCATTCTTTCTATTTATTCCTTCCTTCTTTTCTTCCTGCCATTCCTTCATTCCTTTAATTTTTTCCTTCTTTTCCTCCTCCTTCTTCTCTTTTTTCTCTTCTCTCACCCTTCCTCTCCCTCTATCTCTCCCTTTCTTTTTCCCTCTCTCCCTTTCTTTCTCTCTCCCCTCCCTTTCCCCCCTCTCTCTGCCACCCTCTCCCCCATTTAATATATACACACATTTCATATACATGACTTTTACCACACAAAACCATTCCAAATTTACTTCACTGAAAATCTCTTAGATTAGTGAAATTCACTAGAACTATGGCTTCCCATAAGCCCTTGAGTTCTGAATACATTAAGGGAACTTTGATTACAAACTTTGCTGCATCTTGCTGCCAGAGAAGAAGTGACACAGATGTGATTTCTTTATAACACTAGTGAAATGGGAGTTAGCTAATCTGTATCTTTTGATTGTAAACATAATGCTTTGCACCAATGGAATGTACATGCCAGCTGAAGTACCAGGAAAGAAGAATTTCTCCCCTTATTGAGGAGGAAAACTGGTCCATTCCTTCTCCCCACTTTATTATCTAACTCACAGGTTGGCTTTTATCTCCACTTAACATGAACTGAGACTCATCTCCAAGTCCTAGAAAATATTTGACAGAAGGGTAAAATCACAGAATCATAGAATTTTAGAGTGGAGAAAGACCTTAGAGATATCCTGTAAACCATAGAACATTATATAAATGTGAGGCATCATTACCTGAATATAGGGGAAAGATCTTTGGACTCAGAGTTAGGAAATATGGATTCCTGGCCCATTTTTAGCTAGCCATTCAATGTTGGACAAATTACATATTTCTGACTCTCAAGTTTATTTGTTTTTTTTTAATTTGTAAAAGGCGGAGATTGGATCAAATGGTTATTAAGGTCTTTTTAAGTTTGAACATTCTTTTATCAAGGTTAAGGGATTTACTGAATGCCACATTGTCTGTCTTGTAAGATTAGAAGTTACGTTTTCTGACTCTGGATTCTAGTTCCATTGTAACTCACTGTCTCCCATTTCCAATTACATGTAAGGCTGATTATTTGTCCCTAGACTAGTACAATCAAAAGACACAATTGTATTCAGATTCTCAGAAGAAATGGAGCAGTGTTGACATGGAGTGATTTCTACCATACATGTCTGGCTGCTATAGCTCTTCTGGGAAAAAAAAGGAAGAAGGAAATCAATCTGCAAACATTTATTAGATGCCTGCTATGTGCAAGGAGATAAAAAGACTAAAATGAAATTAGTTTTGCCCTAAAGGAGCCTACATTCTATTAGACAGGGGAGACATATAAGTATACATACCAGATCAAAACAAGGTAATTTTTTAAGGGAGTGGTGGGGTGGAGACATAATGGGAGGTGATTCTGAGAGATAGAGGGGAAGAGAGATTCAATATGTTTTTGCTGCTCATCTTCCCATTCATCATCTCTTGCAAGATGCCTCTTATGTTCTAATCTGTTTTCCTCCTCACCAAAGGTGTTATACCTGCCAGGAGGGGGTATTTACTTTTGAACTAGGAGTTCATATACATCTAGGCTCACAAGATAAAGTACTGGAAAGGACCTTACAGATTATTCAGTCCATTCTTCCCATTTTACAGACAATGAAACAGAGATCCACAAAGGTGATCTGACTTGCTCAATGCTATACATCAGACTCCACTTTTGTCCCTTGGTTCTGATAGGACAGCTCTCAACTTGTCTTCTTACCAGAACTCAAATTCCATGCCAGTTCCCATCCACTTACTGGGCTGGCTACACTCAGGTTATCATTTGTATCTCACTTCTTTTCCTCAAACTCCACACCCCTTGGATTTTGCCTGGTTCTTCTGAATCTGATAAATGAACTTTCACCTTAAAATTTCCTAGGATAAAGCCAACTTCCATTTATGTGTCGTATTTCACCATAGTAATGTAAACTCCTTGAAGGTACTCTTTTGTAGTTGTGTCCCCAGAACTTAGCATAGGGCCTCCCCTCTCATTCTGTGCCTGTCTTTTGAGAATAGAGGAGAGGTGCCTTCCTCCCAACAATGAACATCCTCACACCTGCTCATACCCTTTATATCCCAGTGACTTTCAACTCCTGTAGATCATCATCTTAACCCCATTCCACGCCCCATTTATTGCCAAATTCCTCATTCCCATCACCCTCAATCCTCCAACTATACTGTACCCCGGTCTTCCACTATGTTCCTTGGAATGCATCCTGGAATCCCCTACTCTCATAGGCAACAAACTTTCCTTCATCTCAAATCTTTTCCTCTCCCATTCTTTCAGTCTGTTAGTTCTTACTGAAATGTGGCTTCCTTCTGATAACACAGCTTCCCTGACCACCCTTACTAGAGTCAATACTACACCTTCTTCCATTCTCCTCAGCTTAATGGTGGAGCAGCGCAGTTGGAATGCTACTTCATCCTTGCCACTTTCAGGTTCTCCTCTTTCCTCCATCACTCAATAGCCCTTCTTCCTTTGAGGTTTATAATGTTAATATCTACCACCTAATCAAGAGACAATTGTCTACACACCCCTTGGATCACTCCTCTTATTTCCTCAATAAGTTCAATATCTGGCTCATAGTTTTCCTGTCTTCCCCAATTCCTGCATTCATACTAGGGGACTTCAACTTATCTATTGATTTTTTTTGAAATACTCTACCCACTTAGTTCTTCAACCTCCTCAAAACCCATGAGCTACTCCTGTACCCAACCTCAGATGTACACAAAGAAGATTTTACCCTTGATCTTGCCATTACCCACACATGTACCACCTCTGTGTTCAAGAGTTCTAAAATTTCCTTATAGTACCATAATCTATTGGCTTTTTACCTCTCCCTCTTTTATAACCTTATTCTCCTTTGTATAACTTTATTCTTCATCCTTACTATGAACTCCAGACCTTTGACACATTAATTCTCTCTTAGTCTGTCTCCCCTGTACTAGCCATCTTGACTCCTTGGTGAACCTATTCAACACTACCCTGTCCTTCTCTGTTGAATTTTTAGCCCTCTTATCATATCATCAATTGTGTCTAGTCAAGCACCAGCCCTGATTCACTCCTACCATTTTTAGCCTTTGCTGCTCCATACATATTGCTGAGTGAAGGCAGAGAAAATCACACAACTCTTATGACTAGGTCCACTAAAATTCATATGTTATAACCTCAACTGCTACATAACCTCATTGCTGCTAGGCAGTTACACCTTATTTAACTATACATTTTTAGCTACCATACCTTCCTTAACAATCCACTATCCAAATCTCCATAGCAGCTCCTTTAGACCTTTTCATCCTTCCTCATGCCATCCATGGCTCCTCCTTCCCCCACTCTCTCAGCTGAGAATTTTGCCTCATATTTTAAAGAAAAAATGAGGCTGTTCACCATGAACTCCCTCTTCTCTCCTCTTCCTCATCTCATATCACCCATATAACTTCTGCCACTTTTTCATCTTTCACCCCTGTTTCACATGACTGACCTTACTCTTTACTAAGGCTAATTCCTCTTCTTACTCAAAAGACCACCTACAGCAAGCACCTCTGCTTTATCTCTTCTTACTCTTTTTGTAATCCCTCATAGTCTGATCCATGGTGGGGAACCTGCAATCTTAAGGTCACATGTGGCCCTCTAGGTCCTCAAGTGTGGCCCTTTGACTGAATCCAAACTCCACATAACAAATCCCCTTAATAAAAGAATCTGCTATAAACCTGAACTCAGTCAAATGGCTGCACCCAATGACTCTGACTCTGACCTTATCCTTTTACCTAAGCTTCATTCTCTAAAGTTCCTAATGGTTTTCAACTTGCCAAAACCATCTTTGACTTCTCTTTGGCAGCCTTTGACACCATTGATCACTTTCTCCTTGATACTCTTTTCTTTTTGTTTTTGGGGCACCACTCTCTCCTGGTTATATTCCTACCAACTGACTGTTCCTTCTCAGTCTCCTTTGCTAGATCTTCTTCCATATCACTTCTAACTGCAAATGTCCTTCAAAGTTCTATCCTTGGGCCTCTTCTCCTCTCCCTTGATCCTACTTCACTTGTGATCTCATCAACTCACCTCAATTTAATTACCACACCTATGTTTATTATTCTCAAACCTACCTATCCTGCCCTAATCTCTGCTCTTCTAATCTTGTGTCTTTAAGTACCTTTCAGACTCCTCAAACTGGATGACCAGTATATGTTTTCAACTTAATATTTCCAAAATGGAATTCATCATCTTCCCTCTTAAACTTTCCTCTCTTAGGCTTGCAACCTAGGAGCCATCTTGGATACTTCATTATCTCTTACCCCTCATATCCAGTCTGTTTCCAAGTCTATCAGTTTCACCTCTGTAGCATCTCTCAAATATATCCCCTTTTCTCCTCTGACACTGCCACTTCTGTAGTACACATTTTCATTATCTCATTCTTTGAGTAGTACAATAGCTTGCTAATGGGTCTGCCTGCCTCAAGTCTCTCCCCACTCCAAATCATTTTCTAATTGGTCACTAAAGTCATTTTTCTAGAATACAGGTCCAATCATATCACACACATGTGCATGCACATGTACATACACACATACCCACACACCACCAACTCATTAAACATCAGTGACTCCCTATTGTATCTAGGAGCAAATACAAAATGCCCTGTTTGACATTCAAAGTCCTTCATAACCTAGTCCCCTACTACCTTTCCAGTATTCTTATACTATACTTCCTGACATGTACTTTTTGATCCAATGACACTGGCTTACTGACTGTTCCATGGACAATTCACCATCTCTCAGCTCTGGGCATTCCCCCTGGATGTTCTCCCATGCCTGGTGTACTTACCCTCCCCCATTCTGATTACTGACTTCCCTGATTTCCTCTAGGTCCCATGTAAAATCCTACTTTCTACAGGAAGCCTTCACCACCTTACTTCATGTGCCTTTTCTTTAATAAGTATTTCCTATTTTATCCTGTATATGTCTTGTTTTGTAAATTTTTATTTGCATATCATTTCTCCCATCAGACAGTAAGGTCCTTGAGGACAAGGACCATCTTTTACCTCTTTTTGTATTCTTTTTTTTTTTTTTAAGCAATTGGGGTTAAGTAACTTGCTCAAGGTTACACGGCTAGTCATTATTTATGCGTGGGTGCTCATTTTCTGAGGCCGGATCTGATCTCGGGTCATCCCAACTCCGAGGCTGGCGCTCTTACTCACTGTGCCACCTAGCCGCCCCTTTAGGGCAATTGGGGTTAAGTAACTTGCCCAAGGTTACACGGCCAGGTTTTTGTTTGTGCGGATTAAGTGTCAGAGGCCGGCTCCGAACTCAGGTCCTTCTGACTCCAGGGCCAGCGCTCTATGCTCTTTTTGTATTCTTAGCATTTTTCATAATTCCTGGAACATAGTAAATGCTTGACAAATGTTTATTGATTGACAAATGCTTTCTGGCTATCTATATGCTATAAGTGATATAAATAAGCCATATATACTATCTGGTATATCTATATAGTAAAATGATCTTTACAGACTTTGGATTCTAGGACCTAGAATTTGAACTAAGGTCACCAAACTTAAGATACAGCGTTTTCTGTTGCATAATACTTCTTGAAGATTCAAGTGTATCTGATCATTTTCCATGCTGTCCTGACTCTTTAGAGTAATTTATTAGTAATATACCTTATGCCTAGAGTGACCTCCACCCATTTTTCCTTTTGAAATTTTCTTCATCCTTCAAGGTCTAACATAGGAATACACTGTCTTCATAGGTAGCATGAAGCCTTTCATGATTCTCACTCCTCAGTCAGAAGAGATCTCTACTTCCTATGAACTCCATCTCTTGTTATTTTTCTTTCAAGTACTTAATGCCTATTCTGTAGTCTATGCAACCAACAAATATTTATTAAGTATCTACTATGTGGCAGGCATTTTAATATGTGTAATAGGTATAAGTACAAAAAACTAAATTCTCTACTCACAATGAGCTTACATTCTAAATGGGTGAATCAAGTACACACAAACTATACACACCATAAATATTAAGTGAATAGGTATATAGATTAGCTCTGGCCTCCATGCAGAGTAAGGCTAATTACAACTGTTTTCTCTGCATTATAGAGGCATACCTGAGGGACTGTGGTGATTCTCTTTTAATATTATCAGATTGAACCTACATTCTGGTGTGGTCTTGCCACCATAAATGACCAGTGATTAACATTCTAGTTCTTTCTAACCAATTTACATTGATTACCTTTTAAAAAGAGATATTCACTATGAAGATACAGCAAGAACTGAAGTACAAAAATTTTCCCCTATTTCTCAATACCTGGGGGATACACTCTCCCTATATCATCTCAGTCTTGGAAGAAAGTAGACTCAGACAACACATTTTCTACTTAATATTGATCTATTCACTTCATATTAAAATAGATCATCATTGCTTGCTCACTAGCTATTGCTAGTCTGGGTTCTGAAGGTTACCCAGAGGTCCTCAGCGCTCAACTGAATTGCTACAAAACATATCATAGCCTTGACTCCCAGACTTTGGGTGACTGAGTCTCTTGACCTTTTGAGGCTCTTACTGTCATAACCATCTTCAATCTCCATCATGTAAAGACAGGAAGGTAAATACTACAAGGCATAGTGGGGTCCTTTATTCCCAGGCCACATGTTAGCCTCCTAAGGGGAGGGCATAAGTCCTTTCCCCTTGTCTCTTTATCTCTCCTCACCAGAATATAGCCACGAAATGGATGGAGAGGGACAGGCCTGGATTTACTAATGTCTTTCAAATGTATCTATGTTCCAGAACTATAGCAATCACCACATAACCAGGGTCCTGGAACTGGTTATATGATATCTATGCATGCTTCCAAGTCTATGTGTGGGATTGCATCAGCACCCTGTTCCATAGGCATTTATGTTCATGTTTTATTTTCTACTACTAGGTTATATACTATCACAGAGCAAAACCAGATCTTCAAATCTTTCCTTACTCCCGGTGCCTTGTATGGCACCTTGTGCAAGCACATACATAATCAATGTTTTAGAAAGTCAGGAAATAGAAGAAGCAAGTAAGCAACATCCTTGCCCTAAAGGAATGAATTTCTAGTCGCATAATTTCTGGCCCAATGGCAGGGGAGAAACACACACACACACACACACACACACACAGCATTGGCTGGGGAAGGTGAAGAGTGGAGCTTCCTTGTTGTCATTTAAAACATACCATTTGTGTCACTTTTCTAATTCACTATTCTGTAATCTTTCTCTGTCTTTTGCCTCTAGATAGTAATCCATTACTCTTTTCCCCCATGTGTAAGAAGTAGAATGGACAAGAGGAAGGTGGCAAGTAATAGATTGAAATAAGACTTTGCAATTGAGGAAATATATTTCTCTAGGACATTGAAACAGCTTCTCTCCCAATGTGTATGTATTTAGGCAGTGGTGGATTTTAGTCTAAACAATTACAAATACTGTTCCATAATCTTGTCTTTTTATTTTTTATTTTCAGTAGGCTGACATTCCCAAGAGATAGTCCTTTGATAAATGAATTTCTGTTTTGTCTTTTATAAAGCATTGCTTATTATTAGTGGTAGGATGGTTTAAATGTGTTTATTAAACTCCATTAAGCTTTCTACAATCTGAACACTTCATGAGTAAAAAAAAATGAATATGGTTAGGATTCTAACTCACCCAAATCAAATTACATATTAAATACTATATACTGCTCTACTTTTTCAGCTCTTATGTGTTGCATCTCTCCTCCTCAAAAAAGTAAGATCCTTGAGGGCAGTCTTTCTTTTGGCTTCTTTTTGTATTTCCAGATCTTAGCAAATTAGTACTTGGCATGGAGTATGTTCTTAATAAATGTTTCATCTAATCTAATCTACTTTTCTTGGAAAGTTCCAAATTGTTTTTCAGAAAGTCAATCCTCTCATTTTACAGATGAAGATGGTAGAACTCTGGGAATAAGATGTAACTTATTAAATAGCAGAACCAGAATTAAAATCCAGTTCCTCTGCCTCTCAATCCAGTGATCTTCATGATCCAAATCTTCATAATCCCTTGGGGGTTTTGTAGCAAAGATACTTGAATGGTTCATCATTTCCTTTTCCAGCACATTTTTACATATGAGGAACTGAGGCAAACAGGGTTATGTGACCTACCCAGGTATCCAGGTTACATAGCTAGTAAGTGTCTGAGGCCATGTTTGAACTAATGAGGATGAGCCATCCTGATTCCAAGCCCAGTGTTCTATTCACTGTGTTACCTAGTTGCCCCCTAAAGGGAAATTTATAGGCTATCCACTCCAAACTCCCTCCCCATTACACATGTGAGGAAACTGAAGTCAAGGATGGTTGTGATTTGTCTAAAGTAACACAGTATTTGGAAGAACTGGGATTTGAACACAGGTATGTTGACTCTAATTCAGTGCCCTTGGTGCTGCACCATAATGAAAGTCTGAAAATGAACTTAAATGTCACCTAGTCTATTTAGAACTCATTGACCTGTGATTGTCTAGAGTAGCAAGGAAAATGGAGAGAACCAAGCTTGTGCTCATTGATCAGGAAACTTGATAGGCCATTGACTTCAAAGCAAATGGTGCCTGTGATGGATAAATGCTGCTTGCAAGCCCCATAACAAATGGCTAAGAAAGCTGTTATTAAGCATGTGTGTCAAACACTGTGCTGTGTGTTGGGTATTAATATATAAAAGGAAAGACAATCCTTGTTCTTAAAGCAGTTTCATTCCAATGACATGGACAATGCTTATATAGAAGTAGTGTCCAGGAAGAGATGTTTTGTTTTGGACAATTGTAGGAATGGTGATGGAGCTATAGGGGAGTAGAATGGCATACCTTTTCTAATAGCAACATTAGTACTGATTTGATTATGGTCCCGTAATTGGAAAGTTTGGGGTAAGGGAGATTGTGAGTACTGAAGATACTGGCAGGGTTACTGGCAAGTGAAGCCTTATTCTGAGGGTCCAAATGTAGTGGAACTATATCTAGGTAGTCTACATATAGTGAGCCATGTGAAACATGCACCAGTCAATGCAGGGGGAGTTCCGGGATGAGAGTTGGGGAGGTGAAAGGTTTAAATCATCCATTCTATGGCTGCTGGTCCTGGCAGGAAGGTGACCAAGGAGGAGGCAGTTGGGCATTTTCTTCTCTAACTTGTTTGTAACTTGTTTCCTCTAGTAGACGTTTCCTATGACATCAGTTAGACTCATCTATTGCTTTGGGAGCTCTGTTTCACCAATTCTGAAGTTATGGACTTGAGGTAAAATATATATTTTATGGCCTCAGAAGACAGATGATAAAACACATCCATCTCCTTTCAGGAGAGAGGTGGCAAACTATAGGTATAAAATATTGATTATGCTGGCAGACATATTATATTCCTTTTTCTTAACTATTTTTTCTATGATATAAAGGAGGATTTACTGGAGGCACAGCAAATTGGGAAAGAACTGTGATGTAAGAAAAGGACATCAATAAAGCTTTAAAATAATATATGTGTTTAAGAAAATAATTTTTTTTTCATAAATGCATGTATGCATCTTGACTTTGTGCCCAACTTGGGAGTGATGAAAAATGGTAGGCAGTATCTTTGGTTCATTATGAATGTCACAGACACTACATTGAACAGTTGGTCAATTAGGAATTCTATATTTAGGTTTGAGGTGGCCAGAAGTTCAGTTGTGACAGGCAATAGATAGAGCCATTCATTCATGACCCTTCATGTCATGGGACTAAGCAGATTGGGTCTCTTCAGTATTTCAAAAAGCTTTGATGGTGTCACATATACAATGGGGTGGATTCCCCTGATGCATCTCTCAAACCTTCTTTGACTTGCTAGTTAGTATTTTGAGAATGTTTCTAGTAAAATAGTTGAAATTCTTAACTTATTTAGATTATTCCTTGAGTAACAGACAAAAATTCGTGTCAGAACCATATTGAAGCTTCTCTAGGCTCGTACTAAAAAAAAAAAAAGACTTTCCAGCATGGTAGAGCTAGTCAAATCTTACAGTCCATTAGAATAGCTATTGAGAGCCCAGCATCACCTCCATGCAACAATGAGGCATTGGAGTAGGTGGAGGTCACCTAACGCTAAACTATACAAACCTTTGACCTAGCAATTCAACCGCTAAGCAAATATTCCAATGAGATCAAGGGAAAGGTTTTGTATATAACAAAATATTCATAGCATCAATCTTTGTGAGCAAAACAGTGGATCCAAAGTAGATGCCCATCTACTGAGAAATGAATGAATGAAGTTATAGGAAAATAGAGGACATTGATATAGAGGAGAAAGGGACCTTAATAACAATGTGGACCAATCCATTTTATAGATAAGCAAATAAGCCAGAGAAGGTCACAGAAATTGTCCAAAATCATACCTGCAAGAAGTTCTCAGAGGCAGGATTTGAACTCAGGAACTTTCACTACAGAGCCATTACTCTTTCTGCTATGCCGTGTCATCTTACCTGATTGTGTTATGTATTTTATTAAGTAACATTACCATATAAAGTTCCATAGAGTGGGTAGGGTGACAAAAGAAGGGGTTCTCTCTTTTTTGTGCTGACAAGAGTCAATGGACAGGACTTCTCACTTTTCATGATTTTACTCAGTGCTTTTCATTACCCAAGAGACTATGGGCTGCTGGTGTTGGAGTGTAGATAACATGGGAGGGGTGGCATTTAGAGAAAAAGAAAATTCATTGCTTCCCATTGTAATACACCAGTCTGACCAGTTCAACACTTAGCAGCAACTAAGAATATAAATATATGAAAGTTTTTTTTCTTCAGTAGGAGACACAATTTGATAAAGTGGCTATAGGGATGGGGTGGGAAGAAAAAGCACAACTCTCTTGTACCTGAGATATTTTGCTTATAGCTTGTGTTCCTAATGCATTGAACATGCTAGCACTCATTCAGAACTCTTTCTGTGCTACGATTATCTGCAAAATTGATTTCTAGGTACATCACAAGTTAAAGGAAACAGTTTCTTTGATATTTATTTTAAAGAAACTAAAAGACCACAGGACAATTATAATTAGGCACATTGATGTCCTCACAATTGAACATTAGCCACTTTTCTTTATTGAGGTATTATGAAGATAGCACCAACCTAGTGCAATATAAATTAAATGAATAGTGAACAGCTCTCTATTTTGATAATACTAAAAAAATGACCATTTCTGCAGATACATCTATTGTTTTCAGCCTTGAGGTACTAATAATGAAAAATCATTGCTGAGTTTCGCTAGAGAGACTTTCAACTGGAGTAAGGAACTCAGAGAAGTATGTTTAGGATCGCCTGGATAACATCGCAGTGGGTGGTAGGGGACTTAGAGGACATCCCACTAAACTGGATTTGAGCCTTAGGATTTTTGTTCATGGCCTTAAATTGCAAAACCTTACGTGGCTCAAGAAACTATTTGCCATTCAATTTCTGGAGGGGCAGGTGGATATCGCAGTGGCTAATGTGCTGGACCTATAGTTAGGAAGATTCATCTTTCTCAGTTCAAATCTGGCATTAGGCACTTACTAGTTGAGTGACCCTGGGTAAGACATTTAACCCTGTTTACCTCAGTTTCCTCATCTTTAAAATAAAATAGACAAGGAAATGGTAAAACACTCTCTTATCTTAACCACAAAAACCCCAAATGTGGTCACAAAGACATGACTGAAACAACTGAATATCAGGAGGTACCATATGGAAAGAGCACTTAAATTAGAAAATTTATAGACTTTTTTCAAATCGTGCCTTTAATAATAATAATCAATAATAATATCTACGATTTTATAGTTCTTTAAAGTTTGAAAAGAGCTGCAGTTTATTATGTTTTTTTATACTTACAACAACTCTGGGAAGTAGATGTTATTGTTATCCCAATTTTACAAATGGGGAAACCAAGGCTGGCCAAGGTTTAATGTCTTGCCCAGGGTCACACAGCAGAGGAAGGATTCAAACTTGTGTCTTCTGACTCCAAGTCTAGCATTCTTATCACTATACCACCTGTTTGCTTCTGATACTTGTGCAACTTGGGGAAAATGACTAAATATCTGCGGCCCTACATTTTCTCATATAGAAAATTAGGGATATGGCTCCCTAGATGATTGTTCAGTTCCCTTGCAGTTCTAAATCTTCTGATTTATTATTATCCTATGGTCCTAAAATGGGGAAAACATGTGACACTATAATAATGTACCTCGGAGGCATGCTGAGTTTCAGCTTTTAAAGCCCTTTATAATCTGACTCCAGACTACCTTTCTAGGATTATTACATATTAACTCCCTCCCACACTCTCTTCTGGTCAAGCTGTCCAATTTACTCTTCCTTGTACGTGAAATTTACTTTTCTATCATCAAGTCTTTGCACAGGCAGCCCATTTCCCAATATGCTCCTTCACCTTTGCTTCTTAAAACCCCTAGTTTCCTTCAAAGCTCAGCTTGAATACCCCCTCCTATCTTGGTTTACTTTGCATCTATTTGGTATTTACTTATATGTGTAGCCATTGCTTCCCTTATAGATTGTCAGCTCTTGGAGGTGGGAACTGTTTTGTTCTGCTTTGTATCCCCAGGACTTGACACATTATAGATGCCCTTTTTCTCTTCTTGGTTTAATCTTCTCCATTGCTGCATTTGATCAGCTCCTTAGTTAATTCACATTGAACATTTATTTATAGAAACTACAGCAAGGCAGGGGCCTCTAGGCAACACAGTGTATAGAGCAAACTGGGTCAGGGATGCCTGAGTTCAAATCTTGACTCAGACGCTTACTAGTTGTTTGACTGAAGGCTAGTCACCAAGCTGCCATTTGCTTCAGTTTCCTTACCTGTAAAATGGAGTTAAGAAAAACACCTATTAACTCCCACAGTTATTGTAAGGATAAAATGATATAATATCTGTAAACCTCAAAGTACTCTATATCGTTATTTTTATTATTCCTATTATTATTACCATGTGGCCCAGCTGATAGAGAGCTGATGTCAGATTCAGGAAACCTGGAAGGAGAAGTCCAAGCCCCACCTCTGACATGCACACACATGCATACAGGAGAGGTTATTTAATCAAAATAATAATAGCGAATATTTATATAATTCTTTGATGTTTCAAAGCATTTTATATGTTATCTCCTTTGAACCTCACAACAATCTGTAAAGTAGGTGCTATTATTGTCCTTATTTTATAGATGGGCCTGAGAGAGCTTACATGACTTGCCCAGTCACACAGCTAAGTCTGTGGCAGTTTTTGAACTCAGTTTTTCTTGACTCCAAGTCTAGCACTCTATGTACTGTACCACCTAGCTGCCTAGCTGTCACTTAACCTTTCAGTGCATCCAGGGAATATTTTATGATTATATATTACAGACCAGTTGCTGATTTACATTGACAGACATAATCCTTTTAAGATAATCTTCCATTTGCACAATATATCTCATATGTACAATTTATTTTCATGTTGTCTCCTTTGTGATAACGAGAGCTCCTTAGTATGAGAAACTACTTTTAAACTGTGTGTGTGTGTGTGTGTGTGTGTGTGTGTGTGTGTGTCCCTAGTATTTACCACAGTGTCTGGTTCCTAATGCTTGCTTATTGATGGACCAATAGTCTTTCTGACTTTGACATTGGTTCTCTATCTACTATATATAATAATCTAAATAAATATCTAATTTATATTAATCAGGCAAATGCAGGGAGGCATCATAGTGGGGTTAGATCTTAAAGAAAAGGAGCATTTCAAAAGGCAAAGACTAAGGTTGGGATTCTACAATGGAATTCATAACAGACAGAGGGATATGTGCAAATGCCTGGAGGTAGCAGAAGGCAGGATCAGAATGTCCTCATTTTATGAAATCATCTTGTATATATTAGGCACATAATAAATGCTTTTTGATTAACATTATCCACATAATACTTTGTGCATGAAAGGGCCAAGAAGAATCTGCTATCATGACTTAAAGACAAACTACCCTATTGCCCAAAAAATTTAGGTCACAGAATTAAAGAAAATACTATATTTCATCAGTGATATCATCAAAGCACCTAAAAAATGAAGGTGTCTCCATTACCCTCAATGAAATAAGTGAAACCAAAGGGCCAACAATTTTTATGTAATTTCATTTTGAGTCCAATTTTCATTTCTATTTTAAGCCTTAGATGCATATCAACAGAAATGACAAATGGTTAGAAGTCAGTTTATGGGAACAATGTTATGCTGGGAAGTGGAAAAGTTTGAGCAGCTGCCTGACAAATGAATAAGGGTGATGTTCTCTGAATGCCACCGTCATTTGTTGTTAAATGTGAAGGTAACAGCCCCCATAGCCACATGTGTACTGGCCCAGTTAACAGGCTAAGAGACTTTAGCTAATACTTCCGTTTTCAGGGAAACTCATTGCCTTCAGTCTAATTCAATGAACATTTACTAAGCATCTACTAAGGGCAAAGTGATTTTGTTGTCATGGGGAACTCAGTATGAATGTTTTCTCTGTCAACACACATTAGTATCTGTTCTTTATCTTATAGTTTTAAAAGAATGACTGGGAGATATTAAGAGGTCAAGTGAATTGCCCAAAGTCCTACACCTAGTATGTGTCACAGTCAAAGACTTGAACCCAGATCTTCCTGATTCTCAAGCCAGTTTTCCATTACCTATGCCACCCTGCCTCTGTAACTGTATATTTGCAGGGATAGAGGGGCCAGGAAGAAGGGAAGGGAATAATCATTTAGATAGTGCCTGGCAATGTGCTAAGCACTTACAAACATATCATTTGATCCTCACAACAGCCCTGAAAGGTACTGCTATGATCCCTATTTTACAGTTGAGGAAATTGAGGCAAACAGAATTTAAGTGACTTGCCCAGGGTCACACAGCTGATGAGTAACTGAGGCTGTATTTTGAACTCAGGTCTTTCTGACTTCAGTCCTAGTGCTCTATCAACTGTACCACCTAACTGCTTCTGATAGGGAATGGACTTTTAATTTTTACTCACAGAGAGAATTCCCTCAACCAATTTAGGTCAAGTCCTTTTCTGAAACTTATAGTCTTAGAGAATTACCCAGATGACTGTTAAGATTAGTGACTTGCCAAGGGTCACATAGTAGGTATAATAGGCCAGACTTGAGCTTACTTCTTTCTGGCTTTGAGGTAAGCTCTTTATCCACTAGTCCATATTGCTTCTCTGTAGTTGTTATAAATATATGCCTAATTTCTGTTAAGTGAATTCTGGGAGCTATTGTGGAGGAGTTGGACCTTAAAAGAGAAGAGGTATTTCAAAGGGAAGATGGAGGGGTTTAGGGAATGGAATGCATTCCAGTTATAGGACTGTGTACAAATGCTCAGAGGTAAGAGAGGGCAGGACAGGATTTGGGAAGTACAAATCTTACATTTTGCCTGATCAAGTAAGATAACATTCATAAAAGCATTTAGCAAAGTGCTTGTCATTTAGGTGCTTTATAAATGATTTTTACTTTCTTCTCTCCTTTCCTCTTTGCCTGGAAAGGTAGATTGGAGCCAGACTATAAAGGGCCTTGAATGGTAGGATAAGGAACATTATTAATGACCTCATATATGGTTTCCCACATACCATTTCTGTACAGGTAAATGGTTAATGATTATGAACAAATGGATCCCTTACCACCTCTTGTTACTAAAGTTTGGAATAGGAATGCTGGATACAATGTCTTCCTGTTGCGTTTCTTATTCAACTCCACATAAAGAATGTCTAGGCGGAAGTAAGTATTCAGGGAAGAAAATATTTAATTTGGAATACATTGGACAAAGTTCCAAACACTGACTGCTTTGAGATACATTTTCTTTGATTTTAAGTTAAACATACTACTAAGTTTTATGCCATCTATTGAATTTCCTTTCTTTCTTTGGGAGGAGAAAGAACAGGCTTAATGAAAAAAAAGGAGAAAAACCTAAGACCTATTTACAGAAAATTTGATTTTTTTTTTTTTTTGCTTTTTGGAGGGCAATTGGGGGTAAGTAACTTTTGCCCAAGGTCACACGGCTAGGTTTTTGTTTGTGCGTTAAGTGTCTGAGGATGGATCCGAACTCAGGTCCTTCTGACTCCAGGGCCGATGCTCTACTCACTGCGCCACCTAGCCGCCCCAAGCAAATTTGATTTTAATATATGGTCTGCCTTGATTTCAGATATAGTTTTTTTAAGTTAACTTAAGGAATTAATTTGTTCTGTGATGGATGTCACAAAAGGAGGGGGAGGGCGTGAGATTTCTCCATCAAACTAATTTTTTTTTTTTTTAATCCATCTGGGCTAGTTCTATATCCTTTGACTTGCATTGGTGGGCTGGGTTCTCAGAAGTGAGCTGATTATCCTTCCTTTTAGGATTCTAGAGGTAACTGGTTTTAAAAAAATTAAACATTGTCACTCCTGAGATCCCATCATTGTCTTTTCTAGGGATTTTCAACCTTTAACCTCAATTAGCTTTAGAATATGTAAACTAAAAAGGTATAGTAAAAAAAAGTTGGTACCGCTATCTTCCTCTACAAAAAAAGCAACTAGGAACTAGAAATACATTTTCTTTTTGTACACATGATATGTCTGGTCAGAGTGGGTTCAACCTTAAAGTAATAAACATGATCAGGTACCATTGTAGTGAATGCGTGTGACAAAGGGCTGACTTGTAGCTCCTGGTGCCTGGGAATCCTTTCCTCCTTTAAGATAGTCCTCATGAATTTCCATTTATGAGGAGTTCTCTTCTGGTGTCTGAGGCTTGGGGACTTTGTAGAATATGTAGTTGATACTTCTGAAGCCTCCTTTCCTTGGTGTGTTTATTTGTTCTTGGTATGTCTCTGAATCCTTCATGCCACTGATGCTGTCTTTCATTTCTGCTTGTTGTGCACTGATGGTGATACTGGGGAAAACACTAAAATTTTAAACTTTTAAAGTTAACAAATTCTTCACCTGGTTAACCTTAGGATGTAGCCGGGGAGTGGAGTGGGGAGGGGGGAGAGAAGAACACACTCCTGTACCCCACGTGATCAAAGATAATTCCTTCCATTGGGTCCAACTATGCCTCAAATGAATGATTAGCTATGAAGCATTTTGCTTTTTAAACTATGTAACCCAAAGGTGTTACTGTTCCTTTTAGTCACTCTCAGTATTTCCTGTATAGCCTATCTTTATCTAATGATCAAAGCACTTTATTTCTCTTGAATTGATTAGGGGTTTATTTTTACCTAGATTTGCCTCTATTGATTGATTCATTTGAGCTTGCCTTCTGTGATTAATTGTAGTTGGGGAGGAACTGCATCCTTACATATTGAAAGTAGAAAAAATAGAAATTTTGCAAATGTCATCCTTACTAAGTTTATTTTTGTTGTGTTATTAAATAAATGCCATAACTGCTCATCATACCATCCTTACAACAGAATACAGTTAAATATTCCCTGACTGATTCTTCCCTTTAAGATTTTGAAGGAAATAATTGATCACGCTCTTTCAGATGTTCAGCCAAGTTAAAACCCTTTTCTCCATTCATCCAATTCCCTGCTTAAATTGGATTTATGTCTGATTCCAGGAGAGACTTGTTCGACTATTACAGCTTGTACTTCTTGCAGTTACTGCCTTAACCTATATCTCTAAGTGGTTCTGAGAGCAATTGGGAGCCTTTTGGATCAGGTACAATATTACCTCCAAAGAATACTGGGACATAGCTATTGCTGGCCCTAACATATTTCCAAATGATGTATTGTATGACTACAACACGTTGAATGAGAGACAGTGTCCTTGTGCCTCCCCAGATAAACCAACTGGGTCTAATTTCAGGACTTACCTATGTATTAGTGCTTCAGATCAAGCTTATGAAGAGTGTGATATCTGCTAGGACTTCAGAAAAAAATGGACAAATAATGTCTTGGTAAAAATGAAGGAAATGGATCCAATTTAGTTGAGTAAACATAAAGAAGTCCAATAAAACAGAAGAAAAGGAGTTTTTTTTTAAGTAGGGCATGGAAACTATCTTAAATTTCCATAAAACACACTAACTTCATTAAAAACCATATGTGAAGGGATCTTAAACACTGATAGAAGTCAGACTATCTAGTTACCACTCTCTGACAGATGCCTGGGAAACTTTTCCCCCCAATTTTTTATTTATACATTTTCAATTACTACAATTATGATTACAGAGCAAAATGCCACCCCAAACAGATGTCAAATGTTCTTAATAAAACCATTCTGTAATTCATCACTTTGTCAGAACGTATATAAAAAAAAGAAAATATCGAAATGCTGTCAAGTTCATTGCCTCTGCCAAGAGGCTTTACACATTTCCCAGTAGTCACTCTAATTAGTTATGCTTTTTGTCTCTTGAGGAGCAATGGTGGCTGGATTTTGTTAGAGTAATTGGGAAAATGGATTACAACTGGAAAATTTTTACATGACATTTTCTTACTCTTCTATATGTGTATGTGTCTCTCTGCATATATATCTATTATACACATTCTACACAATTTATAACAAAATGTTCCAACCATTAAAAGGCATATCAGATCAATCCTCTATAAAATACAGATGTCTTTAAGATGCTTTTAAAAATATGGCATCAGTAGCATCAAAAATGTCAAGATGATTTCAATGGTATACATAGGTTGAAAATTTTTGATACTTTTTTCTTATTCTTTTCTGAGTTACATGCATGACTATTACAGTGTTGATTAGGTATGACTTTGTACTTCAAACATTTATTAAACACTCACAATATGAAATGCACTGTGTTAGTTGATTGGGATACAAAGATGAATGGAACACTTCTAGGCCCAAAAGACTTTATTGTCATCTGTTGCCCATGGGTGGGTTTACAATAACTTGACAGATAAGTAAGTACAATGTATATATAAAATAATTCAAAATAATCTCAAAAGGGTTATGCTAAAAACTGCAGTGGGGGTGGAGAGACAGTGAGAATTTTGAAAGACTTCATGTAGGTGGTTATTCCTGAACTGTGCCTTGAAGGAAGCAAAGGACCTATGAGGTTTAAGCAAGGTGGATTTGTATGGTAGATGTAGGAAAACCCACAAAGGCTGGAGATGGGATATTGTGTCCAGAGCTCAGCTAGCAGGTCAGTTGGACTAGAATGGAGACTGAATATAGGGAAATAATATGAAACAAGTCTGAGTGCTAGGTAATGCCTATATTGTGAAACACTTTGAGTACCAAGTTGAGGATGGTTGGAAATTTTTGCTATATATGATATGGAAAGACTATATAAGAACCATAGTTTTATATGATTCTTTTTTATTTTATTTTAGTTTTTAACAAATGCTTTATTAACTTCTGTTTTACATCATTAATTTCCACCAGGTTTTGAGTTACAATTATTCCCCCCCCCCTGTTTTTCCCCTACCCACCCTCCCAGAATAGCAGTCCCATAAGATATCCCTTCCTCCAATCTGCTCTCTCCCCTACCTTCTCCCATACTCCCTTCGACTTTTCCATTAGAGGAAGGTGAGTCTTTGTGTCCCAATGCCTCACATCTTATCTCCCAATTACAAGCAAAAGAGTATTAATAATAGTATTTATATATATTTGAAACATTTAGTCTTAAAACTTCAAATTTCAGATCCATTTCCTTCCTCTCTTGTCACCCATTCCCTCTGGGAAGATAAGTAATTCAGTATATGTTGTACATGTCTAGCTATGCAAAACATTACCATAGAAGATATACTGTACAAGGCTGCTTATAATTCCCTCCCACTCATCCCACCCCCTACCTGGTCCATTCCCTACTTGATCCTGTTCCTCTTCTATAGTGAGTACTTCCAACCTCCCCTTCCCCCAAGGATGCCCTCCCATCCATCATCCTTCCTCTCATCTCCCTTCCCCCTATTCTGCTGCAGGTTGAGATATCCCATTTAGTATGTATGTCATTCTCTCCCAGAAACAAATTTAATGAGAATGTGGTTTTGCCTTTTTGCCTTCCTATTCTTCCCCTCCCTTGCAACCACTTCCCCTTGCTTCTTCTACATGAGATAGTTTACCCTACCCTGTCTCTCCCCATCTCCTCTTGCCACTTTCCTCTCTCACCTCTTAATTTCACCCCTTAAGTATCATCCCTTCCCAATAAATTCAACCTGTGCCCTCTATCAATGTATACCTGTAAACATATATACACACATTCACATATGTATTCATATGCTCATATATCCTTCTTCCATTATTTTCGTACTGAGAGAGGTTTCATTAGTCGCAATTATTGTTTTTCCATGTATGAATGTAAATAGTTCAACTTTGATAAGTTTCTTTTGATTTCTTTTCACTGATTACCTTCTCAAGCATCTCTTGCTCCTTGTGTCTGGATGTCAAATTTTCTATTCAACTCTGGTTTTTTCCTCAAGAATGCTTGAAAGTCCTCTCTTCCACTGAATGACCATATCTTCCCCTGATACAAAATACTCAGTTTTGCTGGGTAGGTGACCCTTGGGTTCATTCCCAGCTCTTTTGCCCTCTGGAATATCATATTCCATGCCCTTTGATCCCTCAATGTAGAAGCTGCCAGGTCCTGTGTTATTCTGATTGTGTTTTTACAATACTGAAATTGTTTCTTCTTGGCTGCTTGTAGTATTTTCTCCTTGATGTGGGAATTCTGGAATTTGGATATAATATTCCGAGGAGTTTTCTTTTTGGGATCTTTTTCAGGAGGTGATCTGTGGATTCTTTCAACTTCTATTTTGCCCTCTGGTGTAAACATCAGGGCAATTTTCCTTGAGAATTTCTTGAAGGGTGATTTCTAGGTTCTTTCTTTGATCATGGCTTTCAGGTAGTCCAATAATTTCTAAATTATCTCTCCTGGATCTATTTTCCAGGTCAGTGGTTTTTCCCATGAGATATTTCACCTTGCCTTCTATTCTTTCATTTGTTTGGATGTGTTTAACAACATCTTGATTTCTCATAAAGTCACTAGCTTCCATTTGCTCCAGTCTAACTCTGAAGGAATGAATCTCCTTAGTGAGCTTTTGACATTCTTTTTCCATCTGGCAAAGTCGGCTCTTTAAGGCATTCTTCTCCTCATTGCCCTTTGGAGCCTCCTTTGCCATTTGAGTTAGTCTATTTTTTAAGGTGTTATTTTCCTCAGTCAGGCTGTTGACCCTCATTCCATACTTTTCCTGCATCCTTCTCATTTCTCTTCCCAATTTTCCTCCACTTCTCTTATTTGATTTTTAAAATCCTTCTTAAGGTCCTCTATGGCCTGTAACCCACTCATATTTTCCTTTGGGGCTTTTGGAGCAGGATTTCTGACCTCACAGTCTTCCTCCTGTTCCATGCTTCAATCCTCTTTGCCCCCAAAATAGGAGTCTAATGTTGAATTTTTCTGTTTATTTTGTTTCCTTTGCCTAGGCATGTTGCCACTTAATTACTTGACTTTTGGGCTTGTTGCCACAGTTGGACTCTGCCACCAGACAGGGGAACTTCTGTCTCAATGTTGGGGTCTTCACAACTTCCGGTTCTTGTAAGTTGGATACCCACCCCAGACCTCTCCCCCAGATCACAATCCAGGTACAAGCAGGTTAAAGCAAGAGCGATTAACCCCCAAGACTGATTGCTGGATCTCTCTACAGTTTGCAGGCCAGGAGCTGAAGCTGCCACTGGAACTGCAAAATGGCGAGTGTGCCCCTGAGGGAGGAAGCTAAGGAGTTACCCAAATACTGGTCCAAAAGTCTATCGGGTACTAACCTCTCACTTTGTCCTAAGCATAACTGTGTTGATAATTCTGGAATCACCACAGCTGCTAGTGTTTTGAGTCCCTCTGGCCAGCACTGTCGGCTCCCAGAATGCTGTGCTGGCCGCTCCCTGCAGGGCTGCTGGGCTGTCCTCAGTGGGAGGTTAGCTTCTCTGTGTTGCTGGGGTTCCAGAAGTTGTTCAGAGTCCCCTTTTACATAGTTTGGAGGTGGTCTGGGGGGAGAGCACCTTGGAAGTCTTTGTATGATTCTTAAAGAAAGTATAGGCCAGGAGTCAACAGGTAACAAAAAAGAGATAAATAAAGTCTTGATGAAAACCATGCAAAGTGGACTTTTTTTCCCCAGTTACTTGTTGGAATAGTAATAATTTTATGCAAAGAAATCATATGTCAGTTCGGACGCTTCTGCTCTATTGGGTCCAAATGGAAATTTGGCTTTTCCTCTCTAGCCAGTCTTCTTAAAATCTCAAACAAATTCTGATTTATAGCTGTGGTATCAAAAATAAAAATTAACTTTTTATTTCATAGTAAGTCAGTTGTTTGTGAATTGAATGACTGAACTGTAGCACACAGTCTGCCTCGTTCATTATTATTAATCTACATGATGGGTTTCTGTTTAAGACTTCAGATTATTGGGGCGGCTAGGTGGCACAGTGAGTGAGAGCACCGGCCTCAGATTTGGGATGACCCGAGATCGAAACCAGCCTCAGAAAATGAGCACCCACACATAAATAATGACTAGCCATGTAACCTTGAGCAAGTTACTTAACCCCAATTGCTTATAAAAAAAAAAAAGATTTCAGATTATTGTCCAGCCCATCATGAGCTAGCCAGACTGAGGTTTTAGTCCTCTGGGTTGGACATTCCCTATGATTATGGGGGCTTTGAGTAGTCACTCTTCAATCATAACACAGAATGAAATATTAATTAGAATTCAACTTTTGGAATGTCTTATTTGACAAGATTCATCATAAAATTTGAAGGCTAGAATTGCCATGAGAAAAATTCTGTGGACATCCATTTTTCTGAGAGCCACCATAACTGAGCTCTCTTGGGTATATTAGTTTTCATAGTTAAAAAAATAAAACATGTAAGAGATAACCTTCCGATCTCTTTTTTTCCTGTTGTAAAATGTTTGTACCTTTCCCTTTGTTTCCTTAATTGCTATCACTTACCCCACCCCCAAGATGTAAAATTTATAGAAATTTAGAAACCCTATGGGTGGGGGACGGTTTACTTTTTTGTTTTTGAAGAGGGCAAGATGAATGAAATTTTAGGAAAAATGTAAATATATGTGATGAACTTTTCTCACATGTTGTAATCATGATAAGATATTATGGTATAGTGTATGGAGAGACCTTGGTACAAAAGAGCTGAATTTAAGTCTTGCTTTTGACACATAATGTCTGGATAAATCAATTAACTCTTAGTGCTCAAGATATTTTCTAATGAATTAATGGATATATGGATATGAATATACTTACCATATGCTTACTTTGTGGTGAGCAGTGAGGTAATCACTATAGAAAGAACAGAAAAAACAAGCTAGTCCCCGTTTTCAAGTAATTCTTTTTTTTTTTTTTGCCTTTTTTTTTTTGGAGGGCAATTGGGGTTAAGTAACTTGCCCAAGGTCACATAACACGGCTAGGTTTTTGTTTGTGCATTAAGTGTCTGAGGCTGGATCTGAACTCAGGTCCTTCTGACTCCAGGGCCAACGCTCTACTCACTGCACCACCTAGCCACCCCATCAAGTAATTTTTAATGTAATTAGGAGATACAACATATTAGAGTTCGGCTGGAGGGCAGACAGAAAATCTAAGACATTCTGAAAGGACATTTAAATGTCTAATGACAAGGACCAGTAATCCTTAGGCCAAATGGCAGTGCTTGGGTTTCTGAAATGTGAAGGGGTGGACCCATAGTAAAGACTACAGAACCTTAGGACTCATGTAGTGGGTCTGTTGTGTCATCATCTCACTGAAAGCATTAGAGTTGGTGACTGCTGACTTATCCAAAGAGAGCTACTGTGCTTGCTTAGGAATATCAAGTGAACCTTAGGTATTCATTAAACTTTCATTTTTAGTATAATGTACTTAAAAACACAGTTTATTTGGAAAATATTTCCAAATTTGCTATTTATATTTAAAGATTATGACTAACATTTTTATGCTGCTGAATTATTATTTAAACTAAAATTAGTAATTATCAATGATAAATATTCAAATATACAAACAAAAATTAAGATGATATTATAGAAAACCATAAATCATAACTCCTTTTTATTATCTGTATTAACTTTAACAAGAGAGTTTTAATTTCGTGTTTGCCTGTGCTTGATTTATCTATCAGTAAACATTCATTAAGCACCCACTACCTGCCAGGTATTGTGCTAAGCCTTCTGGATACAAACAGAGGCAAAATACAGTATCTGCCCTTAAAGAGATTATATTCTAATGGGAGAGACAACATGTAGACAAACATACAAAGCAAGGTGCATAAAGAATTAAAAGGAAATCATTAACAGAGAGAAGGTACCAGAATTAAAAGGGATGGAAAGACTTCCTATAGAAGCTAGGGTTTTAGTTGGGATGAAGAGGAAAGCAGTTAGGTCAGCAGTCAAAGTGGAGGAGGGAAAGCATTGTAGTAGCCATTGTGGCCAGCCAGAGATACTCAGAGCAAGTAGTTAAGAGTGTCTTTTTTATGGAGTTTAAAATATCTAATGGATATACAGTTTGAGATGTCTGAAATGGAGTAGGAAATACAAGTTCAGAGGTCAGCAGAGATATTGGGGATGTATAGGTAGATTTGAGAATCATCAGAATTAAAGATATTAATTAAGTCAATGGGGAGCTGATTAAATCACCAAGTAAAGTAGTATAGAGAAGAAAAAGAGACCCCATGACAAAACCCCTAAGGGACACCTATAGTTAGAGGCCATGATCTGGAGGAGAATCCAGCAAAAGGGACAGAGAAGGAGTGATAAGATGAGTTGGAAGAGAGTCAGGAGAGATTGGTTTCCCAAAACCATAGAGAGAAGAGAGTATCAAGGAACCATTGATCAATAGTGTCAAAGGCTGCAGAAAGATCAAAGAGAATGAGGACTGAGAAAAAGCCACTGGGTTTGTTAAGTAAGAGATCATTGTAACTGGAGAGAGTGTTTTTGGTTAAGATGCTGAATTGCAAAGAGTTAAGAAGAGAGTCGGAAGAAGGAAAGTAGAAACATCTATTGTAGATGACCTTTTAGAAGAGTTTAGCTACTAAGTGAAGAGGAGATACACAATGACAGAGGGCATGAAAGGATCAAGTGAGGGCTTTTTCAGGATGGTGGAGATATGGGCATTTCTAGACAACAGGAAATTAAACAGTAGGCAGGGAGAGGTTAAAAAACATAAAAAAATGGGAGTAATAGAAGGGGCAATATTTTGGAGGGGATGAGATGGATAGGATTGCTTGAAGAAGTAGAGTGGGTAGCTTTGATAAAGAATAAGGACATGACATTTTATGAGACAGGGGGTGAAAGAGGAGCGAGTGGCAGAAGGCACCTGAATGATATGAGATGAGGAAGAGGGGAGAAGAGGAAGCTCATGACAAATGGACTCAATTTTTTTTCTGTAAAATATGAGGCAAGTTTCTCAGCTAAGATGATGGAGACATGGGGATCTATGGGAGGTTTGAAGGGAGATGCAAAGGTTTGGAAGAGCTGCTGTGAGCTCTTTTTTGAACTCCTTTTCTCTGTAATATTTCAGATCTTGTTACTATCATTATCATTATATTCTATATTCGATTTGCCTATGATATTTCTGATTCTGCTTTCCTTGCTTAGAATGATTTCATAGGCTTTCCTTTATAGCTTTGTATTTTTAAAATTTTCATTTTTTCTTTTTGTTTTTATCCTTTAATTTTTACTCATGTTGATAATCTTCTCTGAAAAATTCCCCCATGCTCCTATGCAGATCTGTCTAGAATTTATTGTCTTAGTGTCCAGGACACTTAAGGGTAGGCATTTTATGCTGGCCACAAAAGGAGTAATCACAGGGCCAGTACTGAAACATAAGTCATGTGACTTCAGAACTTCATGTTTTGTCCAACAAAATTCCAGCCTTTGTCACATGATCTCTTGCCTTTAAAAAAGAAATTTGGAGTACAGGGCCACTGCTGCTCCATTCACTTCAGAGCCTCTATAAAATGGAAAATGCTTGCTTTTAATGCAGGAACAAACAAGAAAAAAAATACAAAACTTGTTGGTAATCAACTGAGAAATTATATATTTTGCTCTAAGGTACCATGTGTTTTAGGTGAGTTTTCCTCCCTATGCCAAAAACCCTTTATAGGATCAGATGTAATGACCCACAGGTGCATTTTACCTTATATTTTTTTGTAAACTCAGATCCCTAAAATTATTTGAACCTTTCACTGTGAATATTTAGGGATATTTTTTCAGTCTACAAAATCATAACATAAGTAAACCAACTCTGAAAATTTTGCCCGCACTATCTGATGTGACTAGATATTGCGGTTGCAGAGTTTGTCCCTTTCCGATAGAAGTACTCTTCATGTTTCACCCCAGCAGCCTCCTGGTTGGTATGTATTCTCCCTCCCACACAATCTGTCACTGCCAAGAAGACAATATCCTCTGAAAGCACTGAAAGCAACTGACAATATGTGGCTCTCCCTTTCTTTCCATTCTGTTATAACCCCAAAGGGAACTGGATCCTTATAAATATAGTGACAAAATTTGGTAAGGACTTTTCATCTTTTCCTGGGATATTCTTTCAGTTCTTCTTCCATGTTGTTTAGAGGCATTTTAGTTCTGGTTTTCCACCATTTCCCATGCTTTCTAAATGGTTCTTATGTTGCTTTTGATAATTTTATATTTCATATATCAATTTTTATGTTGTTTAATCTTCCTTGTGCTTCCAAAAAGGGTTTTTTCATGCAAGTCCTAAAGAAAAATTATTTCAAATTTCCTATATCTGTTGTTTCTGGGTGTCACATTTAATTTACTATCAGAGTTATGTGAAATGAAAAATAAAAAGGCACAGTAAATAGAGCAACAGTCCTGGAGTCAGGAGGACCTGAGTTCAAATCCAACCTCAGACATATAACACTTACTAGCTGTGTGACCTTGAGCAATTCACCTACCCCAATTGCTCTGCTTTTCCCCTCCAAAAAGACAAAAAAAGAAATGAAAAATAAAACACCAAAAAAATAGTACATAAATTGAAGTTCAAATGTCACAAAACCAATGGGTCAACTCAGTACTGCCCAAGCACTTTCTTTGGGCCTCCCTTTGTACTGTCACTGAAGAAGGTACAAAAAATGTTGGAGGCATGGAGTTGATTTTCCCTAATTTAACTAGGGAAAAATATTTATATTCATGTAATAATTAAGGCATAATGCAAATTAGATTTAATCATGTACTACAACTTATATAGTTCAAATGAGAAATGCTCAAGAGGGAACAGATGAAAAGTCCTGAATTTAGGATTGTCTCATTGTGTTCTGTTCCGGTCAGATTACATCTATGATATTACTTTCAGTTCTGTACTTCACTATTTTAGCAAGGACATCGATCAGCTGGATAATGTCTATACCATAATAATGAAAAACCTCAATATCATGTCAATTAAGAATGTTGAATGTGGAAGGAACTGGGAATGTTTAGCCTGGAGGCAGGAAGACTTAGGAATCATGAGGCAAGCCTCTAAAGGGTGATTAGATTTGTCCTAGTGAGTGTATAGACCTTGATATAATGTACAGAAGTTATAAAAAGACAAACTTGGGCTTAATGTCAGAAAAAAATGTCTTAACAGAGCTATCCAAAAGTAGAATTGGGAGGTAGCAGGTTCCAGCTTATTGGAAATCATTAAGCAAAGGAGGTTTGGTGACTTGGTGATTATGATTGTGGGTCACTGGTTCCCAAGTTTTTGGTTACACTAAACCCTTTTATCAACAACTGCAACCACAACTACAACCACAACCACAAAAGGGTAGTAATAAAAATTAATAATTTAGTATAATGTGATATGATATACTATATCATACATGATATGTTATATAATAAAATATTACAATTACTAATATGCAATATAATAACTAATTAAAATTTAATAAACAAGTTAATAATCAGAAGAAATCAAAAGGCTACTCAAAATATTCTTTTATATTTATTCATTAGGTGCGTATACTAATGACAATTCTGACTTTCCCCCAAAATGATTCAAATTAAAATTTTTATTACATTCTTATAAAATACAAACTTTCATTCTGCCTGTAATTATGAAAACTATGAATAAAATAAAACTAATTATAGAAAATTGAAAATTTTAAATGGGATTTTCTGTAAGAATTAAAAGAATAGCCAGCAAGATCCCATACAATTCCTATTACTATGAGACTTCATATTACATTTGTTTATTTTACAAATATTGTCAAGAGTAAATAACTCTTAAATAAAATAAGTTACAACTTGGGAGATATTTAAAATAATAAAATAATTGTATGTAAAAACAATTTTAATGTTTGAATCTTTATTTGAACAAAGGTTTGCGGTATTTTGCTTAACCCTAGACAAACATTCTGAAATCTAGGTCCCTGTTGTGTTTATTTCTGAATTTTTATTTAAAACAAGAATAAGGTAAAAATTCTTACTCTTACAAATATGTGGTGGAAAATGGTAGGAGAATTTTTATTTTTATTTTTTGTTTTCCCTTTTGTTTAGAGGGGGGAAGGTAGAACAATTGTGTTTAAGTGACTTGCCCAAGGTCACATGACTAGTTTTTGTGTTATATGTCTGAGGCTGGATTTGAACTCAGGTCTTCCTGAATCCAAGGCCAGTGCTTTATTCACTGCACCACCTAGCCACCCCTGAAGGAGAATTTTTAAAAGCTCATTTGCTGAGAGGTGGAAATTCAATTTTTATTTTTAGTCACTTAACTAACCTTTCTTTTGGCTAATGACAAGTATTGTATTGAATGATAAATGCACTTATCCCAATTGCATATATATTTTTAAAAATGATATATAAACAAATTTTTGTTAAGAGTCTTTTCAGATATTACTTTCTTGCCATCTACCACTAGCTCTTACACAGAAACTCTACTGAGTGATTGATTAGTGTTGCAAACCAGGTCACTTGAAACTTTGCAAAATAGAATAAGAGAAGCCTAAGTGGAGGGAAAGTTTAAATTGGAAAACAATCTGAATACTGCGATGACAGGAAATATAAGGATTGTTTCTGTGGAACATTTGTGATAACTTCTCATGATTTCAAGATGGCTTGTAATTCATATACTCAGTGATCATGGTTTTTAAACAACCTGACATTTGTGCTTTAAGAATGAAAACATTCATCATATCTTGATCATGTTATTACCCATGTGATGAGGTATGATTATAGGGTTACAGAGGAGAATCACAGAGCTACTCTGGCACAGTGTACAAAATATAAATGAGAATATGCATATGTGTCATGTGTCTGGTCATTCCTTGGGAATCTATTTGCACTTGAATGCCAGTACTTTGTGGTGATTTGAAAGCAATCTGATAAAAGATTGAGCAACTGTAAGAATATGTCATACGGGGGGCGGAGCCAAGATGGCGGAGTAGAAACAGCTCTTCCAAGCCTCTCTGCCCCCAGATTCTCCACAAACTATGTAAAAAAGGACTCTGAAAAACTTCTGGAGCCCCAGCACCCACAGAACGACACAGAGCAGCTAACCTCCCGCTGAGGACAGCCCAGCACCCTGCAGGAAGGACCAGCGCAGCAGTCTGGGAGCCGGCAGCACGCAGAGCACAGAGCGCAGGAGCTGAGCCGAGCCGAGCCCAGGTCCACGTGAGCCGAGGTTTTAACCCCAGGGCGGCAGGGCCAGCAGCCAGCTGGAGGAACCCCAGAACACCAGGAGCTGTGGGGACCCCAGAATTATCAACATAGACATGCCTAGGACAAAGTAAGAGGTTAGTGTCCTATGGACTTTGGGACCTGTATTTGGGGAATGCGTCAGCTCCCTCCCCTGGGGGCTAGAAGCCTCTGAGGAGACACGCCATTTTGTAGTTTTCACAGGCAGCTCGGGCTCCCAGCCTACAAATCGTGGGGAGATCCAGCGATCAGTCTTGGGGGGTAATCGCTCTTACTTTAACCTCCCTGGATCTGGATTGTGATCTAGGGTGGAAGTTGTGGGTGGGTTTACAGCTTGCCAGAAACGGAAGTTGCCCCCCACAAGTTCGGGACGAAAATTCCTCTATCTGGCCTTAAAGCCATAGTGCGGCAGCAAGCCCAAAAGTCAAGCAATTAAGTGGCAACATACCAAGGCAAAGGAAACAGAAAAATGCAACCCTAGACTCCTATTTTGGGGGCATAGAGCGGGAAAAGTACTGTGAGGTCAGAAGTCCTGCTCCAAAAGCCCCAGGGGAAAACATGAGTGGGTTGCAGGCCATAGAGGACCTTAAGAAGGACTTTAAAAATCAAATAAGAGAAGTGGAGGAAAAATTGGAAAGAGAAATGAGAAGGATGCAGGAAAAGTATGAAATGAGGGTCAACAGCCTGACTGAGGAAAACAACACCTTAAAAAATAGACTAGCTCAAATGGCAAAGGAGGCCCAAAAGGGCAATGAGGAGAAGAATGCCTTAACAAGTCGAATTTGCCAGATGGAAAAAGAATCTCAAAAGTTCACTGAGGAGATTCATTCCTTCAGAGTTAGACTGGAGCAAATGGAAGCTAATGACTTTATGAGAAATCAAGATGCTGTTAAGCAGATCCAAACAAATGAAAGATTAGAAGGCAATGTGAAATATCTCATGGGAAAAACCACTGACCTGGAAAATAGATCCAGGAGAGACAATTTAAAAATTATTGGACTACCTGAAAGCCATGATCAAAGAAAGAACCTAGAAATCACCCTTCAAGAAATTCTCAAGGAAAACTGCCCTGATGTTTTAGATCCAGAGGGCAAAATAGAGGTTGAAAGAATCCACCGATCACCTCCTGAAAAAGATCCCAAAAAGAAAACTCCCAGAAATATTATAGCCAGGTTCCAGAATCCCCAGATCAAGGAGAAAATACTACAAGCGGCCAGGAAGAAACAATTTCAATATTGTGGAAACACAATCAGAATAGCCCAGCACCTGGCAGCTTCTACACTGAGGGATCGAAGGGCATGGAATATGATATTCCAGAGGGCAAAAGAACTGGGAATGAACCCAAGGGTCACCTACCCAGCAAAACTGAGTATTTTGTTTCAGGGGAAAATATGGTCGTTCAGTGGAATAGAGGACTTTCAAGCATTCTTGAGGAAAAAACCAGAGTTGAATAGAAAATTTGACATCCAGACGCAAGAAGTAAGAGATGCCTGAGAAGGTCATCAGGGAAAAGAAATCAAAAGGAACTTATCAAAGTTGAACTATTTACATTCCTATATGGAAAAGCAATATCTGTGACTGATGATATCTTTCTCACTATGAAAATAATGGAAGAAGGGGGTATGGTCATATGAATGCATATGTGAATGTGTGTGTATATGGTTACAGTTATATATGGATAGAGGGCATAGGTTGAATTTGTTGGGAAGGGAGAATACTCAAGGGATGAAATTATGAGGTGAGAGAGGAAAGTGGCAAGAGGAGATAGGGAGAGACATGGTAGGGTAAACTATCTCATGTAGGGGAAGTGGGTGCAAAGGAGGGGGAGAATAAGGAAGGCTAAAAAGGCAAAACCACATTCACATTGAATTTGGTTCAGGGAGAAAATGACATACATACTAAATGGGATATCTCAACCTGCAGCAGGATAGGGGGAAGGGGGATGAGAGGAGGGATGATGGATGGGAGGGCATCCTTGGGGTGAGGGGAGGTTGGAAGTACCCACTATAGAAGAGGGACAGGATCATGTAGGGAATGGACCAGGTGGGGGGTGGGATGAGTGGGAGGGAATTATAAGCAGCCTTGTACAATATATCTACCATGATAATGTTTTGCATAGCTAGACATGTACAACATATACTGAATTACTTATATCCCAAGAAGGAATGGGTGACAAGGGAGGAAGGAAATGGATCTGAAATTCGAGGTCGTAACATTAAATGTTTCAAATATATATATAAATACTATTATTAATACTCTTTTGCCTATAATTGGGAGATAAGATGTGCAGGCATTGGGACACAAAGATTCATCTTCCTCTAATGGAAAAGTCGATGGGGGTATGGGAGAAGGTATGGGAGAGAGCAGATTGGAGGAAGCGATATCTTGTGGGACTGCTATTCTGGGAGGTTGGGTAGGGGAATAATGGGGGAAAATGATTGTAACTCAAAATCTGGCGGAAATGAATGATGTAAAACAGAAGTTAATAAAGTATTTGTTTAAAAAAAAAGAATATGTCATACTTAGAAGAGCTCAGAGTTTAATATAATCATTGCATGAACACAAAAATCATTGAGTGCATGATCATGATGGCGTTAAATCACTGGAAGAACAAACCTATAATGCTTAAAACATATTCTCGGGCAGCTAGCTGGCACAGTGTTGGACCCAGAGTCAGGAAGACTCATTTTCCTAAGTTCAAATCTGATCTCAGATACTTATTAACTGTGTGTCCCTGGACAAGTCATTTAACCCCATTTGTCTCAGTTTCCTCATCTGTAAAATGAGCTGGAGAAGAAAATGGCAAACAGCTCCAGTATCTTCATCAAGAAAACCTTATGGGGCGGCTAGGTGGCACAGTGAGTAAGAGCACTGGCCCTAGAGTTGGAGGGCCTGGAATCGGTTCCGGCCTCAGAAAATGAGCATCCACACATAAATAATGACTGGCCGTGTAACCTTGAGCAAGTTATTTAACCTCAGTTGCTTAAAAAAAAAAAAAAACACGAAAAAAAAAACACCTTACGTGGCATCATGAAAGAGTGTCAAACATGACTGAAATAGTCAACAAACATAGTCAACAACAACAAAAATATGCGTTGTTGTCCAAAGTCAACATTTTGTAGCATAATTGGATACTTATTTACTGTTTAAGGTCATATTAAAAAGTTTTAGCATGAACTTATAAACCTAAAAGATGTCTGTGGATCAAGAATGGGAATTGGTCTTGTTAAGAACATTTTTTTAGGTATAGGATGGATACTGAGCAATCTTGCAACTCTTAATTTTGCTAATTCTCTATTTCCTTGAAGTGCATTTACAGACACCTCTCTAGGAGAGGTGAGGGTGTCCAGATTTTGGTAGGCTGGGAAGAGCTTTAATTTTCCTTTCGTAGTTGATTTCTGGTTTAAATTTCTTTTGCATATTTGACTTGTAGGCAACAATCTCAGGTTCTCTTCTTTCTGACTCCTTGAAAGTTTGGTACTTTGCTATTTTGGAAGCATAGAACTTCAACTGTTCTTATTTTCCCTAGCTTGTTCCTGATAAGGAGTCAATGAGATAGCAACAAGAGCAGGCTAGAAGAGGATTAACACTCTGTCTACTCCAAACATCATTTGATATCCTCTATCTCCCTCTCTGTCCTTGAATTTCCCCATTACTCTTGCCTACACAAAAAAGAACATCACTTTTTGCTGGGACTCTTCTAGTTGCCAATTGAACTGGGCTACTCCCATCCACTCCTAATGTTGTTGTTATGGAAAGAGAAGGAGGTTGAACAAAAGTGATAAAAAAGAATTCAGAAATGGGAGAAATCATGGTTGGCTTGAGTAGTCAGAAATATAGAGCTTGGATTGGTTATTTCGAGTGTCTAATGAGGGTCTAATGTTTGTTAAGTGCTTAGCACAGTGCCTGGAACAAAGTTGGTACTATATAACTGTTATCATCATCATCATCATCATCATCATCATCATCATCATCATCATCATCATCATCATCATCATCATCATCATCTATTCCGATTTGGAGAAAGGTATAAGCAAAATCATCTAGGTATGTGGGGATGTATCTGATGTGTGAGGGTCAGTGATACTATTGGACAATAAGATGGTTTATCTTGAGCAACTGTGGGATTAGATAGGATTAGATGAGTGAGGTATGACTAGTGAGGACTGCCTAAAGGCCCATGAGTGCTAAGTGAGGAGTTCAAATGTGAGCCAGTAGGCAAAAAGTCATAGGTTTTGGAGGAAGATTCTATTAAGGTATTGACCTCAGTCAGAGTTTAGTTCAGGATGAATTGGATGGGGCAGCTATCAGACACAGGGAAATTAAGGTACTGTAGCAGTTATCTTGTTTTATAATTGTTATGGTTTGTACTGGGGGGGGGGGGTGGCCATTGAATGGAAAAGAAGAAATGAGTTTCTGAAACTGGGAAAAGTAAGAATAGACTAGATGTGGTGATTAGATATGGGGACTAAAGAGGAAATTGTCAAAGTACACTTAAAGGTTTGAATCTAAGGGGTTGGGGAGGGGAATGGGATCCAATATGTCTCACAGAAATGACGTTGTCAAATAAAGATGGTTGATATAATTTAAAACATTCCTATTCTACCTCAAGCCTCCAAATTAGCTATTTTGGCACAGACTTAAATGTGATATTATGTGGCATTCATGAATCTTGACATCTAGCTGACCAGGTAGCCTAAGTTTCAGCATTTTATAGGATGTGAAAAGAGATTTTCATGAACATTTCAAACAGCTTCAGTTTTCATGCATTTGCCCCTCTCTTTTGTTGAGTTTTTGAGTCACATACTTATCTGAACTTAATCCAGTTTCTTTTCTCTTTTTTTGCAGTAAAACAGCCATAATTTATTGAGAATACATCCTCTCCCAACTCCACACATGGTGCCCTGCCCTTGCTGCCTCCTTCCTCATGTCCAATTCCTTGGTCACTTCTGACGTTTGTAGATCTTCTTTGCCATTTCCAAAAAGATAGATGGGGAAGGGGTGATAAATGCTTCTCAATGAGCCCCATCAGTCTACTGTAACTTTCTTCTTCAAACTTGGTGAAATAAGCAGGTAATTCAAGTTTCTAATACAGTTCCTTCACTTTGGCAACCTTCTCTGGATCTTTCTGCCCATAAGTCTCCTCCAACATCTTTTTTGTTCAGATGATGCCAGCTGAATGCACTTCACTACCAGCCAGCTACATTTTTTGTCCTGGATGTCAGTGACAATCTTGCCAGTCACACTGGGGTCACCAAAAAGGTCAAGGTAATCATCCTGAATCTGAAAAAATTCCCCCATCTCCAGAAGGATGTTCTTGGCATTGGCATGTTCTTTCTCCCCGTCTATGCCTGCCATGAACATAGCAGCAGCAAATGGTAAGTAGGAGTAGAAAACTGTCTTGTATTTGATGATGGTTTTATATCTCTGCTCAGTGAATCTGGTAAGATCAACCTTGCCCTCAGGGGCTGTGATAAGATTGAAGGTTTGGCCAATATCAGTCTGGTAAGTGCTCTGTAGG
This sequence comes from Gymnobelideus leadbeateri, assembly GCA_011680675.1. Taxonomy (NCBI): domain Eukaryota; kingdom Metazoa; phylum Chordata; class Mammalia; order Diprotodontia; family Petauridae; genus Gymnobelideus; species Gymnobelideus leadbeateri. Next base: position 88,297 of record WOXC01005718.1, on the reverse strand, counting down.
AAGTAATGAGGTTCATGTAATAGGGCTGCCCATGGCAGTAATGCTTCAGGAGGTGGTAGATACAGGCTTCCAACAACATGGCATCATTGATGGCATCCAAGCCAATGCCAGGCTTCTTATACCAGCATGGCTGTCCCCGGCGGGTAAGAGAAGCATCCATGATGTCTTCTGTTACTAGGAAGAAAGCCTGGAGCAGGTCCACACACCAACCCACTGCTAGTGCTATCTGTAGACTGTCAGCATTCTGCTTTTGGGGTTCCTCCAGCTCCCTGAATACCATGAGCACTGATAAGCCTCGGTTGTATTTTTCCCCAAGGACATTGTACTCTAGGATCTCCTTGAGCCTGGCTATGGCATCTCCCACCTCAGGATGATCCACCCCATCTTCTGTCAGGATCTTTACAATCTGGGAGAAATGCTGGACAAAGTCCTGCTTCTCTTGGGCAAAAACTGATTTCTGATTTCCATTCATTCTGGTACCTGGAAGCAGCCAGTCTTCTCTTGGGGCTTGGGGGAGGAAAACCAGTTTATTTTCTTTGATAATCCTGAAATGGACCTGTTTCATCACACTCTAAATTATAAACCACCTTCAGCACTAAGACAAATTGTTGAGTAGAGAAAAATCATCTTTATTTTAACCCAATACAGTCAGGAAACATTGTGCTTACTATGTCCCAGACACTGTGCTAGGTTCTGGGGATACAAAAAATACATGAACAATCTTTGCCCTTAAAAAAGCTTAAATTCTACTTGTTATGTGTGTGTGAGAGAGAGCAAGAACACCTGGGGAACTCGGGAATAGTTTTCTAGAGGAGGAGGTCCCCAAACTGAGCTTTGAAGAAAACAACATGAGCATTCTGAGAGGTAACATTGAGGAAGGGAGGACAGATCATGCAGATACAGGAAGATGGTCAATAGAAAGCTGAATATGAATAGCTCACAGTACAGTTTGACTGGTAGTTAGAGGCTGTGTAGTAGAATGTATGAAGTGAGGCTGGAAAGGTAGATTTGAGCCAGATGGTGGGGGGTCTCAAATGCATGACTGATTAGTGTATTTTATTCTAAATTCCTAAAAGAACCATGGGAGGATTTTTAAGCCTTAATCAAGTTTGGAATCTCAGTGACTAGTGGTATGAGAGAGAGAAATTATAGCTGGAAATATGGATTGTATGTTTGGAGCATGTTCTGTCAACAAATACACAAACCTTTAAGAGAGGACTACCCTTTTTCCCTTTTGGAGATTGAGTATTAAATTCTGATTTTTTTTTGTTTAGTGCCAACAATTTAAATAATGAGCATCTCTATCCCTTTTATGAAGGGCCTAGCTTTTGCTTAGTCCAGCTGCAGTATTTAGTCCCAAACACAAAATCATTGAAATTTGTGAATATTGTGGCATTAGAAAAGAGTTCACACAAACTACTCTAATATGTCTTTAGAAAGTCTGGCTTAATCCCAAATTCCTTGGTGATGTGAGACAGAATAGTGTCATATAAAGCAGTGATTACCATGAAAGTATGCAGGAAGCAATCAAATAAACAGCACTATGATCTGCTTGGAAGCAACACATTTATAGTTAAAGTTCTATACCTGTCACATGAGTGAGCACAAAAATTCAGTTGCATCGAGGGAGAATTTCACCAGGTAAATTTGAAAGCATGCCATTTAAAAGTGAAAAACAGTTAACAGAAACATTTCACATTGTTTGAGTATGTTGAGTTGAATTGTGTCTGTAATAGTTAAACCTAATGCAAAGACCAGTTATTAAAGATCTGAATTCCTGTGGGTCCTGGCTGAGAGTGAAATCATGCAGAACAAGCTCTCTTCTAAAGAATCTCCCTTTCTTTAAAGAATTGGAGAACAGTCTTATTTTCATTACCAGTAGGAGCCTGGGTTTATATTTTCCACTGTGATTATCTCACAGGACTCTGTCCTGAGCCCTCTTTCTCTTCCCTCTATACAATTTCACTTGATGGTCCTATTAGCTCATGTGTACTCAATTACCATCTCTTTGCTGATGATTCTCACATCTACTTAGTTAACGATAACCTCTTTGCTGATCTTCAGTCTTGCATCTATAATTGCCTATTGGATATCTCAAACTGGATGTCACATTGATATCTTAAATCCAACACATCCAAAACTGATCTCATCTTTCTTATCAAATCCTCCTTTCCTCCTAATTTTCCTATTATTGTTGAGGACATCATCATCTTTGTAGGAACCCAGGCTTGTAATCTAGGTATAATCCTTCATTTATTACTTTCATCACCCATGTCCAATCTATTGCCAAGGGCCACCACCCTTTTTTAGGCCCTTATTCTTCCCCTTTCCCTCCTTGGACTATTTATACCTTACACACTTCCTCCCTTCATGTATGATTTGATCTAGTGACACTGGCTGCCTTGACTTGAGTAAAACTCCATTTTCTTGACTGGGCATTTTCAGTGGCTCTCTCCACTGCTTGGAACACTCTCCTTCTTCATCTCCTCCTCCTGGCTTCTCTGACTTTTTTCAGTTCCCAGATAAAAATCCCATTTTCTCCTGGAACCCTCCTCTCATCCCCCTAACTTCTAATACCCTCCTTGTGTTCCTTACTTCCAATTTATCCTGTAAACATCTTATTTTTACATAGTTGTTTGCATGTTGTCTTCCCAATTAGATTGTGAACTCCTTGATAGCAGGGGCTGTCTTTTGCCTTTCTTCATATCCCCTGCTCTTGACACTTAATTGGTGCTCAAAAAATGTTTATTGACCAAGTGACCAGATTGTTTAATAATACCTCCACAAGGGAAGAACTTCTATCACTCATTCATGCTTCTATTCACTAAATGAAGATATATTGATGGCCTATTATTTGCAATGTCTTATGGTCACACAGTACCCTTTATTTACTAGTTTGGTTTATAACCAGAAGGTATCACTGTGGAAAGCAATGTTAACTGCCCATTATTCTTTCCTTTCTATTCCCTCTTTCCTTTTGGAAAGAGGAAGAATTGAATCCTCCCAGGCCATACTTATATTTTCCAATGGGACCAGTTCAAGGTGTGATCTTATGTTTTGTCACCTTCCTGCTGCCCTTCTCTGTCACACGGGAGACTAGAGATTCAATAAACAGCATCCTATTACCACAATTGTATTAATTTTAGTCTTAGGGAAATATGCTAACCTTGCGGTCCATGTATTTGCCTTCTCTGCCCTTTTATGAAATGTGTATCAAAAGACAAATAAATTTAAATAAAATTGTTGTAGCTCAGAACTCCAAGTTAGGAAAATTCCTATTATTTGGACTGAGGTAGAAGTTACTTCCCTAAAATAAATTTTATGCATTTTCATGTATCCCCTCGCTTCTTCTATTTACATTTTCTGTCCATGAAGTAAGTATGAGGTGTGCAATATAAGCCCCCCAGACTGACTGTGGAGCAAAATCTGGATAAATTAAATGGCTTAGACAAAAAGAAGCAAAAAACAGGGTCTATCATTAGAGAGGCAAAGGGAAAGGAAATTCTGGAAGTAGTAGGCTTTTCAGAAATTCCTTCAGTCCTTGAAGATACAAATAATTTACCAGTTTCAGTGTGAGTTCTTTGATCCAAGATGCTTATGTGGACCTGGAGGCTAATTGTAATTTTTTGCCTTCTTTTTTTTGCCTTTTTTTGGAGGGCAATTGGGGTTAAGTAACTTGCCCAAGGTCACACGCCTAGGTTTTTGTTTGTGTTTGTTAAGTGTCTGAGGCCGGATCTGAACTCAGGTCCTTCTGACTCCAGGGCCGACGCTCTACTCACTGCGCCACCTAGCCGCCCCTTCTCCCTTCTTTTCTACAGTTCTGCTTTCCTCTTCCTATGATTATTCATTGTCCCATCAGCTGCCTCTTCTCTCCAGCTCAGCTCACTCATTCCTCACAAGTGGCTAAGGATGTCATCTCCACCAGTGCCACTGTTGCTCATCAGAGAAATTCCAATTCACTCCTTTCCTTCTGACCTCCCCCTGTCCATTAAAAAATGTCTCTAGTGTGGTTCAAGTCCATCTTGTCCTCAAAGATCAAGACAATCCAAATCTTTCTCAGTGCAGAGCGAGCTCTGATCTTTCTCAAGCAGAAGTCCCAGAAATCCAGTTAGTTTTCAAATTCCTAGAACAGTTTTTTGGTAGACTTATCTTTAAGCTATTCTATGTTATACTAGTAGTTATAGAGTATTAGAACAACCAGAGAAAAGACCTCCCATTCATTGAACATTTGTGTGTTCCATGGGAAATTTGTGGAAGCATATTCATAAGTGATTCATAGTTGCCATCTGTATTGATTGGAGGAATACACACATGGGAGAGATAAAATTGTCTAGTTATCAGAGGATGAAAGCCTAGGAGGGAGAGTTGGTGCATCAAATAATAGGGTCAGGATCCCAAATATTTTCTATAGGGTAGAATGTTAGATTAAACAAACTAAGATAAAACTGGCTAGGATGAGTATTGTAATATTATGGAGTTCAAAAAATCAGTTTCACAATCAATTAATCAAAGATTTACTAAGTATAATTAAGCAATAGGGAGCCACTGGAGTTCTGGAATGACTTCTTATAGGTGTTGGGATTTAAGCTGTGATGTAAAGGAAGTCAGTTAAGATAAGATGTAGGGCTGAGGAGGGGAAGAATTCCAGGTATGGGGGAGAATAAAGGCAAAGGCACTGAGTGCAAAAGCACAAACATGTTTGAGGAACACCCAGTATGCCAAATGACTCAATCATAGAGAAAAATTGTTTGTTAGAAGACTGGAAAGATCAGAAGAGGTCAAGTTGTGAAGGGCCTAACTGCTAAAGGACTTTATAGGAATGGCCTTGAGATGACAACAGATTTGGTTTAACTAAGGATATTTAACCCGAAGAAGAGAAGAATTAGGGAGATATTTTGATATCTAGCTATCTTCAAGTATTTGAAGAGCTATAATTTGGAATAAAAAACTAGATTTGTTCTACTACTTGCCAAAGGAGAGGAATAGAAATCTACAATGGATAAAGTTTCAGAGAAATGAATTTTGACTCAAATATAAGGACAGACTTCCTAACTGTTGGTTTTGTCAAAAAGTAGAAGATGGCCTCTAATGTCCAGTGGGTATTGGGCCCTTCTCACTAGATGTCTTCAAGTTAAGACTGGATGACTATTTTTTCTCCCATATTAAATTGTGTTTGGTCTACTAGAGACACACTTGTTAGGTATGAGCTGGATATGAAATATAACCAGTGAAGATTTCCAAAGAATAGTAGTAAAGGAAGTTATCAAGAAGGTGTATGATATGCAGAGAAGATAGGTCAGGTGGCAAGAGTAAGGGATGACAGGTAGACCCCTGGAGTGCTCTGCTAGTCCCATGGTAATGTCAGGAGAAAGTGAGGAAGGTCTCCAACAAATTGGGTAGGCTCCTTTGTGGTGAATTTTTGAGAGAATATTGGCAAGAGTTACGGGAAGGGCAGGCTTGAATAGGTTATTATTTTCATTATTTAAGAAAATTCCAAATTTGTTGAGAAAATAGAGCCCTTTAAATTTTTGAGTCATATTGTTGTTCAGACATGATTTGGACTTGGTGGCCTGTGAAGTCTCTTTCAACTCTCAGATTGTGTAATTTTGTGATTTTGTGAGAACATGGATTCATTAAAGAACTGAAGTGTATATATCAGAGATGATGACTTATCTTAGTCCTTGAATATCCCTTTGTTTTGTATTCTCAAATGCATTTATCATATAACATTGTGTTATAGCTATGTATGATAGTATCTAATTCTCTCAGTCACCTACATAATGTTAGCTCAAGATCTGGAGCTATCTCTTCTAAACTTGCTTTATCTTCCAGATTTTATGCACATATTAAATGCATAATTAATGTTTGATATATGTTATTGCTATTATTTAGGCTTATTCATAAACATATATCAATGAATATATAACATTCTTAAGAATCAGATAATTTTAGTGATACATAGTGTTATAGCCACATAAATGTAAATATAGCAAAATAATGCTATAATTTTCTGAGAAGGTATCACAAATTTTAAACTAGTTGCTTTGCCTCCATTAAAGTCATTAGTGCCATTCAGAAAATACAAATGGCTTAAATTTTCTGTACACAATTGTATGTTTGAATTTCACATACCTTGCATTTACTAGCAAGGAACCAGGTTAGTCAATAATTTCCTATATAGATATGTAAAATCAATGGGATAGGCTTTAGTATAGGCCTTATGGTCTATTTTATAAGCATAAGAGCCTATCTAAGAAATGAAAATAATGGGAAAATTTTTAGAGAAAATATTTATCGCATGTAAAATAAAAAATAATTTATTTCTCCACTTTTTTCCTTTCAATTTGGTTTTGTGTTTTTTATTGTTGTTAACTTGATAAATGATAACTGAATCATTTCACAACATTAAATGCCAGCTTGCTACTTTGAAGATCAAAGTTAAACTAATCCAATTTAATTCAACAAATACTATGAATGTTTTGTTTTTCATAATCTAAATTCTTGGAAAGACATTGTTTCTTTTCTATGAATTTTCTGACTGAACAAAAGTATGAGAAAATCTTAAATTATCCAAATATTCACACATACACACATATGCCAACTCTCAACAAACTGCTATACATGTGAAACTTGATCAATTGCTAAATCCAATTAAATGGATACTATGTGTGGAGGAGAAGACATTGATTTCTGTTTTTGAAATTATAAGTTTGTGATGCCTATTGGACATCCATCTGGAAATATCCAAAAGGTGGCTCATGATGCAAGACTAAATAAAACCCGGGGCCTATATAATATATATCATATATTCATTTATGTATATTCATACATACATGTATGTATGAATATACACACATATACACATAGATACATATAATATACACAAACACACATATACATGTATATATATATATATATAATGATTTAACCCATGTAAACTTATAAATTCATCAAGTGAAATTGTATCTATGTATACCTTGGAGTTATTGAAAGTTCAGTTCCAGACCACTATAAAAAAGAAACTATTGCAATAAAGCAAGTCACATGAATTTTTTGGTTTCCCAGTGCATATAAAAGTTGTGTTTACACTGTATTGTAGTCTATTAAGTCTATTAAGACTATTATGTAGTCTATGCAAAATTATCCTGTCTAAAATTCTATGTATCTTAATTAAAAATACCTTTTTGCTAAAATCATGCTAACCATCATCTGAAGCTTCAGAGAATCATAATCTTTTTTGCTGGTGGAAGAACTTGCCTCATTGCTGATGGCTGCTCACTGATCATGGTGATGGTTGCTGAATGTTGGGGGGATTGGCAATTTCTTAAAATAAGACAACAATGAAGTTTACCCCATTGTTTAACTCTTCCCTTTCATTTGGACACCTAGTAGCCATTGTATGGTTATTGATTGCCATAATTTCACTATTATTATGTCTCAGGGAATAAGGAGGCCCAAGGGGGAGAGAGAGAGTTGGGGGAAGAGCTGGTCAGTGGAGCAGTCAGAACACACACATTTATCAATTAAGTTTATCATCTCACATGGATGTTGTTTGAGGTGCCTCAAAACAATTCCAGCAGTAACTTCAAAGACCACTGATCACAGATCACCAAAACATAAAATGATAATAATAGTAATAAAGTTTGAGATAGTTATCAAAATGTGACATAGAGACACAATGTGAGTACACACCATTGGAAAAATAATGGCAATAGGATTTCTCAATTGCTCAAACCTTCAATTCCCACCTCCCCCAAATACAATATCTATGAAATACAATAAAGTGAAGCACAATAAAACAAGGTACACCTGTATAGGGAAAAGAGGCACTCCTAGGACAAAGCCATTGTGGATACTCTTAGGACTTTATTACATTCCCTAGATACTTGAATGTATAAGCCACAACATTAACAAGAATCTTGAAATTCTATAACATGTTTAAAATGAACTACATTAAATATGAAACATTGTTTTTTCTACTCTAGTAGAAAATTATTTAAAATTAGTCTTAAGTTTCAGGTTTTATTCTATAACCAGTGACAAAATACTTTTTTAAAACAGCCTTGGGATGTAAATAATACAGGTATTATTATCTCCATTTTTGGAAAAAGAAATTGAAGCACAAAAAAATTCAAAGTGACTTGCTCTGGGTCACATGGCTAGTAAATATCAGCATAGGATTTTGAATCTAGGTCTTCTGACTGCAAGTCGAGTTTATTTTCTACCACATGATGTAATTTCTCTGTGTTTAGTTTTGTTACACTCCTTCCTCTTAGTGTCCACGATACAATTCTCAAAATGTTGATGAGTTTGTCCGTATATAAGCTATCTTTAATGATGAACTTCAACTTAAGAGTATACTGTGCCTTGATATATTAGCTAATGAGAACATGAAACTATCATGATTATTAAGACATTAAAATTAATGTTTTTGTCAACAAAATGTTGCAAGTGAATAAAATCTCCTATCTCCACACCTAAAATAACCATTCAAAAATGTGTTGGGCCAAACTGAGCACATATTTCAAGGATGACTGGTCAGCCCTGAGGACAGCAGGATTATCACCTTCCTTGTTCTGGAGAGTCTTTGCTTCTTAAAACTTCAGATTAAATTAGAGCAATGGTTTTCAACATGCATATATTACAATATGATGGGGTATAAGGAAAATAGTATGACTTCTATTTCTATTTATTTTAGAATAAAATAATTAAAACAGTTAATATTTAATGATGCATACAAATATATGCTGGTATCCTCATTAAATTCATAAATCAGATGGTCACATATCAGATCTAGTACATAAAAATGATTGAAGTTCTATAATCACAAATGCTTGACAGTGGCAACCACACTCATTCATTAATTTACAGAATAATGCTGTATATTGCAGTTTATGTTGACCAACAAAGTAGATTCATAGTTTGCATTACCTAGGTTAACAAACCCCCACATAATAGACAAGTGGTTTAAAGAGATTGTTTTAAAGAAACCATGGACTGGGGTGAATACTAATTATATAAAACAAAGGAAATAGCAGAAAAATAGCAGAGCCGACTGTTTCTACTTCTAGTATGAGCTCTTCATTAGAAACATTATGAGGTAAAAATAAAGGCAATCAAGTCAGAGCTGATGAAAAGTCAACTTCAAAATTTTCAAGGAAAATCATTTGAAATATGGATTTATATAAGCTATCTTTAATAATGATCTTCAACTTAAAAGTATACTGTGCCTTGATATATTAGCTAATGAGAACATGAAGCTATCATGATTATCAAGACATTAAAATTAAATTTTTGTTGATAAAATATTATAAGGGAATAAAATCTCATGTTTCTGCACCTAAAAGATCTGGAAAATGAAATTGCCAAGCCACTTAAAATTTTCCAAGTTAAAAGTTTCATCAGCAGGGGCGGCTAGGTGGCGCAGTGAATAGAGCGCCGGCCCTGGAGTCAGAAGGACCTGAGTTCGGAGCCGGCCTCCGACACTTAATCCGCACAAACAAAAACCTAGCCGTGTAACCTTGGGCAAGTTACTTAACCCCAATTGCCCTAAAGGGGCGGCTAGGTGGCGCAGTGAGTAAGAGTGCTGGCCTCGGAGTTTGGATGACCCGAGATCAGATCCGGCCTCAGAAAATGAGCACCCACGCATAAATCAAATGACTAGCCGTGTCACCTTGAGCAACTTACTTAACCCCAATTGCTTTAAAAAAAAAAAGTTTCATCAGCTTTGAAGCCATTTATGAAAGATATAAATGTTTAACACTTTCCAATTAGTCTATAGGAACAGCTGGTTGATATCAAGGATGATGGAAATGACTAGCTGAATTTCAATCAAAACCTTTGTATGGCTGGTTGTTGGGACAGAAAAATTAGTGTCATGTTTTAGTAAATTCAGCCATCAGCCTACTTTTCCCATTAGGAGCTATGTATCCTAAGAAAATATATTTTTCATCTATAATAGTCATTAAAATAAAGTATCAAAATAAACTGAACTCCGAATCACACCATTAAATCACTATAGCACAAACTGATAAACCAATATTTAAAAAAAATGATGAAGCATATTCACATCACCCTCCTCCTAAAATATTATTCATAATACTTAGAGAAAAAGTTTATAATTCTGTTAATAAATAAAATAATTTAAAATTATGTATTTAATTTTTATATTATCCTTATAATATTTTTCTTTTGTATGATTTTAATATAAGTATTTTGGTATGGTACTACATTTGTATAATGTATAAATTTAGATAATTTTCTAATTACATACAGGTACATAACTTAGATACATACATGTATATACATCTGTAGATACATTTAGAGTAAGAACTTTTTCAATGATTAGGGTGCATGGTCAAACATGTTTTGAAACCACTATGTTAGAGGAAATTTTCATGTCTAAAATCCAGTGCTTCTTTGATTTTGATCTCAAGAATATAATTATTTGGGGTGGCTAGGTGGAGAAGTGAATAGAGTACCTACCCTGCAGTCAAGAGGACCCGAGTTCAAATGCAGCCTCAGACACTTAACACTAGCCCTGTGACCTTGGACAAGTCACTTAACCTCAATTGCTCTGCCCTCCCCACTCCAAAAACAAAAAGAATATAATTATTTGCACTATAGTAATTTCTAAATATCTTAGGAGAGGGTTGTGGTACAAACTAGATTTCTTCCATTGTCCACTATCTGAGTCAAGGTTGAATAGTGTTTGACTCATCATTAGCCAATGCTATAGGCTATTAAATTAGAACTATTAAATAGAAGAATAGAAAAATAATTCTTCCTTCCATCTTCACGAGATTCCATAAGACTTGTGAGCTTTTGGACATGTAAAAGAAAGTCATTATAATTTGTTCTATTTTATTCATAATAACAAAAAGAGACATAAAAAGTTAAAGGAAGCTCATCTCCCTTCTATTAATAATTGATTCACTTTTGAGGAAAACAGTTTTGGAGTTTATATATTTGTTGTTAAGTGTACATTATTTCAAACATTATATATTTATGTTTGATCCTGACAATTACTGCATAGAATATGTAATATAATTGTTTTTTATCATCCTTATTTTATAGATCAGGAAACTGAGGTCAAGTGATATTGACCTCATCTGTCTATTTCTGTCTTTCCATCTATTGATCTCATTTGGTCTTCATATCAACTTGTGAAACAGGTTCTGTTATTGTTTGCATTTTACAGCTCTGGAAAGTAAGGCCAAGAGAGGTTCTATATCTTCTTTAGGGTAACAGAGGTATTAAATGTCTGAAATGGGGTCAAAATCAGTCTGTGTGCCTCAATTAAAAGAAAAAAAATTAAAAAATACAAGAATTTCTCACAAACACTTTCTTTTAAAATTTTGTATACAAATCCAAGTTCTTCTAATGCACAGGGTTAAATCATATAGGTTGTAGAAGAATTACTAATCTCTTCCTCATGTCTCCTTTTTAAAAACAAGTTCATGGTTAGTGCCTTAACTAGAAAGAGAGGTTTATAAGATCATAGGCTTAGAATTAGAAGTGACCTCAGAAGCCATTTCTAACTTTCTCATTTTACAAATGAGGGAATAGAGGCTCAGTGTCATCATTTTCCCAAAGTCAGGCAGGATATATATATATATATATATATATATATATATATATATATATATATATATATATATATATATATATATATATATATATTAGATTGGGTTTTAAATATAGGTTCTCTAATACCAGAGCCAATAATCTAACATTTTTATTTACTTTGATTAGAGAGCAAATGTAAAGTCTAAATCACTCATTGAGGTTCTCTAGGTCTGATCTTGAATAGAAATACCATTTTAAAATGGAGCTAATCAAAGATCCTGGTTTGAAATACACAACAACTTTTGTGTATTTTGAGGGATGTCTATAATTCTAGCATCAACAAAATTAGTTACTTTCCATCTGACTACTTATTATCATGTTATTTATACAAATTTGCCAACATGAATCAGAAAGTTGAATTTATATGGACAACTCATTTCAGAATTTTTTTTAATCTCCCTTTTTATAAATACATCTAGAATAATAGAGGAGAAAGTCTTCTATGTGAATAAGATTAGATGTAGTTAATGAAGAGATAATGGAATTGTCTTCTGTGAATATGTAATGGTTTCCTAGAGAAAGATAAAATGCTTAGGCAGAAACAAGTTTATTTGGTAGTAGATGATTATCAACACAGAATGTCATTATCATTAATACCTCTATGCCAAATAATTCACTTTTAAAAGTCAATAAAATTCAATAATTTAAATTGAACTCATAGACCTTTGTGTCTACTGATGTGATATGAGGCCATACTGGTAGAGAAGAGCCTTATTTGAAAGCAAGTGAAGAAGAAAAAGAATTAAACCAAGAGATGTAAGCACAGTTTAAATGGTGATGACCATCACATTTCCCACTAAAAAATATCATACATAACCTGGTCTTTATCTAAGGCTAGATAATAAAAACTGATTGTCTTAAGTGGAAGAGGGACCTTTCTCAACTGTGGGGCAGAATTTCTCACCCTTTATTTATGGTAAGGGCTCCATTTAATTCTGTTGAATATCATAGGATGTGAATTGGAAGGACCTTTAGAATTTTATTCTCTTATTTTACAGATAAGAAAAATGAAAAACAGAAAAGGGAAGTGATTCATCCAAGGAGAAGGAAGGAATGTATCATAGGACACCCAAGCCATTAGTTTCAAAATGAACATTCCTTCTGTGTCTACATAACATGAACAAGTGTTTGGGCCATTATTTTATACTAAATTGACTGGATTGGTGGCTATAGACCAAGTGGTAGAGAATATCTTCCTTAGGAGAACAGAGTGGATGTAGTGATCTGAGAAGTGTGTGGGACAGGAAAAGACTCTTGTTCTGGAGTCTGTGGATTTGTATGTGAATCTTATCTCTGATGTCTTCTACCCTTGTGCAAGTCACAAGACACTTAACAGATACTCATTTTTTTTTTCATTTATCATGTGAAAGTATTGTACTAGGTGGCCTGAGATGTCTCTTCAACCTCAGCATGTGACCCCGTTATGCTAGGAATTTATTCCATAAGCTCAGTTATTTTGGACATGACTTCATGGCATTCCAACTTGAGAAAAACAATGAAAGTGCCTGTATTAGGAAAGGCTTCTAAATAGGATAGTGCCCAGGTTCCGTGGGAGTGAAGGGAGAATTAGAGGAAGTGTGGATTTGGTTTATTTATTTAATTATTAATCTTTATTAGAAGTGAGGGTTCAAAAGATAGGTAGGTGAGTAGATATATATTAGGAAATGCTGAAAATGGTTTAAAATCATATAGATGAATAAAATTCCAAAAACAAAGGAAGAACAAATACAATGGCAGATAAATGTATGTGTATGATTACATGTAAATATGTGTATGTGTTCATGCACCACTATACATAGATATGGTTGTTTTCCTTCATTCTTGAAGAGGACCAAAATGGCATCACTATGTTGGAGACAAGGTATAGCTTGTTTGACTGTGGCTGATCAGGCAAATTGGAGTTCAGAAGGCTCTACCATAGGTCATGTATGAATAGCCCATATGAACCTTTGGAGTGGAGATGTCTTTAAATGTATAAATCTCATATTTCTTTTCAGTTACTGGAATTCTACTTTGCTTATAGAGCACAGCACCTTCTTTGATGTGGGCACAACATGCTGGAAAGTTACATTCCTATGTCTCCAATGCACACAATAAATCCCAAAGTTCTTTAGAGAGACCTTGAGAGTGTCCTTGTATTATTTCTTCTGACCACCATCTAAGTACCAGTTCTTACATGATTTCTCAAAAAAAGAGTCTTTTAAGCAAACATCCATTTGCCATTTGAACAATGCAGCCATTGTTGGGAGTTGTGCTCTCTGTAGTAGAGTCTGAATGCTTGGCAGTTTAGCTCGAGAAAGAACCTCAATGCCTGCTACCTTATGTTGCCAGGTGATCTTCAGAATCTCCTGAAGACAATACGGATGGAAGTGATTCAGTTTTCTGGCACAGCACTGGTAAGTTGTCCAGGTTTCACAGGCTTACAACAATGAGATCAGCACAGCAGCTCTGCAGATCTTCAGTTTGGTTAACAGTCTAATTTTCTTTGGAGTCTCCCAAACAATGAGCTAGCTCTGGCCACGTGTGTATTAACTTCATCATCTATGTGTACACTCCTGGAAAGTACACTGCCATGGTAAGTGAACTTATCCACAATGTTCATAATTTCTCCATTTGTTGTAAAAAATGGTTCCATATGGATGGTGTGCTGCTGGCTGGTGTAGAACCTGTGTTTTCTTAGTATTAATTGTTAAGCCAAAATGAGCACAAGCAGCAAAGAATTGATCCATACTTTGCTGCATCTCTGCTTCAGAGGCTGCATTGAGTGCACAATCATCTGTGAACGAACAGCCATGCACCAACTCTCCTTTCAATAACTCCTTCCACTTTAGTCTTGTATTATAGTCTTTTCTAGTTAAATAATTTACCATTAGTGTGGTAGAAATACACATATACACAGTTTGAAAGGTGTCTTGAAAGGATCAAACGTCCTTAAATGGTGAAGGTCAATAAACACATACTCCAACTTCCTCGTCATTGTCATTTCTTAGGTGTAATGGTATTCCATTATAATCATATGCCACATTTTGTTCAGCCTTTTCCCAAAATAAGTGGGCATCCATTTTGTTTTTAGTACTTTGACTCAAATATAACTTGTCTTTTTTTTTTTTGGAGGGGGGGGAGGGTAATTGGGGTTAAGTATCTTGCCCATGTTCACACAGCTAGTAAGTGTGTCAAATGTCTGAGGCCAAATTTGAACTCAGGTCCTCCTGACTCCAGGACCAGTGCTTTATTCACCGCACCACCTAGAAGCCCCAAATATAACTTAAATCTTAAGTGACTGATATGAGAGTTTTTGAAAAGCCTTCAAAGAGTAGCCTCTCTGGGTATTTTCAAGCAGAGGCTGGGTAGTACAGAAGAGATTCTCAGTTAGCTAAGAGAATCTCTTGCTATTTTGAGATTCTGTAACCTAGAGTCTGTAAGTAGGCTTAAATGAGGGAAAGGGCACTAGGTATATGAATGAGGACTGAAGAGGGAACACAGTAACTATGGAAAGAGAAGGAACTACATTATTGATGGTGGAAAAAAAAGCTATCTGAATCTCTGATATAGATCCAATCTATGCAAGTTTCCCCCCTTTTCCATGTAAGAACATGTTTTCTCACTACTTTTCCTCACCTGTCAAAAAAGTCTGTCTGAGATGTTTCATTATTTATTATTATCCATGGTGTTGAATAAAGCAGATTCTAGGAGTTACAGTTAGGTTCCTTGTAGGTGAAAACTAAGGTCATTTGAAGTTACTAACACAATTAGAATTCTCTAATGATTTAACTGAAATTTGACAAGTTAAAATGAATTATATTCCCAACCTCCAATGCTGGCCTTTGAGATGTCTCCTCCATAGAGAATGTCTTTTGATAAGGTAGAGGATTCACTAAGTGAGTATAATTGTTGCATTTTGATGGTGCCAGATGAGGACCAAATGAAAGTCTGTAAAAACAAGTTCCCAGATGCTTGACAGTGGAATAAAAAAAAAAAATCTCATCATATTATCTCTTTGAGGGCCATTTACTTTTTTTTTTAAATCTAGGCAATGAACTTTCATTCTCATTAAGACAAGCTCTACATTCACAGTACTTAGACATTCTGGGAAGAGTGCTCATTGAAATTCACAGGCAGAAAGAATAGGTCTGATCATCAGTAAAGCAAGAAGGGTCTCCTGTCAAATCTGGCAAGTTGTCAGATATGAATGAATCAAAAAGGCTTTGTTTTCCCACTATCCAGTTTTACCCCACCTTCATATTGTTATTTGTATTTTTATGGGGTGGTACAACAGATTTTATTTATTGATGTAGGTGCCACCTGCTGTGGGAACTTCCATATTGATATAAACCAACAAAGCAACGAGGAGTAGAGAGAGCTGAAACAGGAAAACATATAACTAAAATTATTTTAATTAATTTAAAATAATCATAATAATTTAATTATAGCTTTACATAAATAACCACTTTTGTGAAAAATAATATTTTCTAAAATAAAAAAGTGAGAATGGGATTATTTTACATATTTTTGTAATGTCTAGCTTAATTGAAGACAGCTGGATTCTCGTATCTGCTTTTGCATTCAATCAGTTGTTATATATTGTTTTGGTTTAAGTATATAAAGAAAATCTGTCTTCATAAGATTTGTAGTTGGAAAAGAGATGATTATTTTAATAGATAAAAACCATTTTTTTATTATGAAAATAGTTTTGATCCTATGGACCCCCCAAAAGTGTCTTAGGAACCCCCAAGGGGTCTATGGACTGCATTTCTGTAACACCAGTACAATATTTATAGCATCCATAATCACGATAGAGACCATGACTATGAGTATCATTTGATGTTCTATCACAAAATATACCAGATTCTCCAGGTAGAGAACAGAACTGAAACATTTATTTAGACACCAGAAAATTGAATCCCAAAACCAGTAAGCCAATTCCATCATAGGACAAAAGATATTCAGAAGCCATAATAACGCTGAGAGCCACGGCATCCTTCAGACTTCCCACAAACCAATACGAGATCAATATTTACTCACAAACCTCTCTATCTCCTTGATGAGTGTCCTCTCTCTCCTACCATCTCTCTAGCTCTGACCAGTTTCCTGTGGGCTTCAGTAAAACTTCTCCCACCACAGGCTCCATGTTACTACATTCAGCCTATCAGGGGCAGAGTTTACTTTCAAAGCAGGGGAGATCTTCAAATTCCCATTCTCATTACAATTTCAAGGACTACTTCACCCACCTATCTTAATCTTTATTGTGACTTACACTGGGCTTTTGGGGGAAAGGCTGATTGATGTACTTAGTATCCTGAGAGACCTTCATTCAAGTATCTCTGATGCTCCCTAGCTGAGTGACCATAAATCAGTTGCTTCATCTGTAAAAGGAAATTAATATTTGTAGTACATTATAGATTGTCCAAAAGATCATACATCTAGACTTGGAAGAGACCTTGGAGATTATCTAGTCCAATTCTCTTATTTTACCCTTGAGGATATTCAGGCCCATAGAGATTTGCCAAAACACACACAGATAGATTCATATTGTTGGGATTCAATCTCAGGACCCATGACTCAGTTCAGGTCACTTTCTACTCTACCACCTACTTTTTTTTTTCTTTTTGGAGGTCAGTTGGGTTTAAGTGACTTGAACAAGGTTACACGGCTAGTTTTGTGTTAAGTGTCTGAGGCCGGATTTGAACTCAGGTTCTCCTGATTCCAGGGCCGGTGCTCTATTCACTGCACCACCTAGCCACCCCTACCACCCACTTTCTACTTTAACTCCTATTGAGGGTTCAGTATGTCTAGTGCTTTGTTAACATGAAAGCACCCAATAATTAAAAAAAAAACAATAGTAATGCTTCATTTATATTATATATATATATAATATATATATATATATATATATATATATATATATATATATATATATATATTTTTTTTTCACACACACACATATAAATTCTACTCAATTAAAAAAAATCAGTTGTGGTTCAATTCAAACAACTGGTATGTTTCCAACTCTGTTATACAAGAAGAGTTGTTTGACTTAATTATAATGACACTGCATTTGCCCAGCCCTGGTCTGGGAAAAACAAAACAAAACAAAACTACCAAACATTTATTAAGCAACTACTATAAGCCAGGCATTAAGCTAAGTGCTTTATAAATATTGTTTCATTAAATCTTCACAATAAGCCTCGGAGGTAAGGACTATTATTATTCCCATTTCACAGCTGAGGAAACAGGAATAAAGAAGTTAAATGACTTGCCCAGGGTCAAATTACTAGTAAACATATGAGGCTGGATTTGAACTCTGATCTTCCTGACTCCAGACCCAGGATCATTTTACTATATGCTTTATCTGCTTCTGAGTAGAAGAAAACTTTGCTAATAATGTTTCAGGGATTAGAATTTTGAAGAATCCTCCTAATTTCCTCTCCTCTTTCCAAGGGTGATACAGCCTTATTAATTAATGTTAGTCATTCATATTAATTAGTAACAACAAAATATTTTAATGCTGTATCATTTGATTATTAATGTTTGTTTGTAATATCCCCTTCTCTGTCAAAAGGCCATCTCTTAAACTAGCTTAAAGAGAGGTTCTCCCCTGGGCATTCTAGCTAAGGAATGTCATCACATTAAGAATCTTACTAAGGTATTTGTTCTTCAACTGAGGGCCATCTCCAGTCATACTGATTTATATCTTACCACTTCACCCATATGGCTCTGGAGAAGAAAATGAGGCTGGTGACTTCTCACAGACCTCCCTCACTCAAATCCAATTCACTTGTATTTCATGGTATCACTTCCCCAATGTCGTGGTCCTCTTTGAGAACAAAGGACAAAAAACCTCTGTGAGTAGTAGGAGCTGCCCCATTGGGGACCCAACTGAAACTGGCCAGTTGGGCAACACAGTTCTTCCTTCCTTTACTAATGGGGGACTTCAATTACTGAGAGAATCATTGGCCCTAAATTTATTGGTTATTAGCTAACCTAATTAAATAAATTGATTTTTAATACTTAGACCCTTTTCCCTTGGAATTATATTCATAACAATACTTTTAAAAGCCTTACTTTCCTAGTATTTGTGATAATTTATTCTTTTTTTATTTTATTGCACTTATTTGTGTTTTTCAGACAATTATGGTCCACAAGAGAAATATATAGAACATTAGTGACATTTTTGAGTGATACTAAACTGGGAGGCATTGCCAGCACTTATGTAGAGAAATGTCAGTTATTTAATTCAGCTTAATTTGAATGATATTAACTAAACTGAAGTTGAGTTCTGTGGGAATATAGAAGAGGTATATACCCCTTGCCTTCAAGGTGATTAGTACTTGGGTAGTTAGGATATAAAGACACAGAGACAATTCTGTGTATGATACAGATATGTGGACAATTAAAGAAGAGAGGGGGCAGGATCCATCACTTCATTGTATATTATTTTTTATATTGATAATTCTCTTAGACCAGTGATGTCAAATTCATATGTAAAAGGAGGCTGCTAAATTATACATAATGATTCCTGTGGGCCACATAATGATTTACTTTTAGAGTTTATTTTAAAAATATTATCTCTAGGGGGTGGCTAGGTGGCACAGTGAGTAACAGTGCCAGCCCTGGAGTCAGGAGGACCCGGGATTGGTTCCAGCCTCAGTTACTTAGCACCCACACATAAATAACTAGTCATGTAAACTTGAGGAAGTTACTTAACCCCAATTGCTTTAAAAATATTGTCTCTGTTTTATTGTATTTTGATTTAGTTTATTAATTATTCCTCAATTACATTTTAATCTGATTTGGGCCACAGTCAGGAGTGTTGTGAGCCACTTGTGACCATATGTGGTATACTTTTTTATACATTTTATTTATTTATTCGTGAATATGTTTCCCCCATTAGAATATGAGGTTCTTGAGGGCAGGGACAGTTTTTGCCTTTTTTTGTATCTATAATACTTAGTATGGTGCCATATTAGGTACTTCATATATCCCTATTGATTGCATAATATTCAGTTTTTCTATAAGCTCTTTAAGGTATACAAAGCACTTTAGAAACACAACTAAGCTGAAGATAAAAGCAGTTCTGTTAGGGAGATACTGCAGGCATAATCCATATTTTATAGAATAGGAAATAGAGATTCACAGAAGTTAATTGACATGTTTATGGGTCCAAAGCTAGCATATGGCAGAGGCACTGTATGAACCCAAGCTCTTTCTACTGAAGATTCAGCATCCATTCCCCTATGTCATATGTCAACTGTGAAAGGGGAAGCTGATCAGAAGCAAATGTCAAGAGCACCTTAGATACAAGCTAAGAGAGAGCCTAATCTTTTCAGCTGAATGCTTCCCAAGGGTCTGATGTTGCCCTTTTCCTCTTCTCTCTGTCTATTCTCTCCCATGTTAAACTCATTCACCTCACTTCTATAACCTAAGAGCTCTAAGCACATTTTTCCATATATTTTACTGTCACTTCAAATCCAATGAACCCAAATCAAGCTTATTATTTTTCCCAAATCTGATTCTCTCAACCTCATTTATTCCTGGTTATGACACTACTTTCATCCAGTCTCCAGCATTTGAAAACTGAGTTTCTTTACCTTTCCACTTTCTGTCACCTTTAACTCCTATATTCACCCAGTCACTAATTTCTTTTGATTCTGCTCCTGAAAAATGTCTTGCATCTGTCTCCTCCTCACCATTCTTATTGCCACCACTCTAGGAGGACAAGCCTTCATTACTACATTGCTGGACTATTGAAATATACCCCTAACACATTTTCCTATGTCTATTTCCTTCCATACTCCAACCTTTATCGCGAGTACATTTTTTCTGCTTCTGTATTCCATTCATTTACTTGACAATTTTCTGTGATTCTCTAGTGCTTGCAGAGTATAATTTATACCTTTGGCTGAGACCTTTGTTGTTGTGGTGTCCAACTCTCTGCAACCCCATTTGGTTTTATTTTTTTTTTGACAAAGATACTGGAGGGGTTTGCCATTTACTCCTCCAGCTCATTTTACAGATGAGGAACTGAGCTAAACACGGTTAAGTGACTTGTCCATTGTCACGCACCTAATATGTATCTCAGCCTGGATTTTAGTTCTGGAAGATGAGTCTTCCTGACTCCAACACTCTATCCACTGTGCTACCTAGCTTCCCATATGTATATGTATACATACATAAATATATTTTGTATGACTATACTTATATAAATATGTATGCATATATAGGTGTGTGTTTATGTGTATATTATAAATATATGCATGTATGTATGTGTGTATGTAAGTATATATATATATATATTATATATGGAGAGAGAAGAGAAAGAGAGAGAGAAATGGAGAGAGAGAATTCTTCGTTTAAATTACCAAGACTCTATCCTATCCTGAATAGGAGCTCCTGAACTATATGAGACTGAAAAAATGATTATATTTGATGCTTTCCCAAAGCATCCCTTCTTTCTCTAGGCTGGATGAGATGAGAATTTCTATAAAGCAGTTTTACTTTGTGGTGGGGGCAGGATTTTGATGAGCTGGTCACATGTCTGTATCCTCATTGTTTCCTGGCCCTCATCTTGGAGAAGGTGTCTAAAAACCCTCAGAGATGCCCTTACCCCACATGTCTGATAGGGAGTAGTTAGATCTCCTCTTTCTCACATACAAATAATCTTCACCAAGCATTGGACTATACTTGGGCTTGAAAGGATGGGTAGGGATTTACAAGCAGAGAAGGATGGATGAATTCTAGACATAGGGAGCACTAGGAGCTCAAACTCAGAGATAGGACAGTATTGCTCCCACCCCTCTTTTTAAACCAAATCTGTGATTCTTAATCAGCGCAAGGAACTCTTGATGAGGAACTTCCTCTACCATAGGCCATTTTTTTTCATTTAACATTGTGTACTGAAGTTTGAAGTTGTTTCTCCTTATATTTTATTCCATGATTAGACCATAAGATCTATGAGGGCAGGATCACATCTTAACTTCACTTTGCATCTTTCCTAGCAAAACATACTGTGTTCTTCATGGAGTAGGTGATAAATAAATACTGAAGTGGATTGATTTTAATCTACTTAGGCTGTATGGGTACTGAGTCCCTGATATAGAAATGGTAGGATATTTTGGGGAATACAGACACTTCATCTTTCCTGTGCACATAAGGACATAGTGGGGAGACACCTAGGGTCCCAATTACTGTACTCTTCAGCAAACTTGACTTGACTTTTTTTCTTGGACCTAGTCCCCTATAAAACACATTGCCACTTATGACACATTAGGGATAGCCTCAAAAATACACACCCAAAGCCTTTCTTTTTCCAACTTTCCTTAAATGTACTGGCAAATAGGAGTCCTGTAAAGAGTCAGCCTATGCCTAGTCCCAGCTGTTCTCCACCAACCTGGCACAGTGGATAGTCCCAGGGGAGACTCCAGCAGTCTGTACATGCTGCACCACCTGGGCCCTCTCCCGCCTCCACATCCCACTGAGCCCCTTATACTCTTCTTGATTGGCAGTGGCTTCTTCATCTGCAAGCTGTGTTATAGCTGGAGGTTGGAGCTGACTGAAAGTGTTACTAATGGGAATGAAAACTTTATGCAAACTATTGGAATATTCTATGTATGGGCTTAAAGTGGTTTGGTCATGAGGATAACTATACTCCTAGAAGTTTAGTAGTCTTCATGTGTCAGCCAACACACCAGTCATGGATAGAGGGAGAGGTAGCATGCTAAAATATCACAGACAATGTGATTGAATTGATTTTACATTTGCACAATATTCTAGGCACTGTCCCATCCAGATTGACCTATGCAGTGGCAGCAACAGAATGATTTTCAGTGTCACACAAGTATTTGCTAATAGTAGGGTCCTGGATGGATTATGAAAATAGATTAAGTTGGGTCTTTTGCACCATTGTATATTCTTTTCTACATATTCAATTCCTATTAACATTTGGCACTGTCAGGGACACGGCCAGCATCATATTTAAGCTTCTCAAATGTGAAACTGCGTCCAGTAAATTCTCTAAGCTTTGTATCTCCAGTTCCGTGGTTTCAGATTACAAAGTGTTAAAAAGAATTTAATGTGTAGACAACATCCCTCCAATGAAATTTAACAATATGTTTTATGTTGCTCACAAGATAAAATTCCAAAATTTCAAATAATTTTAGAAAAAAAAATATCAGGTCATTTGGTAGAAAAGAATAAGTTGCAAAAGAGATATAGCTTCCTCTTGGGTAGGTTCTGAAAGGTTTACATTATGTAGGATTTAGACAAGGATACCCATATACAAACCACACAAAGTTAAGCAATTTTTCCAAGAAGACAACTTGAAAGCAAGGTAGATTGAGATGTAGATTTAAAATTCAATAAAATCTGGGCAAAGCCAAAACATAAAAGGGAACCCAAAACATAAGCCTGGGTGAACCCCAAACAAGACCTGGGTGAGGAATCCTCAAACAAGACTGTTTTGGATAAATCTAGATGCTAGGGTAACTCAAAACTCCTTGTAGCCATTTCCAGCAATCTTACACAGTTTCTAAGGTCAGTGCAACTTTCTGGTTCAAACAATCTCTATTTACATAAAGTTAGGTTCAGACAATATTAATAAGTTATAAATAATAATCCATACTTGTAACAGTTTAGGAATCTTTTGAATACAACAAAAGGACAGGTGCTTATGGGGAGTGACTGTTAAATGGATGAATATCCTGTCCTGTTTCTTCATCTGCAGCTTATGCCTCTCCCTCTCCAGCTTGGAAGGCTTTTCTCCCTTGTCACCTATGACCCTAAATCAGGCATTCTTAAATTAGGGTCCATGAAATTTTTAATAAAGTTAGTAATAATATTTCAGTATAATTGGTTTCCTTCTAGCTGTTGGTGGTTTATATTAATGAAAGCATCCAGAGGTTTAAACATATTACCAATGGGGTATATGATTCAAAATGTTTAATTATTGCCCTATACTGGCTTAGGTAAGATATCTAATGTCCACTCAGTGTATCCCAATATCCATGCTCCTATACTGTATTCTATATTCACTCATCTGCCAATTCTTGCAGGTTCTATTTCCATAATTTCACTCATATTCATTTCTTCTTTTCCATAACATAGAGCCGATATCCCAATTTAGGAATTATGAGCTCTCACCTAGATTGTCAAAGTAGCATCCTAATTGATTTTCCTGTTTTCAGTCTCTCATTGTCCTAGTCCATCCTTCTAACATTTGCCAAATGGATCTTCTTATTCCCCTTCTGAGCTAGAAAGCCTTGTCTCCAGAAAGCCCCAGTTAAAATTTACAAATAATTTGGGAGTGGCTGTCTTCTATTTTTACACTAGCCCAGAGTAGTTGGTTGCATAATCTCTTTGATTCTAAAGACTCAAGCTGATGAGATAAAATGCAACTAAATACAAGCCAAAAGTAGTATAGCAATTATGAATAGAGTAAGATGCTGGGGGAGATCTACAAGGGTACTTAAAATAAGGGGCACTGATAGGAGAAGAAAGGAGTTAAACACCTTTTGTCTGCTTTCCAGTTTTTCTGTAGATTGGCCCTGATGTTAATGAGTAGTGAAGTTTTAATTTTTTACATTTTCTCTGTAGAATCTGCTACTTAAGATTAGGTTTAAAGATATACAGGTACTGGGGTATAAAAACCCTCTTGCCCTACTAGAAAGTTATGGGGATGAAGGGGGAGGATATAAGAGAGAACAGATTTGGGGAAGGGGTATTCAGTAGGCTTGCTATTTTGGAGTGGGGATAGGGGAAAGATGGGGAGAGAAAAAATTGTAACTCAAAATCTTGTGGGAATGAATGTTGAAAACTAAAAATATATAAATTAAAAATTTGAAAAAAAGATTAGGTTAAAAAACATTTGAAAGTCATTTTAACTCTTAATAAATTTATGTATATATATGTATATATATAAAACCAAAGCCTGTGCTTACAAGATATCTAGAACATGCAATTTGATTAGTAAAGTAAAAATTCAGTTGATTTTTTTGTGATCTAGAGCCTGGTACATGGTAGGTGGACACTGAATATTTCTTAAACCACTGAATTAATAGAAAAATCATTTGTTTGTATCTAGCTCATGTGCTGTATAAGTGTAAAGGTATTTTAAAAATTAATTCTCCCAGTTACTTTAAGCTATTTCCATTTTGGTAAGTAATGACATTTCTTCATTGAAACAATCAATAGGAATCTGGTATGTAGAGTGTTTGTATACTTTCTTGAACCAATCAAACCAATTTCATTGGAGACTGGGTCATACCCTAAAACATTTTCATAAAATGGAAGAGTTGTTTCCAAAACAGAGAGATATGCTGAAGGTCTTGAGGTAGAAAGGAAGGAGTGAGGGTAAAGCAGAGCTAAGCCAAGGACCTACTGGTCCTTGCATTGAGGCAATTAGCTAAAGTAGAAAGAGAAGGTAGGACTGCACTATGGCAGAGAAGAGAGATACCAAGGTGAACCATTAGGTTCTATATGTATCTTGGAAATGAATATCTAGGCAGAGACCACTAGTATACCTACTAATAGAGGGACTGAAGAAAATGCAAAGAAAAGGGCTATTTCTCCCTAACTTTTCTTCTTAGTGCTTATCCATCTAGGCACTACTAGGCACTATAATGTAACTTACAGAATTTTGGCCCAGTATTAGCAGTACTGTGAGTTTTGTTTCAACCACAAAAAGGCAAGGAGTTAGATGTAAAGTTAAATTTAGTCAGAGAACCCAAATTCTTCCTAAATATAAGGTATCTTCATAATTGGAAATTTATAGTAAAAGTGATAGTGTTTAAACTCATAACTTTTTGTCTAAACCAAAGTCCCTAAAGCCACAGAAGTCATTTAATATGTTGTCTCAGGTTTAAAATAAACTATTATAATGGAGTGTTATGTGAGAATGGGTACAATTCTCCTGGGGACTAGAGGCAATTCATGAATGAATGAAATAATAGCATTTATTAAGCAGTTACTGTATATAAAGCAAGAGCCATATGTAGAAAATTCACTGAAGAAAAATAGGGATAGCACAAGTTGGGATCCAAAGTGAGATAAGATACTAGAAATTCTTTGTAAACCGCAAAATGCTATATACATGTTAATCATTTAATAGACCTCTCTGTTCTGGAATCAAACCAAAGGACTTGGAAGAAATTAAAAACATAACTTAAAGATGCAATTGGAAAATGATACTTGTTAGGAGATGGGAGAGATCACACTGAAGAGGAAAAAAGTAACAAAGAACCATTGTTAAAAGCACCAATGAAGCACAAAAAAAAAGACATTTCCTGAAGACTAGGAGTGGGAATGTTCTCAGGAGGAAGTAGTTGCTTATCCTTCAAGGGATTATAAAAAAGAGCCATAGAAGCTGTTAGGTGAGTGATCCTTCAATAAAAGTCACAGGCATGGTTTATTACTTCCCACTGTGGGTATTAGTCTAGGTGTTTGTTGACTTGATAACAACATAGGGGTCTTTTGTCTTCCTGGGACACAGATCCAAAATATAACAGAGAATCTCTTGAGACCAGTCAAAATGAATGGTTTTTGCCCATCCTTTTTTGTGATTTAGTAAGAATGGGTGGGGGCACAGATGATATTACCAAATGTAACCTAGGAAACATTGCTGAATGTGACACATCTTCTAAGAAACTGACAATCATAGGGACGCAGAGAGTGTTTTCATTACTGCTGGCCATTTAAAGCAAGGGATACAGAATTGCAAAGGAGATTTGGAAAATGAACAGCCACTTAATTAAATGGTGTCTGAGAATAAAATTTGGGTTTTGTTATCATGGTTTATAATATAGGAATGGCAGGACCCTGGCCATGGATGGTATATGCCTAACATAGTCTAGTGAAACTGTATTTGCCTGGTGTCCTATAAATCTAATGTTAAATAAAAGGTTTTTAAACTGAAGAGAAGGCAAGGAGAGAAAAACTGAGCATATATATTCACCAAGTTGGATACCTTGGAGACTAAACACAATGTATTTTTGTTTTGTTTTGTTTTGACTGGATCTGTGATTTCATTGGCATGTGGTGCACTACCAAAAAACTTCCTTTTTCAATATAAACTGGTACCTCTACTGCAAATTATAGTTTGGATGGGAAACTTGAATGGAAATATGTGTGTGTGTGTACACACATATGTATATATGCATATATACATATACATACATATGTGCATGCATATATGCATATATTCAACCCTGTATTCACTTGCAATGCTATTTTCAGGCACAATGTTGGAAGACAAATACCAAGAAAGAAACGCAAAAATATACAGGTGACAAAAATCCAATTTAGGATACCCTCAATATCTGTACATAAAGGCATGAAGTTTAAGGAACAAAAAAGAATCAGGGTTCCTAATGCAATGGGAAATTTGATGTAACAATCAATAGAACATAGAGGGATGGCAACTATAAGGTTAATATTGCTTTGGATGGGTATGACTAATTCCAAAGAAACAGGAAATAGGATACATAAAAAGAGAGGCAAGGTAGCTTTGGATATTAAGAGAAATACCCATACTCTGGAACCACAAATAGAATTTCTATATTCTAGAGATTCTAGATCCACAGATAAAACATATAATGGAGAACATTTGGGTGGAGATGAGTAATAGGAAAAAAAACCCCAAAAACAAAAGCAAGTCTATCAATGGTTTTTATAGGCTTTTAGTAAGCAGATCACAATTTGGTATGGAGGCTTGTGATAGGGGATATCTGTTGTCCAGACATTTTCTGGATTTCTTGTTCTCACACACTCTTCAAAGGTGAGAAGCTCACAATTTCTTGTCTTAATCATAATTATATCCTTCAAAATCAGATAAAATAAGTAGAAGGAAGTTTGGACTTTATTCTCATAAAGAAGGACAACTGGCTGTAGAGGTTAGAATTGATAGGACAGTTGCGGTGAGAGCATGACCATGCCTCCTTTCTAGTCACCTAGTTATAGATTTGAAAAAGAAACCAGGGAATCAGAAATTGGTCTGACGGGTACCCTAAATTCTGTGGTAGCAAGTTTGAAAAAATTCGGAGGAAGAGTAGATAAGGTCACATAGACAAAAATTCTGTAGGTGGATTAAACATAGGAGGGATGCTAAGTCCCCCTCCAAAATAAAATTCTGAAGGTAAAGGGAGAAATAATTCCAAAGAAGAGGAAAAAAGAGAAATTGACTAATTCTTGGAATATTTTTGTAAATATCAAATGAGATAATATTGGTAAATAGTGCTTAGCACAGTGCCTTGCACAGTAGGCAATTAATTAATGTTTATTTCCTTCTCTTACCCTTCCATCATGGCAGTCTCACGAAGGCAATGACTTTTTCCTTGATCAGTTGTCTAGGACTCTGTGGACCCAGATAATTTTACTGTATTAACTAACCAAATTCACTGAGACAATAAATTCAATAGCTCCACAGCTTATTTGGTACTTCTGTGAACCAAAAGAGTCGCATTTGTTTCCAGGCAGTATCCTACTTTCCAAGGAAACCTGACTCATCAATTTTCTATGTTTTGGGAGGATGAAGCTCTTTTGTTATATGTAGTTACCTTAAAAAATTTTGACCTTTGTGGTTTTAAATTGTTTTATCCATATTTTGAACCTGGGATGATGGGATTATTATACCAGTATTGTCATGGGAGGTACAAATGGGAATGGAAGTGGAAAAGTCCTTGATTTAAAACAGTAACAACAAGACATGTATAGCCTGCAATTCTATTTAGCAATATGTAGAAAAAGCAAAGTGAAAAGAAGTAGGATTGTTTAGAAATTAACTTTATAAATAAAATTTATTCAAAGAAGTTGAGGTAATGATGCAGAACAGCATGGAAACATGAACGATAGAGATTGAGAGGCTGAGAACACTGGATTCATTGTCTTTTGGAATCTAAATCTGAGAGTGTATGGGGAGACATTGGTTCTAACCTGTTCC
The DNA here is from genome assembly GCA_011680675.1 of Gymnobelideus leadbeateri. Classification (NCBI taxonomy): domain Eukaryota; kingdom Metazoa; phylum Chordata; class Mammalia; order Diprotodontia; family Petauridae; genus Gymnobelideus; species Gymnobelideus leadbeateri. The sequence continues at coordinate 59,742 of WOXC01005718.1, read as the reverse complement.
TACATTTCCTCTCATTGTAAATTTGGCACTGTTGGAAGTTATAATCTGTAATCAATAACTCGATTGGTTAGAAGATGGTGCTCATTAATTAGGACAAGGTCATGGTGTTTGATCTTTCTATGGGATATTGACCTCACAAATATGCATTGTTGGTCATGAGGAGTTTTCTCTGAGAGGGAAAGTTTAAATCACAACCAAATTCCATGTGAATTCTGAACAGTCAACTCAGTAGAAATCTGCTTAAAAGATGGGCCTTTGATTTTATTGTATATACTAATTTTTTTTGCCTTAATGGCACTTTGATCAATCAGTCAAGACGTACTTACTAACCTTATAAGGTTGCCCCGAGGAGTAAATAAGATAATTTATGGTAATAATTTTGTAGACCTCAAAACACTATCTGAATACCAATTATTATCATTATTGAATATGATCTATCCTGATATCCTCCTTTTTCAATTTTGCATTCAGTTTATTGCCCACTTGTAATGCTTTCCAAAGTATATGCTCTGGTGGACACCCTCATCCAAGTTCATGCCCTAATATGGACATCAGGCATCCCTTAGCCCCTTAGTGTTCCCTGTTTTTGCCATCAGCTCTGGTTGTTTAGTAATCCTGTGTGGATTACTAAAGCAATCACTTTGGGGCTTAACCATGGATCTCTTTGGAGAGGCTTTGTGATATCCTGTGATTCAATATAATCATCACAAAGTCATTTGCAAACAGTGGCATCTGGAGACCTTTACAGGTGATTGTTCTTTTAGTTAGAATTGGCATAGGAGTTTCTCTATAATACTGGTAAAAGCCTTTAGGCCCATATACTAATACTAATAATGTACTAATAAACAGTATTAATTGAATAATTGAATAGTCTCTGTGGTTGTAAACCTGTATCCCAATCACATAAGTGACTTAAGTATATAAGTTGAAGATGTCATGTTGGGGCCTTTATGACTGATTTTTGCCCTAACAAGTCAAATACTATTTTTTAAACAACAAAGAAAAAAGTGGGCTATTAGGATTTCTATACCTCTTTGTGGGACTGTGAAAATATATGAAGCTTTACCCGTTCCTTTCTGTTTTTATCAAGGATACCCATACTGGATGCAAGCAGAGAACATTCTTGTCTTAGAGAATCAGTGTGAGTTACATCTGTAGTACCTGATACCTGGGAGGCTGCATCTGGTGGATCCCTTGAATTCACAACTTCTGAGTTGTAGTAGGACTAAAGCCAATCAGACATCTGTGTTAAGTCTGGCTTCAGTATGATGAACTTCAACTCTCTTCCTGCCCAGAGAGGAGGGCCACAAGACTGCCTAAAGAAATGTGAAGCAGACCAGGGTAGAAAAATAATTGAGCATGTTAAACGTTTTGTGTCGATTAGTATTCGAATTGGACCCATGAGCAGCTGCAGTACTTTCAGTTTGGACAAGATAGGGAGGGCCAGTTTAAGTAAACTCTATAGAGATGGAAAAATGCACATGTGAGTTGGTAGTTACTAATGTCTTTTCAGTATCTTCAAGTGATATTTTTTGTAATCACAGCAAATAATAATAGAGTCATAGCTAGAGTTGCACAACTGGTTTCTTTCCCTAGGATATGAAATTTACATGGTGATAATAACACTTGTTGCTCTTCAGCATCATTGAAACAGAAACTTAATACCAGATTAACACAAATAAAAAAAATTTACGTTAAGGAACCATAAGATCGAGAGCTGGGGTGAACTCCAACCATCTTGTCTACCTGATAGGAGACCATAACTTTGACTGAATTGTTTTTTCTATCAATTGAGAGAAAATATGTATATAACATATATTCAAATGATAACTAACATATTACTTTCTATATATACACATATATCTGTGTATGTCTCTTTCTATCTCTCTCTAAATGTATATGTATATATATGTATAGATACACATATATATGTATGTATATATACACATACATATGTATGTATATATACAAACAAACATCTTTTCCAGCTGCTACACCAGGGGTGGGGGACCTGTGGCCTTGGGACCACAAGTGGCCCTCTAGGTCCTCAAGTATGGCCCTTTGACTGAATACAGACTTCACAGAACAAATACCTTTAATAAAAGGATTTGTTCTATAAAACTTGGATTCAGTCAAAAGGTCAAACCAAAGGACCTAGAAGGCCACATGTGGCCTTGAGCCTGCAGGTTCCTCATCCCTGTGCTACACCATATAATCTGCGAGGGGTGAGTAAAGGGCAGTAGTGAATTCCACAATAATTAAGTACATTTTCTTTTTCCTTTTATATGTGATAGATGAGACTAGGGAAGCTTTTATTTTCTGATGGTTTTAAACCCACCAAGTAAATGATATCATATGAGGAATGGTTGAAGGAACTTGAGGTATTTCATTGGAAAAAATATTTTAAAAATAAAATATTATTAATATCTCTTATATCACCTATATTTTCAAATACATCCTTCCTATTTTCCCCACTCAGAGAGCAATCTCTTACAACCAAAATTTTAAAAAAGAGACAGAGGAAAATATAGTTGAACAAAACGAATATGGTTGAAAAATTTAGCCAATATAGACAGTATTCCAAGTCCAAGGTTCTCCATCTTTGCAAAGAATTGGGAAAAAGTTCCTTCTTCTATATCTTCTTTGGGCCCAAGATTATTCATTATAATCTCATAGCATTCATTTAAATTTTTTAAATTATTATTTCCCTTTCCCTTGTTTTATTGTTTTTATGAGTATTGTTTTTGTTTCTATGTCACTTTTCATCAGCCATCTTCCCATACTTTTATGTATTCATCATATACATTTTTCTTATGCACAGTTATAGTCATGTACCACAATGTTCTTATGCACATAAAGACCATGATATCTACTTCAATTCCATTTCTTTGCTCCTATAAAAAATGCAGCTATAGATATTTTGGTGTATATGAGGTCTTTCTTTCCATCTTTGACTTCATTAGAGTATATTCCTAGCAGTAGAAGTTCTAAGTGGAAGAGTAAAATCATTTTTAGTCAATTTTAAAGGAGAAAATATGAAGTGATATTACACTAGAATCATTGCTGTAGAACTAATAGAGACTCAAGTATCATGCAGTTCTTTTTTAAATTTCATTTCAATGGTCCATATTTTTCTAATGCCCACCTTGGAAAAATTATTTACCCTCTCAGTACTCCAAGGCAAATTCCTATGACTAATTTCAGCACTAATGATCTGCTTTAGTAGAAGGCCTTTCTTTACCAGTTCTTTATGACAAGGCAATCACAATTCCCCATATCTTACAGTTGAGAAAACTGTGGCCCAGAGAGATTAAGAGAATTGTGCCTGGTTGCATGACTAGAAAGCGGCAGAGGTAGTACTTAAGTTTAGATATTTGGAATTTGGCTAAATACATTTCTAAATAAAATCAATGTAAACTATCTGGTCAATACTGGGTACATGATAGCACTCTTCAAATATTTTATTGTCTGTTGTGTGAAATAAAGGGACAGTCTTGTTCTATCTTTGTCTTTCTCCAGAGGGTGGAGCTTGTACAAACCTAGGGAAAAGGAAAGCTACAAGAATATTCTACCTCCATTTGAAATTTATAAATAACAAAACTGAGAGTTCAAGAGGTGAAATGATTTTTCCAAGTTCGTATAGTGAGGAATAATCTCTGAGCCAATATTTCTAAGAGAAAGTACCTGATTAAGTGCTAGCTTGAAATAAAACTTAAATTGCTTAATTTCTGTCTTACTTCTTTTCAAATGAGCCAGAGTCATTTGGGCAAAGCTTTAAAGCTCCCAATGGAATACAATTTACCAAATATGCTGAACACATTATATATAAGTACTTTTTATTCCCATCCCTTTATTGACTTTACATGAATATCTGCTGTTTTTATTATATACCTATGTTCCATTGGAACTGGAGAGGATCCGTTCACCTGACATGGATGTCATTAATAGAGACTAGTTTTCATCACTGTGGTTGTGTCATACTACTTTGGTTTCATATAATTATTTGTTATGTGTCAACATTTCAACAAAATTTCATAATATAACTTGTTATTACATTATGTCTCAAAGTCTCAAAGTTACAACCCTTTGAGATATAGCTACATTAAATACAAGAAATTAATGAATAAAACAAGTAACCTGTAAACCCTAGTTGGTCCAATATGCTGACACTAGCAGTATAAATGGATTCCATTAGAATTATGTATCAGCCTCTGTGGGTTATAATTGCAATTAAAAGTCATAGAAACTTCTGTATTTTTTTTTCTAATGAGTTCTTAGCTTGCCTTATCCTTGCCCTGCCTGTCCTTCAAACAACCTGCCTGGGATCCAATTCCCAAATACATGATTTAAAAAAAAATTCACTTGGATTTAAAGACTTCATAAGGTGCTCTAATCAGATTTCTGAACACTGAAAGACTCATACATCAATTTCCAACTGAAACAGATTTCTTTTCATGGAGTACAGTTTTAAATCAGAATTTATATGGATACCAACCTCAGTGACAGCAATCCAAATGCAAAGTTATTTACAAGGAAAGGGAGAAAAAGGGTAAACAGAAATATAGACTCATAGGTTTTTATTTATGAAAAACTCAGCTTTCATAGTCACCAAAGAGCCTAAATTGGATAACTGATCATACTACATTTTACAAGTTGCGTTTATTATCATAAAGTTTTATCCCCTTCACACTGTCAACCCAACAGTCTTCTTGCAACTGAAAGACTACATTTTCTTCAAAAAGAAATATAAGCAGAAAAAAGTTGTTCTGACAAGCTATGCCTCACTTTACACCCTTAGTCCATCACTTTCCTGAGATATCAGTCCTCTGAAGGCAAGACTGGTCACTGAATTGATCACAATTCTCATATCTGCAATGTTATTTTCCTCTTGATTGTTATTGTCATTTGATTGTTTTCTTGATACTGTTTTATAGTAGTTGATACAAATCTCCCCAGGTTTCTCCATATTCCTCAGAGTATAACCTAGGGGAAGTGTGGAGTGAGAGGAGATGGATTTTTAGAGTGATGATATAATTGGGGCAGCTACCTGACACATTTAACTGACCCTGCTTTTGAATTTGAGGTCAGATGGAGCTTCTTTGTGGGATGATCTGGCAGAAAGGAAAGGAAAATGATCTCTCAGGATTAAAGCTATCTGGAGAGATTTGGCAACAATTTGTTTGTTTGATCAAGATCTTTGATTTCAGTCTTCTGTATAGGAAACTACTAGTAACTAACTTATTATCCCTAGTATAGATCTGCAACTATTTTCTTAATTCGAGTACCAGAGAGTGTGCTTTTCATGGTATTATTTCACCACCCAGAGCCTATCAAAATGGTTCACTCCAGTGCTCAATCACCCTCACCAATAAGGTTGATAGTCCTCTTGATGGTTAATTCAAATATTTCATGTCATGATTTTCTTTTTTTCCATCCTCAATGGATAAGAAAACACTGCTGGGCCTATCTCTAATCTGCCTTATAGTCCCCTCTCTTAGATTATGGTCCCTAGTGGGGGCCTTTGTTTCTCTTCCATGTCCACGTGGTAATTGGTTCATATATAAATATAGGTTTGGAAGGGACTTTAGAGGCCATCGAGTCTAATTTCTTAGTTTTAAAGGCCCACCCAAAACTGAGGCCCCAGGAAGTTCAACAGCTTGTCCAGGTTCACATAGATACTAAACGCCAGAGTCAGGATTTGGATTCAGGTCCTTGGACTCCACAATCCATGTTCTTTCATTGTACTATGTTGCTTTCTCTCTGAGTGTGGTGATATTGATATATACTACTACTTTTGGCCATGTTCAGGTGATATATTATTTCTCTATGACCTTGTATACAAGAAAAAAAAACTGGCAAAGAATTATGTTTAATATTATTTGTGTTTTATGATAGGAATTATCTTCTGGCCTATGAATTGGCCATAATGTGTAACTAAAAGTTAGAATGACATAATGGCTAGAAGACTGACCCTGGTGTCAGAATGGATGACCTTGGTTCCGTCTTAACTTTGACATATTTTGTGCAATTAGTAACAAGGTAGTAAACTTGTCAGAACTTCAGGTGCTCAGGTTCCAAGTCTTATAGTCTCTTATAGTCTTATTTTCTAAGACTTTAAGTTGTAGTTCATGAAATTTTTACCCTGGAAATTACCTAATGTGATGGAATCAGAGTCTAGACCATAACATAACCAACAAACAAAACCAGTTACAACTTATCAGAACAGCTGATTGGGTAGCTACCGCCTGCCCAATTGTTGTATCTCTATAATGGGGATAATATGATAATGCTACATGTTTGTAATTAACAAACCAGACTAGGTTTTGGCAAACTATGGCCCATGGGCTAAATCTAGTAACCTACTTTACCATTTTAAAATAGTTTTATTTCAAAACATAAAGCCCATTCTCAGCTTGCAGGTCATAAAAGTAGGTGACTAGTTGAATTGTTTCAAACAAAATTAGTGCAAACAACCTCAGATGGTTGTTTGCTAGCTCCTGATCTAGCCCATACCATCACCTATTTCCTTCCAAGATCTGTAATTCTTTTTTTGGGAGGTGAGAAGACAAGGCGATTGGGGTTAAATAACTTACCCAATGTCACAGCTAGTAAGTGTGTCAAGTGTCTGAGGTCAGATTTGAACTCAGGTCCTCCTGATTCCAGGGCCAGTGCTCTATTTACTGTGCCACCTAATTGCCCCAAAGATCTATAATTCTATAATGCTATTATTCTATATATAGTGCTGTACATGAGTGAAGGTATAATATCAATACATTATTGTTATTAGTGTTATTGTTATTATATAAATAGGTTTGAGTGAAACTAAGCACAGATTTCTGACTTGAAACCACTGGGGAAAAATGATTTCATTTAATCTTTTACTTGGAGAATTCAAAATAATTCTGAATACAGACAAATCTATTTTAAAAAGTACTGAAAACTGGAGAGAAATTTTCTGGGTTTCCCATGGATTGTGTCATCATAAAGATAACACCCGCTCTTATTCATGTAAAACAAAACTAAAAAGGTTAAATACCTATTTGTGATTGGCAAGGTACTGTGCTTATTTGTTCAGGCATGATATGGCCTATAAACAGAGTTCAATCAACCAGTAAAATGACTTATCCTTCCCCAAGTTAAACAAGACATAGAACCCAATTACCTTCCTCTTCTACCCAAAGCCTTATCAATATAGAATTACAAATCAAATGAAAAATAAGCCATGCTTAAACATATTTATGTTGGAAGGACCCTTACCAACCATCTAGTCCTACTTATATCTGACTGAAAAGTCTCTCTACAGTATCATCTAAAAGTCATCACATTGCTGTGGCTTCAAGACTTTCAGTAAGGGGAATCCCTCAACTTCTGAGGAAAGCTCATTTGACTTTTGGAGGGCTCTAACCAATAGGAAATTTTATCATAGTCTGTGAAAAGGGGTTAAGTATAAGAAGACAGTAAATATAGGAAGTAGAAAGGTGGGGAAGAGCTTTAAATTCCAAATGGAGGAGTTGAGCCTAGAGGTAAGAGGGAACCACTGAAGTTATTGAACGAGAGAAGTGATGGGATATTGGTAGACATATTCTTTGGCATAATAAGATTGACAGCTAAGTAAAGGATATATTGGAGTGGGGAGAAAACTGAGGCAGGGAGAACAGTTAAAAGATTATTGCAAAAAAAGATTATTGCAGTAATCCAGACAAGCATTGAATAAAATTACAATAATAAAACTGATTTTACCTTAATGGACAAAAAATATGACTCATTATTGATGCAGGAATCACCCCTAAATCAGCTTCCTGTCTATAATTATGGTACTGACTAGTTAGAGCAAAGATCATAAGCATTAGAAAACTAGAAGGAAGAATAAAGATGAGAAAATGACACTCATTAAACTGAAACAACTCAATTCTGACTTATTTAAATAAGGTTTTGATAGTGAAAAATGGGTATTGGATGGAAAAAAGGACATAGACACATTTTATACTAACTTACTATTGATGTTTAACTAATATAAGTCAAATACCATAAAAAGAATACTAAAATAACCTAGAATGCATCTTAGCAAATATCTGACTTCCTTGCCAAATACATAGAAATGTCAGCCAACAACAACACAGTCTTAAAATAATCATTTCTAAAACCTGATAGAGTAAGAAGGTGGAAGTTGATGAGCAGTATTACCTCATAAAGCAGAGACAAATGATGGAAAGTTGAATTAATTTAAAAAATCTTGTCAAGAGACCCATCTTCTTAAAATTTTCCTGAGGGAATTTAAGTATGAAAATGAAAGGACAACAAAAAAAATTTTAAAAAAATTAGAAAAGACGTGCAAATAGTTTTCTAACTTTTTTTTATTACTAAGTAGAGTAGAGACACAGCACTCTATTCTCTATGGGAATAGAGACACACCATACTGGGACTCTAACATTAGAATCTTGGTTATACAAATAGATTAGGTAGAAATGGCACCACAGAGAACAAAAGCAGGAAAAGCAGCCAGTTTAGACCAAATACACACTGAGAAGGTACATGCTAGACATCACACAAAGTGTGAGAGCATTGGCAAGATGCTAAAGTTATAGAAAAAACCTTGAACAATAGATGATTAAAAGGCAATTAAAAGAATACTGACAATTATTGATTATATACTTATTTTCCCATCTATATACATTTTGTGAGAATCATCTCCACATCTAGCAAGAGCATCCTTGATGAAGGTATTAGCAGGAAACAGGGAGATTTTTGTGGGTCATGACAAAAGTTGAACACATCTTTGACTTCACAGAAATAACTGAAAAACAATGTTGACAATATTAAATCACATTTGTTTATTTTTTTATTAAAAATTACTTTCTAGAGCAAAAGGCCATCCTAAAAACTTCTCTTCCAATATGTTTCTTAGTGATACATTAGAATCATTAAAGATTCCTTGTATGGGGATAACTTTGTTCATTGACACTCTGAATATAAAACATTAAGTGGAGCATAAAACAGGGATAAATGTACTCACTAAGTTGTTTGTCACTTTAATGGAGGAGATCCATGACAGAGTATAAGCAGAAGATAGATTCTTTATAGATGGTGAAGTTCTATATATGTGGATGACTGTGACATCAAACCCTGGAAAAATATAGAACCTTTTGGAAGTGATCTGTAACAACATAAGTGTCTGACCTACACATCCAAAATAATAGAAAAATTACAATATAATAAATACCATTTGCTGTCCAGATTATGCTATTTAACTAGATGAACAGCCTATAGAACTTCTCAGTATATAGTTAGAACATAAACACCTATACCTTTAGCAATGTGGGATAGCCAGTGTACATGGAAAATTGATTACACCAATATATGACCATCGATAGATTGCACCCATTTTTTTCTGAGAAAGAAGTTATTTGTGAATCAAGGGACTAATCCATTCACCAGAAAAAAAAAAAAAACCAACATTTCCTCAACCCATCACTATTCTGAAACCTTTTATACTCTCATCAGTGAGAGGATAGCTTATTGTGCCTGATTACTGATTACCTCCAAACAACTAGAAGGCTAATATCATGTCACAAGCACATTGAGTTGAGCTTTGGTGGTAAACTCTGGATAGGACTTGGATAATGCTTATATAAGATAAGCAGTCATAGATGACCTGTATATGAAGCATAGATGGTACTTTTCATTCAGATCTATGAATGAGATCACAACTTCTTTTGCATATTTTGAAAGCAAGTTCCATGTTTCTACCTTTTCTATTTTATCCTGGCAATCATCCACCTGAAACAATAGTTAAATCACTTCTTCCATCCTTCTCTTTTTCATAATGTAGTTAAAAACATCTTGCTCATTGTTATTAGTAGTCCTTACCACCCCCAAGTCATTCTGAAATTTAGTGCTGCTGACATTCTTATAGGATGATACATCTTTCATTTTCCTTTCTTTCATCTTTGCTTTATATGTTTTACAAATCTAATTTGGAAGAGTTGTTGGATCTGAGATTTATTTCAGAGGTAGAGTTTTAGAAAACTTGGTGGATGATTGAATTTAAGGGCTATATGAGAAGTAACAGTCAATTAATGACTTGGAAGTTTCACTTCTGGGTGAGTAAGATCTTGCCAGTTCCATTAACAAAAATAAGGAAGTCAGAAGGAGAATCTTTTTAGGGGGGGAGTTAAGTTTGGTACATGTTGTGAGTAATATATCCAAAGGGGTAAACTCATGGGGCTGTTCAGCATAAATCATAAAAGTCCTGCAGTTATATTCTATCTGTTTCAGCTTATGCTTACTCATCACTTTTTGCTGATCATTGTAACCACTAAGTTTTTCAGGTAGCTTTTAAATGTTTTAGGTATGAGCCCTCTTTCTAATACCAAACCTCTGTTCTCTCTTTAAACACCCTTCATTCTCTCCTGCCATCTGGTTTCAGATCTGCTCTTCAAACCCTCATTATCTGCTCTCAATTCTTTTTTTTTCTCTTTTTGCTCTAAGATGCATTTTTAAGGCATGATATATACCCACCCACTTACTGGATCTACCTTTTTCTTTTATTGGACCACTGTCACTGCAGTCTATCTTTTTTTAAAAAAGAAGCCAGTCCTTATTTTGAATCAAAGAACAAATACAATAACAAAATACTCCATATGTTTAAATATTTAAATGAACTTCACCTTATAAGTGAAAATATACCCCCCCCATTTCCTAGTGTTTTTGTCAAACAATCCCTCCAATAAAACCAAAACAAAACCCTATAAGTGCTAAAATTTACAATATTTTATAAAAATCTGAATCTTAAACTTTAAAAATATTAATAGCACCTAAACTATCAATGGTTACACTTTCCTATAAGTTATTTATACATGAAAAAATAATCCTAGTTTCCTTAAAAATATTTAATCTCAATGGGAACCTGTGATTAGTTCAGGGGTAGCTTAATCCTAAACCTTTTGTGTGTGTGTGTGTGTGTTATTTGACAGTGGTGATGCCTATAGATCCAGTTTTAAAATAATGCCTTTACATCCAGAGAATAAACTATATATATATAATTGCAAAGGAGACCAATTATATTGAAATATATTCACAAAATACTTTTTAAAAAAGTTCAGAGACCCCGGGTTAAGAATTCTGCAATATAGCCTCATCAAATTTCAGAGCTGCTGGGACCTTATGGATTGTCTCCTCTTGTTGTTTCTTTTTTTACAGAGGAAGAAATTGAAGCCAAGAGAGTTTATGTAACAGGGACAGGGAATAAGGTGAAGCTAGTTGAATGTAGAGGCAGGACTGAAGCCAGTTCTCCATGCTAAAGTCAGTTCTCTTTCTAGAATATCACGCCACTTCATTACATAAACAAAGTACATACATATTTGTCTAACTCACAGTATATAAGATTAGCAGTGTTACTGTGGAGAATGGAAACCAGGATATGATGACAACCTCCTTCCACTTTTTGCCTTATAAAATATCATCCCATTTACCTTACCTCCAAATATTCACAATTTAGTCATGCTGTAGCACAGTATGTTTTAAGGGGATGGGGGATTTACACAAAACAAAGATATTAATTTGCATCAAGTTAATCAATCACCTACCTTTCTTTACATTTGTTCCTGATATATGTTCTCCAAATTATTCTTCATGTCCATTGATCATCTTCTCAAGTATAGCTTCATAATGAATGACATATTACTTTAGTTTACCTTTAACTGGACAACAGCTACTTTAATGGTTTGTTGGTAGGCAAACAATGCTTCATCTCTGTTGAATCAGTCTCCATTACATTAAGACAGTGAAAGGCTTCAATGGCTTCAAATGCTTGTTGCCAGTTCCCAGATGTCATCATCTAAACCTTTATGGAATTTATGTTGGTTTTAGGAAGGGGGGTGAAGGAATAGCATTGATTTTAAAAATGGGAGAATTGCCCACCTAGTTATTTTTCATCATGATAGATAGACTCTTAGATCTATTTCAGCATTAGAATTGATATGTATCTCCAAGAAAACAATCCTTTGTGGACATTTTCATTTTAGAACTACCAATGTATTTGGTTTCCTGAAATGATTTGTAAATATAAAGCACTATACTCTGAGCAAATAGGGTAGAGCTATGGCATCAAATACATATTTTGGACTGCAGCAAAAGGAGGAATCCTTTATCTTTCCAATTAGAGAAATGTAGAAGACATTCTCAAAGCCAAATCAAAGCAATCTATTTGCTCCATGTTTAAAGTTCCTCCCAATATAATAATGTTTCTTTTAATGAAGTTAGTGTTCCAAAACCACATTTCACTGTCAAAAGCATTATAACCACAGGAAGAAATAAAATTGGAAGCATGGGGTACATTCCAAGATTCTCTCCACTTTGTGTCTTGGCAGGGCTTTTGATTCAAAAGTATTCTGGGTCCACAAAGGAGGGCTGTCACCTTTCTTCAGGTGGGTTTCTCTTCCATTGATAAGAAGACCACACATGGCTATGACCATGGTGGCACTTCTACTTTTCTAATTTTTTTTCTTTCCTTTCTCTATCTCTCCTCCTCTCCCTCTCTTCCTCTCCTCTCCCCCGAGATTACCTGCTTTTATCTTGCCTTACAGTTTTCAGATGAGGAAACTGAAATCCATAATGAGAAATTGACCAAGCTGAGACCACACATTGAAGTGTCAGCACAGTCAATCAAGGTAATCGATTCTGATGGATTTTGTATAATATTTTTAAGATGTAAAAGGGCACATTATACCCTAGAAGGAAATTCATTTTCCTTAATGGTTGGGTAGAGGGGGAAAGAGTTTAGGCTAAATAAAAAAAATGATTTCCTGATACTGAAAGTTGTTAACCAAGGTATTTACTTCTTATCTCTTAGGCTACATACCTTCATTTACTTTAAATCACATAATGTTAGAACCCTAAGAGATCCTAGGGAGCATCAAGTCCCAGATCTCCATTTGCCAGATGAGGATACTGAGACCTAGAGAGCAGAAGTGACTTATGAGGAAGGAACTGGAGAGTAGTGGCAGCAAGTTAAATGAGCTCTAAAAAGCATGGTTAAAACACACCAAGAGACCGTAACTCTTAAGGCAAAGGGAAATAAGAGCAGCTGTGGCTAAAAGTATAGGCCAAGCAGTAAGGAGTAAAGTTTACCTTGTGGGGCTTTCTTGTTGTTGTGTTTCTTTTGTTTCTTGCTTAAATGGCTAGATGTACTCTGAGGGTCATTTGGCACCTGCCATTATGCACAGAGTCTTAATGATGTGGGACCACAATGGTGCAGTGCTGGGAAGTTCAAGCAGGTACATTTATGAACTCTCCATTTGTCCCTTACTTTGGAGGTGTGAATGGTTGCTGCTGCTGCTAAGTGACCTTAAACATAAAACAGTTTTTGTTTTTGTTTTTGTTTTGTTTTGTTTTTTGTTTGTTTTTTGCCTCAGGACACTGTGAACTTGTTAGGTGAGGAGATGATGATGGACCTGCTGATTTCCTCCTAATTCAGCTTCCACAGGCTGATCCATACAGCCTACTACATGAGGTACATAAACCCAGTAATTGAAATGGGAGCCAATTGTCAGAAATTTCTAGAGTCTTCATTCTGTCACAGAAATTCACATTTATATCAGGCTTTTAGGTTTGTAGGTGGTTTTTTTACAACAGCTCTGTGAGTTAAGTAGTGCAAATAGTTTCAACATGATTTTACCAATGAAGGAACTGAGACTCTGAAAAGGTAAGGGATCATACAACTAGTAAGTATTTAAGGCAGAATTAGAAGCCTGGTTTCCTGATGCCAAGTCCAATTTTTAGGCATCCCTATGCCATCAAAAATGTTTCATCAGACTCATCTCATAGAAAAGGCAGCATAGTAGAGGAGAAAAGTTGACACATCAAAATTGCAATTATTATATTTTGTTTATGCTACTAATATACAACTGATCCAAAATTTTCTTTTTGATGAACCTTTCTAGAACTGAATAATCATATTCCATCATCATCATTTTTTTCTTCATAGTCACTTTCTAACTGGTTATGAAGTTTCTGACAATGAGATGCTCCCATGAAGCATTCCCTTCTTTAATAAAGTAATATACTATATTTTTCACTCCACCTTACTGCCTCTTCTAGAAAAAAATATGACACAAGTTTAAATCATATATGCATGCACAAATTTAGATTTCCTGCTAACATATACCCATAGATCAATTTTTCCTCAAGAAACTTTGAAATATATGATGATATAATTTAAAAATCAACTAAAAAAACCTAGGTGAAATAAACTTCAGAAAAGTTGCAAGATATAAAATAAACCCAAATTAGTCATCAACATTTCTATATATTACCAACAAAGTCCAGTAGCAAGACATAGAAAAAGAGATTCCACTTAAAATTACTATAAGCAATATAAAATACTCGGAAATCTTCTTGCTAAGACAAAACCAAACTTCATGAACACTATTGCAATACACTTTTTACAAAAATAAAGTCAGCTCTAAACAAATAAAGAAATATAAATTGTTCATTGGTAAGGCTAAGTCAATATAATAAAATGACAATTCTACCTAAATTAATTTACTTATTCAGTGTCATATCAACCAAATTACCAAAAAAAAATTAAAGAGCTAAAAAACGAACAAAATTCTTTTGGGAGAACAAAAGGTCAAGGATATTAAGGGAATCAATGAAAAATGTGGAGGCTGGCATAGCAGTAGCATATCTCAAATTGTATTACAAAGTGGTAATCATCAAACAATATGATACTAGCTAAGAAACAAAATGGTGGATGAGTAGAATAGATTAACTACATAAGGCACAGTAGTAAATTATTATAGTAATCTAGTCTTTCATAAAGCCAAATATTCAAGCTGTGGAGAAAACAATTCACTGTTTACAAAAATTGTTGGGAAAATTGGATAGCAGTTTCACAGAAATGAGGTATATACCAGCATCTCACACCATATACCATGATCAGGTAAAAATAGGTACCTGATTGAGACATAAAGGGTAATATCATAAGCAGATTAGGGGAGCATGAAATGTTTTACCTATCAGATCTATGGACAAGGGAAGAATTTATGACCAAAGAAAGGCAGAGAACATGATGTAAATTGAAATGGATAATTTCAATTACATATGTTAAAAATGCACAAACAAAAATGAATGTATCCAAAATTGGAGGGAAATCAGACAACCATGTAAAAATTTACAGCAAATTTCTCTGATAAAGGCCTCATTTCTCAAATATACAAAAAACTGAGTAAAATTTCTGAGACAAGTTATTTCCTGATTGATAAATGGCCAAAGGATATGAACAAGCAAATTTCAGGGGAAAAAAAAGTAGTTAAAGCTATCTATAGGCATATGAAAGATGCTCTAAATCACTATTGATTAGATAAATGCAAATTGAAACAACTCTGAGGTCCAACTTCATACCTATCAGATTGGCTAATATGATAGAAATAGAAAACAAAAATAAATGGAAGAGATGTTGGAAAATTGGGACAGTAATGCCCTGTTTGTGGAATTGTGAACTGATTCAGCCTTTCTGGAGAGCAATTTGAAACTATTCCCCAAATGCCATAAAATTGTGCATGCCTTTTAACATAGAATACCATTACTTGGTCTGTACTCCAAATTGATTAAAAAAGGAAAATGACCTTTATGTGAGAAAATATTTATAGTAGTTCTTTTTTTTGTAATGGCAAATAATTGGACATTAAGGGGATGCTTATCAATTGGAATGGATGAACAATTTTGGTATGTGATTATCATGGAATAGTATGGTGCTATAAGGCATGATGAGCAGGATGCTTTCAGAAAAACCTGGAAAGACATATGAATTGATGCAAAGTGAAATGAGCAAAACCATGAGAATATCATATACTGTAACAATATTGTATGATGATTAACTGTGAATTACTTAGCTCTTCTTAAGGAATACAATGGTCCAAAGTTATTCTGAAAACTTATGATGAAAAATACTATCTACCTCCACAAAAAAGAACTGATGGAGTCTCAATACAGATCAAAACATTCTTACTTAAACAAACAAACAAAAAAACCTTTCTTTTTTTAATCTGTGTTTTCTTTTGCAGCATGGCTAATATGAAAATGTTTTGCATGACTATACATATATGATCTATATCAAACTGCTTGTCTTCTCAATGAGGAGTGGAGGATAAAGTAGAAAATCTAGAACTCATTTTTAAAAAAGTGATAAAATTGTTATTACATGTAATTGGATTATATATTTTAAAAGAAACTTTGAAATCCAAAGCACTTTAAAAGTCTTAGTGAAATTTTAATCTATTAAAACTGTAATATTCTGTACATGAGTTAATAAAAAAATACTTCTTGAACACCTGTACTATACATATCACCATATTAGATATTGTGGATTCAAAAAAACATCAATTATTATAACATTCCATCAGGAAGAGAAGATGTAATCAAATATATATGAAAAACTGAATGCCAATATAATTCAGATCCAAAATTATGTCATCAGTATAGAGAACTCCTAATTTTGCAGCTTCTTCTACTAATATTGGTCAGCAACTCCTCTGCAATTTGTAATCTTAGAGATTTTCTTATGGATGCCGAGAGTTTAAGTGATTTGCCCAGGGTTAAACAGGGTGTAAACCCAGGTCTTCTGACTGAGACTAGCTCTCAATGTATTTCCTCTCATCCAAAATTATAGAGATAAATTAAATGATATTTATAAGTATTTCAAAGTGATTCTTTCCTTCTAAAAGTAGTTACAAACGTTTCTTTAAGTAATGAGTGTGCCTATTGTATTAAA
Organism: Gymnobelideus leadbeateri; assembly: GCA_011680675.1. NCBI lineage: Eukaryota > Metazoa > Chordata > Mammalia > Diprotodontia > Petauridae > Gymnobelideus > Gymnobelideus leadbeateri. The sequence continues at coordinate 42,971 of WOXC01005718.1, read as the reverse complement.
TTTTGATTTACATAAAACATTTCTTAGAACTTAAGATTTAAGGCTGAGCAGATCTCAGAGATCCTTTAAACCAATCCCCTTAACAAGTGCAAGGAAGGAGCAGATCCATTATTTGACCCCAGGTCTTCTTTCTCAACATTACCGTGCTGTCTTCATCACTGAGTAATTTCATCGACATGGCTTTAAAGCATGGGTTACCTCTTCTATTTTACCTGGTTGTCCTAGTTATTCATTTCTTGAAATCCATCTCTTCAAATGAAAGAAAAGCAGTTTTCATGACATAGACATTTTTTCCCCTACGACTTGGTCAGTATCCCAAGCTTCCTGAGTCACTGCACCCGGCCCTACTAACCAGAATTGTTTCCATATGGAGACAAGGTAGGTTAAGTCTATCTCAAGTTAAATACATTTTGTTGAGTATCATTTATGCACTATGCTTAAGTAAACATCCTTTTGTTGATTGTAGAATTATTTGTGTCTCATACCTTGCCAATGTCAGGCCTAAACTACCAGGGCACCATTCTGAGTTAGGTCCAGCCCACAATATTTATTTACCATGTTCAGAATCATATCTTTGCCTAATATGGTAGAAGGATCAAAAGGGCTTGATGAAATAAAGAACTTATTTGGAATTCTTTTTAGATGCTGATTTTAATTAATTGTTTTCTATGGTATCTAAAAATATGATGTCTGATATTATCTTGAGTTTACATTGATTTTTCCCTCCATAGATGACAGCTCTGCTTGAGGAATTTAGTCAGAGTGTCATCCTCAGCAAAGTTCATTATTAGTGATATGTTTTCTATCTACTGGTACTTACAGCTCTTGGTATAGATTACAGTAAACTTTAGTGCAGTTAATTCTGTCATTTGCTTTTATATTTTGCTTGTACAGCTCTTGGAAAGAATGGAGGCGTGCCACACCATTTGTTTGGATGGATATTAGGTAGCTAACAAAGCAGTTAGTGGAAATTTCTGTCCATCTGCTCTTCTGTTCCTTAAAGAATAGGCAGTAGGAGGGAAATTGAAAACAAAGCCCAGAAAATAGCATTCAACTAACCTACATCTGTCTTGATATTGTGAGAAATTGAGCTTTTTTAGCAAAATAAGTAAAATTCACATGGGGCTGGGCAAAATATTTCCAGCACGCAAAGCCAAATACCCAGACAGAGTCATCGAAAAAATATTTTTATAGCCAGAGTTTTAAAAAAATATTTTCTATGTTAAAACGTCCCCTTTGTTTATCTTGTGAAGCTCATGGTCTTCTCAGAATAATATTTTTAAATGTATAAAATAAAATACACAAAATTATTAAAGAAAACAATTATATTAAAATATAATTAAAATTAATTTTAAAAACCACATTTACTGACTCTAAGTTAAGAACTTCCATTCTAGGCAAAGCCCAATGGCCATTTTGCAGAAAAGTTGCCTCTTAATGATTATGTCAAATAGCATGGCCAAAGGGCATTTTGTCCCTATTGTACTGATTACATTTATGGTTGGGAGCATTTCTTTTTACCTTTCTCTTCTGTTTTCTTCCAGTCTCTTCTGTTTCCACATTGGGGATATTTGCTTCCTTCAGCGTAAGAATATAACCTTGATATGTATGAATATACACATGAATATGGCAAAACATGCACATGAGAATACATACATGCACAGATAGGAGATATTTTTCATCTCTTTCACATGTTACTAAAGCACTGGATGGAATGAGATTATCTCAGTTCTACTATATCAAATTCTCCTTTCTTAGATGTGTAATACTTACTAGGGACTTTTCTGTTTCTCCTCCTGTGTCTAGTTACTCCCCGAATTACAGGAAATTTCAGAGTTATAGGGGCGGCTAGGTGGCGCAGTGAGTAGACCACCGGCCCTGGAGTCAGAAGGACCTGAGTTCAGTTCTGGCCTCAGACACTTAACACACACAGACAAAAACCTAGCCGTGTGACCTTGGGCAAGTTACTTAACCCCAATTGCCCTCCAAAAAAAAAAAAAGCAAAAAAAAATTTTTTTACAAAAAAAAAGAAATTTCAGAGTTATAAAGGACCTCAGAGGTAATAGAATCCAAACTATTGAATTTGCTTGTCAAAAAACTGAGGCCCAGCCAGGTAGCTGGTCAGAGATCAAATTCTGAACCTGAGTTCTTTGACTCTAGAGATGGTACTCTTTCCATTGGGCAAGACTGTCTTCAGGTGTTAAACTTGTGGAGTCAGATCTTTTGGAGAACAAAGGTGAATTTTCCTTAGATGGGGAGAAATTACTGTAGCTACAGTGGGAGCCTCCTGGCATAATCACAGGTATTTGGGGAAAAGGAACTTTTTCTCTTTTGATCTTAGTTTTCTCATTTATAAAATGAAAGGGTGGGAGTAGATCTCTAAGGAGTCTTATCTTTCTATGCTATGTTGCTTTTATTTTAAGTGGGGATTTGAGAGTTTGAATGAGCATTTTGTTGTCATTAGTATCAACAGATGGCAGCTGGCAATAAAGATTAGGAAACATCCCTTGGATTTGCCTTACTTTTTTTTTTCCATTTCCATTATCATCATTTTAGGCACAAGAGCCAAAACTAGAAGAAAAAAAAGTAGGGCATAGAACTGAAGGAAAAGCTCAATGAGATATACTTTTTAATAGGACTTTAAAATTAATATTAAACATTATTACTAGCACCCCCAAATTTTATTCTCTAGGAAAAGTAGATTAAATTAATCTTGTGATAGGTTAAATAATATGTTACATTGAAGGCACAAAGTTATCAATGGACAGTAATACACAGGGCATAGAATATTCAAACTGGGTGAGTTGGGGTGGGAGTTTTCCTGCATTGCTCTGGATCCATTAATCCTGGATCATTTAATTCTCCACTTTGCATCAGTTGCTCTACCTGGCTTTATCTCCAAGGAACAAGGTGCCCCAAGGTGTTCCCTCCCATCCCCTCTTTTCCTGCCTCCTTTTGTGTGTTGTTTCTCCCTTTACTTTGTAAAAGCCTTAAGGGAAGGGATTGTCTTTCTTTCTATTAATTGTATCCCAAACACTTAGCACAGTGCCAATCACATAGAAGGCTCTTAAAAATGTTTAGTGGATTGGATTTAATTCCTGGAGAACTGTTGTTGCTTCTAAACCAGGGTCTCCCCCATCTCTCCTTCCTTCTATGCATTTGCTATTTTTGTTGAGTTATTTCAGTTGTGTTTCACTCTTCATGACCTCATTTGGGATTATCTTGGCAAAAGTGGCTTGCCATTTCCTTCTCTAGGTCATTTTATGGATGTGGAAACTGAGACAAAGAGGGTTAAGTGACTAACACAGCTAGTGTTTGAGGCCAGATTTGAACTCAAATCTTCTTGACTGTAAGCCTGGAACTCTATCTATTATACTGCTCAGCTTCTATCTCTTTAGTTTTTTCAAAGCATGTTTCATAGATGCTTGGCATTCCTTGTAATGTGATATTGATATATTTTCCTTGAGAGAAATGTAATTCTAGGGAGTCATATAGAAGTGTTTCTTCTGACTCTGTAAAGGGGTTCTTTGATTCAAGTGGACCAGTATTAGAATGTAGATTCCTGGCCCTGCCTCCTTAGAAGGAGGTCCTGAAGGAGCAATGCCCATGAGAAGAGGGATAGTGCAAGATCAGAAACTGCTTAGTTTTGCTTCCTACCCCAGTGATCTTATGATCCTTATTTGTAATGTATAGAAATCTTAGACAATCTTACAAATTAATGATGAGAGACAGAAATAGAACAGAATACTTGAGGTTAGTTTTAAAGGAAACAATTTGAAAGGTGACTTTGCATTCCAGGCAAGAGGGGCAACCTGTGCAAAGGAACAGAGATGGGAAATAGAAGCTGTGAGTGGAAGAGTGGTAGTACCTTCATTAAGAACATAGAATTTGGAAAAGAAAAAATCAAACTGGGAGGGGCAGACCCTCAGGGCTGCTGGTCAAAAGAGAAAGAGATACTATTTGACATTCATTCTGAGCCAGTAGGGCCTTACCTCACACAAAGTGAGATCTTGAAAAGGTCTTAGCCTGAAAGGGCCAGGGTCTCCCATGGCATCCTGGGCCATCTCCAGTTATGCTGATGACTATCTGGCCACTGGACCCAGTTGGCTCTGGAGGAGAAAATGAGGCTAGAAACCTTGCATAGCTTTTCCTCACTCAAATCAAAGTCAGCTGCATGTCATGTCATCATTTTCCTGATCTCATGGTCCTCTTTGAAAATGAAGGACAAACACAACACAAGAATTTTGGAAAAGGGGGACATTTTGGGGAAAAAGAGTTTGTTTGTTTTTTTTCCAACATTTTGAGGTCGAGATGCCTATGTAATTTCTAGTTTGTGATATTCAAAAAAACTGTCATATGATTCTCCAATTTTGGGGAGAGAAGAAACTTGGACATTTAAGTCTGGTAATCATCTGCATAGAGATAAGTAAAGCCCAGGGACATGAAAAGGTCCCCAAGGCAGAGAGCCTAAATAGATAAGAAAATAAGCTCAATATCAAATCTTGGAATACTTCTGCAGGTATACATTACATTATGGATACTGATTCAGCCTCCTGAGAAGGAGTTATCAAACAAGTAGGAGAAGAACCAAAGGAGAGCAATGTCATGAAACTCTGAGAGCATCTAAAAGATCATCAGTATCCCTAATTTTACACATAAATAAATTGAAGCCCACAAAGATTGAACTTGTTGCTTATGGTCCACAGCTCATAATTTTCAGGGCCAAGACTAAAACATATGTCTACTGACCAACAGTTCAGTGTCATCCTGTATACCCTGTTGTCCCCTTAATTTTAGACTTGCCTTTCTTCTTTTTTTTTTTTTAATTAAACAAATGCTTTATTAACTTCTGGTTTACATCATTCATTTCCACCAGATTATGAGTTACATTTCCCCCCCCATTTTTTCCCTACCCACTACCCCAGAATAGCAGTCCCACCAGATATCCCCTCATCCAATCTGCTCTCTCCCATATCTTCTCCCATACCCCCTTCGACTTTCCCATTAGGGCAAGGTGAATCTCTGAGCCCCACTGCCTGGACATCTTATGAAACATTTAATTTTAAAACTTCGATTTTCAGATCCATTCCCTTCCTCCCTTGTCACCCACTCCCTCTGAGAAGATAAGCAATTCAGTATGTGTTGTACATGTATATCTATGCAAAACATTACCATAGTAGATGTATTGTAAAAGACTGCTTATATTTCCCTCCCACCTGTCTCACCTCCCACCTGGTCCATTCCCTACTTTGATCCTGTCCCTCTTTGATAGTGGGTACTTCTAACCTCCCCTCTCCCCAGAATGCCCTCCCCTCCATCATCCCCCCTCTCATCCCCCTTTCCCCTACTCAGGAGAGTGAATGAGGGTAAGATATTCCATTTAGTATGTATGTGATTCTCTCCTTGAGCCAACTTCAATGAGAATATGCTTTTGCCTTTTTGCCTTCCTGTTCTTCCCCTCCCCTGCAACTACTTCCCCTTGCCTCTTCTACATGAGATAGTTTGCCCTACCCTGTCTCTCTCCATCTCCTCTTGCCACTTTCCTCTCTCACCTCTTGACTTCACCCCTTAAGAATCATCCCTTCCTTGGGGCGGCTAGGTGGCACAGTGAGCAGAGAGCCAGCCCCGGAGCCAGAAGGACCCGAGCTCGGATCTGGCCCCAGTCACCCAACACACAAACAAAAACCCAGCAACGTGAACCTGGGCAAGTCACCCAACCCCAATTACCCTTCAAAAAAAAATAATAATCATCCCTTCCCATCAAATTCAACCTGTTCCCTCTATTCATGTATACCTGTGAACATATGCCATGTACCCTTCTTCAATTATTTTCGTAATGAGAAAGGTTTCATCAAACACAGTTATTGTTTTTCCATGTAGGACTGTAAATAGTCCAACTTTGATGAGTTCCTTTTGATTTCTTTTCCTTGATTACCTTCTCAACCATCACTTGCTTCTTGTGTCTGAATGTCAAATTTTCTATTCAACTCTGGTTTTTTCATCAAGAATGCTTGAAAGTCCTCTATTCCACTGAATGACCATATTTTCCCCTGAAACAAGATACTCAGTTTTGCTGGGTAGGTGACCCTTGGGTTCATTCCCAGCTCTTTTGCCCTCTGGAATATCATATTCCATGCCCTTCTATCCCTCAATATAGAAGCTGCCAGGTCCTGGGCTATTCTGATTGTGTTTCCACAATATTGAAATTGTTTCTTCCTGGCTGCTTGTAGTATTTTCTCCTTGATCTGGGGATTCTGGAACCTGGCTATAATATTCCTGGGAGTTTTCTTTTGGGGATCTTTTTCAGGAGGTCATCTGTGGATTCTTTCAACCTCTATTTTGCCCTCTGGGTCTAAAACATCAGGGCAATTTTCCTTGAGAATTTCTTTAAGGGTGATTTCTAGGTTCTTTCTTTGATCATGGCTTTCAGGTAGTCCAATAATTTTTAAATTATCTCTCCTGGATCTATTTTCCAGGTCAGTGGTTTTTCCCATAAGATATTTCACATTGCTTTCTATTCTTTCATTTGTTTGGATCTGTTTAACAGCATCTTGATTTCTCATAAAGTCACTAGCTTCCATTTGCTCCAGTCTAACTCTGAAGGTATGAATCTCGTCAGTGAGCTTTTGAGATTCTTTTTCCATCTGGCAAATTCGACTTTTTAAGGCATTCTTCTCCTCATTGCCTTTCTGAGCCTCTTTTGCCATTTGAGTTAGTCTATTTTTTAAGGTGTTATTTTCCTCAGTCAGGCTGTTGACTGTCATTTCATACTTTTCTTGCATCTTTTTCATTTCTCTTCCCAAATTTTCCCCCACTTCTCTTATCTGCTTCTTAAGGTCCTCTATGGCCTGTAGCCAGCTTGTACTTTCATTTGGGGCTTTTGGTGCAGGAGTTCTGATCTCACAGTCCTCCTCCATGCTTTGAGCCTCTTTGCCCCTAAAATAGGAGTCCAATGTTGAACTTTTCTGTTTATTTTGTTTCATTTGCCTAGGCATATTGCCACTTAATTACTTGATTTTGGGGCTTGTTGCCACAGTAGGACTCTGCCACCAGACAGGGGAGCTTCCGCCCAAACATGGGGTCTTCACAACTTCTGCCAGTTGGGTGGCCTCTGTAAAGCCTCCACCCACTCTGTCAAGTTGGATACCCACCCCAAACTTCCCCCCCAGACCACAATCCAGATCCAGGCAGTTTAAAGCAAAAGTGATTAACCCCCAGACTGATTGCTGGATCTTCCTACAGTTCACAGAGCAGGAGCTAGAGCCACTACTGACACTGCAAAATGGCTTCTGTGCAGCTGTTTCTTCAGCAGCTTTTTGCCCCCAGGGTAGGAAGTCACGTGTTCCCCAAATACTGGTCCCAAAGTCCATAGGGCACTAACCTCTCACTTTGTCCTAGGCATAGCTGTACTGATAATTCTGGAATCGCCACAATTGCTGGTGTTCTGGGGTTCCACCAGCTGGCTGAAGGCCCGGCCGCCCTGGGGCTAAAACCGCGGACCTGGGCTTAGCTCTGCGGGCTGTGCTGTAGTTCCCAGCGCGCTGTGCTGCCTGCTCTCAGAGCGCTGCGCTAGGTGCTCCCTGCAGGGCTGCTGGGCTGTCCTCAGCAGGAGGTTAGCTTCTCTGTGCTGTTCTGTGGGTGCTGTGGCTCCAGAAGTTGTTCGGAGCTCCCTTTCACATTGTTTGAGACTTACCTTTCTAACATATCCTTTTTCCATTATGTCATTCCCCAAAAGAAAAAACTATAGTGACTCTTGATTCCCTATCTAATCAAAGTTTAATTCTTCATCCAGGTCTTTATTACTCTACTCACCAACACAAATCTTTCAATATATTCATATTAGTCCCTTCACTTATACCCTAGATACCTTTTCTTATTTCTGTGGGTTTCTTGCTGTCTTCACCTGTATTTTATTCTTTCCTTTTCCAAATTCTACCCATCTTTCAAGGTCCATTTAAATTCCTACCTCTTTCATAAAATCTTCCCCACCAATATTTGTCCTGACTGGCCTTTCCCCTTTTTTTCCTTCTCCTTATCCCTATGTTTGTGCCAAATCTTTTAGCTCTTGATGAGTTTACTGACTTGTGTTTTTTTTTTTTTAATATGTGTAATTGGATTGTATGTTTTTTGAGGGTAGGGAGTGAGTCTTGTTCATCTTTCTATTCTCCACAGTACTTAAAGACATGTTGGGTACATATTAGGCACACAATAAGGATTTATTTGAAATATGTAAGCACACATATAAATATTAGTTATGTATAAGCTAAGGAAGCTAGATGGTAGAGTGGATAGAACAATGGGCTTGAAATCACGAGTTTGAATCTGGTCTCAGATATGTAATAGCTGTGTGACTTTGGACAAGTCAATTAAACCTGTTTGGCTCAGTTTCTTCATCTGCAAAATAAGCTGGAGAAGGAAATGGCAAACCACTCCAGTATCTTTGCCAAGAAAATCCCAAAAGGGGTCATGAAGAGTGGGACATGACTAAAATGACCCAATAGCAAGAACAAATGCTTAGGCTAGAAAATAAAAAGGATTATTGGGTCATGAATATTATTTTAAATTTTTTTTTCTTTTTTGGAGGGTAATTGGGGTTAAGTAACTTGCCCAAGGTCACACGGCTAGGGTTTGGTTTGTGTGTGCATTAAGTGTCTGAGGCCGGATCCGAACTCAGGTCCTTCTGACTCCAGGGCCAGCGCTCTACTCACTGTGCCACCTAGATGCCCCCTATGAATATCATTTTTATCAACTAACAAGAATGTGTTAAATAGCTACTATATACTAGGTACTGTCCTTAAATATTTGTGAAGGTATAATATGGAAAATTATTAACTTAAATTGAATTAAAATATATTAAGCACTTACTATGTGTTAGACACCTAGGCAGCTAGGTGGCTCAGTGGATAGAAGAGTGGACCTGAAGTTAGGAAGACCTGAGTTCAAATGTGATATCAGACACTTACTAGATGTGTGAGCTTGTACAAGCCATTTAATCTCTTTTTGCCTTAATCCACTGATGAAGGAAATGGCAAACCATTCACCACAGGGACAGTATTGGCATGCTATGTTTCACATGGTCACAAAGTTTGGACATGACTGAATGACTTCACAGTGTGTAAGACATTGTTCTAGTGCTGGGGATAAGGATGCAAAATTGAAATAGCCCCTTACCTGAAGAAGCTTACATTCTAGTGTTTGGGTTTTTCACTGTGGCTCCAAAGGGCAAAACTAGGATAGGATTGAGTCAAAGTTATAGCAAAAGAGATTTCCTTTCAACATAAGGAAGAACTTTCTAACAGCACTATGAAACATGGCAGGCACTCCTCTTAAGAGAATTCTCTGTTACTGGAGGTTTTCAATTAGAGGTTGGATGGCCACTTGGCATTGTGCTATAGAAGTAATTTATTCTTCAAATAGGGATTTATCCAAATGATTTTTTTTTTTTTGCTTTTTGGAAGGCAATTGGGGTTAAGTGACTTGCCCAGGGTCACGTGGCTAGTTTTTGTGTTAAGTGTCTGAGGCCGGATTTGAACTCAGGTCTTCCTGACTCCAGGGCCGGTGCTCTATTCACTGCACCACCTAGCTGCCCCCAATATCCAAATGATTTTTAAGGCCCCATTAAAGTCATTTGGAGTACACATAATCAAACACTAAGTTCAATATATTTTATCTTTAATTGAGATGAAAGACAACTCCACCCTCCCTTTTTTGATGGCTACTAAGACACAAATTTTCATCTCCATTAGTTCCAGAAAGAATAAATAAAGTTAAGAATTTCTTTCTGAAATCTTTTCATGTTCTTCAAAGAGCCTCTGAAATATAGTCTGATTCAGTTGCTGAAATTTTCTTGAATTAAGGGAAATATTGTAAAATCAGATTCCCATTTTAAACTCTATGATTTGAGTCTATTGATCATCTAGCTGGCTTTTACTTCTCTATTTCTTTGCAAAACATTTATATCTTCTGCTGAGCTAAGTCCTCTCACAAGTGTTACCTTATCGCTGTTCCTGAATAAGTAATTGGAAGAGAAAATCTAAGTGAAATAAATCCTTGTAGATTATCTTCCCCCTTTTCTGACATGATTGATCTATTTGGGAATGAGGGTTTTGTTTTTAAAGATTATTCTATATATTTCTTAACCAAAGTTTAAGATTATACAAAAAGAACAAAAATAGTCTTCTTTGAGGCTCATTGATGTGCTCCATTGCCTTGACCATTTTGACTGAATGTGTTAGAGACTAATTTTGTGCTAAGTGAGCTTAAATGCAATTGAGGTCAACAATGTACTCACAGCCTAGGGCAGTGGAACCTTAGAATCAGAAACTTCCAACATATCCATCTACAAAAAGCTTTTCATTAAAATGTTTTGCTTTTTTTCATATATAGGCAATAATTAGAATTTTCATCAAGATATTTAAGGCAATGGGCGGCTAGGTGGCACAGTGAATAGAGTGCTGGCCCTGGAGTCAGAAGGACCTGAGTTCAGAGCCGGCCTCTGACACTTAATCCACACAAACAAAAACCTAGCCGTGTAACCTTGGGCAAGTTACTTAACCCCAATTGCCCTAAAGGGGTGGCTAGGTGGCGCAGTGAGTAAGAGCGCCGGCCATGGAGTTGGGATGACCCGAGATCAGATCTGGCCTCAGAAAATGAGCATCCACGCATAAATAATGACTAGCCGTGTAACCTTGAGCAAGTTACTTAGCCCCAATTGCTTTACAAAAAAAAAAGATATTTAAGGCAATGACTCCTTATACACTATTTTTTTTGCTAGTCATATTCATGTGAGACATTTGATTATATGTCATGATAAGATAAATTTTCTCTAAATCCAAAAAACTAAGTTGAGCATATTTTGTTTAATTGATCTAATTCAAATGTCCCAAAGATTATCTTGACTACAACTAATCTCATACCTGCTAAAACAGATCAAAATGTGAGGAGACATGCCTTCCTCAAATTTTCATGAACAGGGTCATGTAGTTCAGTTAAGTGATTTCAATGCAACTTGAGAAAATTCTAGAGCTTGAATGTATGTCTTCATAGAGAAAAACTCATTGAATTGGACTAATATGGTGAAGGTTAAATTGAATTAATGGGAAAACTAGATTACAAAATAAATTTAAAATATTAAAATAAATTTAAGTCAATAAACATATATTAAAGTATCTATAATATGCAAAACACTATGAAAGATAGCAGGACGAAAACAAAACAGGCAGGGGGTGAAGCCAAGATGGCAGAGTAGATACAGCACTTCCACAGTGCTCTGGCCAAAACCACTTCCAATATATGCAAAAAAGGACTCTGAACAAAATCTGGAGCTCCAGAACCCACCCACAAAATGACACAGAGAAGCTAACCTCCCGCTGAGGATAGCCTGGTAGCCTGGCAGGGAGTGGCCAGCACAGCACTCTGGGAGCCAAGCCCAGGCCTGCATGAGTCTGAGGGTTTAGCACCAGGGCAGCTGGACCAGCAGCCAATTGTAGGGACTCCAGAACATCAGCAGCTGTGGTGTTTCCAGAATTACCAACATGTAGATGCCAAGGACAAAGTAAGAGGTCAGTGCAGTATGGACTTTGGGACTAGTGGAGAGAGTGGATCAGCCTCTTTCCCTGGGGGTGAGAAGCCACTGAGATGCCCTGGCACAGCAAATGCCACATTGCAGCTTCAGTTCCTGCCCTGCAGACTGTGGCTGAAACAGGGACCAGTCTTTGTTGGGGTAATCGCTCTTGCTTTACCCTTCTTGGATCTGGATTGCACTCTGGGATGGAGGTCTTGGCATGTGTGACCAGCCTGTCAGCGTATGTGGAGGCTTCAGAGAGGGCACCCAACTAATACATCTGGCAGCTGAGAAAACACCGGTGTCTGGGACAGAAGCTCCCCTGGATGGTGGCAGAATCCTACTGTGGCAACAAGCCCCAAAGTCAAGTAATTGACTAGCAACATGCCTAGGCAAAGGAAACAAAATAAACAGAAAAAAATTCAACATTAGATTCCTACTTTGGGGGCAAAGACGATCAAAGCATGGAACAGGAGGACTGTGAGGTAAGAACTCCTGCACCAAAAGCCCCAAATGAAAATACGAGCTGTTTATAGGCCATAGAGGACCTTAAGAAGCAGATAAGATACATGGGGGAAAATTGGGAAGAGAAATGAGAAAGATGCAAGAAAAGTAAGAAATGAGAGTCAACAGACTGACTGAGGAAAATAACACCTTAAAAAATAGACTAACTCAAATGGCAAAAGAGGCTCAGAAGGGTAATAAAGAGAAGAATGCCTTAAAAAGCCGAATTTGCCAGATGGAAAAAGAATCTCAAAAGCTCACTGAGGAGAATCATTCCTTCAGAATTAGACTGGAGCAAATGGAAGCTAGTGACTTTATGAGAAATCAAGATGCTGTTAAGCAGATCCAAACAAATAAAAGAATACAAGGCAATGTGAAAAATATCATGGGATAAACCACTGACCTGGAAAATAGATGCAGGAGATATAATCTAAAAATTACTGGACTACCTGAAAACCATGATCAAAGAAAGAATCTAGAAATCATCCTTCATTAAATTCTCAAGGAAAATTGTCCTGATGTGTTAGACCCAGAGGAGGAAATAGAGGTTGAAAGAATTCACTGATCACCTCCTGAAAAAGATCCCAAAAAGTAAACTCCTAAGAATATTATAGCCAGGTTCCAGAATTCCCAGATCAAGGAGAAAATATTATAGGGAGCCAGGAAGAAACAATATGAATATTGTGGAAACACAATCAGGATAGCACAGGATCTGGTAGCTTCTACACTGAGGGACTGAAGGGCATGGAATTTGATATTCCAGAGGGCAAAAGAGCTGGGATTAAAACCAAGAATCACCTACCCAGCAAAACTGAGTATCATGTTTTAGGGGGGAAATATGGTCATTCAGTGGAATAGAGGACTTTCAAGTATTCTTCATGAAAAAACCAAAGTTGAATAGAAAATTTGATATTCAGACACAAGAAGCAAAAGATGCTTGAGAAGGTAAACAGAGAAAAGAAATAATAAGGAACTTATCCAAGTTAAAATATTTACATTCCTACATGGAAAACCAATAAATGTAACTGATGAAACCTTTCTCAGTTTGAAAATAGTTGAAGAAGGGAATATGGGCATATGAATACATATGTGAATGTGTGTATATATGTTTACAGGTATACATAGATAGAGGGCACAGGTCGAATTTAATAGGAAGGGGTGATACTTAAAAGGTAAAGTTAAGAGGTGAGAGAGGAATATAATGAGAGTAGATGGTGGGAGACAGAATGAGGTAAACTATCTCATATAGAAGAGGGAAGGGAAAATGGTTACAAGGGAGGGGAAGAAGAGGAAGGCAAAAAGGCAAAACTTTATTCTCATTGAATTTGGCTCAGGGAGAGAATGACATATATACTAAATAGCATATCTCACCCTACAGGAGAGTAGGGGTGAAGGGGATAAGAGGGGAGATGATGGAAGGGAGGGCAGGCTGGGGGGGGGGAGGGAAGTTGGAAGCACCCACTTTTGAAAAGGTACAGAATCAATGTAGGGAATGGACCAAGTGGAAGGTGGGATAGGAGGTAGGAAAATGTAGTCAGTCTTTTACAATATATCTACTATGGTAATGTTTTGCATAGCTATACATGTATAACATATACTGAATTGCTCATCTTCCCAGCAAGAGTGGGTGACAAGGGAGGAAGGGAATGAGTCTGGAAATTGATGTTTTAAAATCAAATGTTTTAAAAATATATAAATACTATTATTAATACTATTTTACATATAATTGGGAAATAAGATATACTAGCATTTGTCCACAGAGATTCACCTTGCCATTATGGAAAAGTCAAAGGGGGGTAAGGGTGAAGCTATGGGAGAGAGCAGATTGGATGAGGGGATATCCTGTGGGACTGCTATTCTGTGGTGTTGGGTAGGGTAAAAATGGGGGAAAAATTGTAACTCAAAATCTGGCAGAAATGAATAATGTAAACCAGATGTTAATTTATAGTCAACAGGTAGTGAGAGGAAATATAACATGCAGTGGATGGAGCACTGGGCCTTAAGTCAGGAACATCTGAGTTCAGATTTGTTCTCAGATATTCACTAGCTGTGTGACACTGGGAAAATATCTTAAGTTTTGTTTATGTCAATTGCCACTTCCTAAAATAGGGATAATAATAGTATCCTACGTCTCAGGGTTTTGAGTATTAAATGAGATAATTGTAAAGCACTTAGCACAGTGCCTTGCACATATGCTGTTACAAGTGGGTACAGGGTTTAGGATAGTGACAAAGACAAATGTAAAGGGGCTTAATGATGGGCTCCAAATCAGGTGGCATGTGATTTGAGTTAGGGTACAACAGTAGGTTTGTAGGTTCATATCTATCTATCTATCTATCTATCTATCTATCTATCTATCTATCTATCTATCTATCTATGTTCATACATTCATTTCCCCCTCTCTCCCTCTCCTCGCCCCATGGTTTTTTTTTTCTGTATACATTATGGGAAATCACATATGCAGTACTACCCAGAATGGGACCCTTGACAAACCCCTCTGCCTTTTAAATATTCATATTATCTGCTGTGCAATCAGCATCATATACCCTATAAAAATCCCTGTCTTACTTTCACTAAGCTGCTAGTTCCTTCTTGGAATTCAGCCCACCTCCTAATTTTTCAATAAATGTCTTTGCTTGGGTTGAAGATGGTCTGAGTCTCTGAATTCTTTTGAGAAAGTCACAAAACACATCATGAAACTGCATTTTTGGTGCCTCTGGGTATATGGGGAGTTTCATAGTGGTCAGTAATGCTAGTCTTTTTAGCCCTGCATGCACTTCTTTATCTGAACTCTGTATTCTAGTTACTGAATTCTGTTTCATAATTTTTCTAAGGTAAATGCTCAGCTGAATTTATAGCCCATCTCATTTAACCCACCAAGTTCTAAAAAAATTAACTTTTAAGGGAATATGATGGTGCTCAGAGTGTCAAATTATGATGTGAGTCCAAGGTAAATGAATAGATAAGATTAATTTAGAAAGAATAGCATCAGTTTGGATGTAAACATTAATTTACCAAACTCTTTACAAAAACATTGTGTTAAATATACAAGTGTACTTCCTGAAATTTTATTTAGCTAACTTTCATAATCCACAGAAAAAAATAAGTTTAGATACAATAGGAAGTGCCCAATTTGACTGGGATTTAGGACATTTGTGATTTAGCCCCAGTTCTGCTACTTTCTGTCTGTGTAACCCTGGGTTGGTTATTTGACCCCTGTGGGATTCAGATTTTTCTCTAAAATCTGGATATAGAACATCTGGACCATTTCTCTATTTCTGACCATCAGCCACTATAAATTCTGGTCCACTTATTTCTTCTGCTGTTCCTCCTACATAACATTTCAACTCCCATTTTAAGAAGAAGAATTCTATTATTTTTTGCCTCCACCTCTTGGTATCTGCCTCTTTTTAACGCTGAACTTAAGTGCTACCTTCTAAATAAAGGCTTTCCTGATCTTCCCTAATAAGTTTTTAATAATCCCTTTCAATGATCATGTCTTTATATATTTCGAATTCATTTTACTTATTTGTGTATATTGTGTTCAGATCCTCGCCCATAAAATATAAGCTCATTGAAAGCAGGGGCTGTTTTCTTTTTGTCTTTGTATACCTGGTGCCTATCACTTTAGTGATCTCTTTACTAGGTACTTTATAACAATGCTGGTTGAAATGAAATAAAATGCCAATGATTAGATTACATCCCAAATTCCTTTTAGCTCTACAATTTGAGATTCTAAGGGAAGGGAACAAACATTTCTAGAGAACCTACTATTTCACAGGCACTGAAATGCTTTACAAATATTATTTCATGTGATCTTAAATTCTAAAACTTTTCCAAATTTTAGAACTAATGAGGTTATGAATGTATAGGTGATGAATATTTTTATTCTAAAAATTTGTTTTAAATTTTTTTTTGCTAAACAACAAAATAAATGAGGTCCAATTATATGCCATGATTATAGATGTACATACATATGGACATGTTTAAATATAAATATATGTATATGAATATGCATATATTCTTTTCAGAATTGTAAGGATCATCAAAGTCCTTCACTCTGACTACCCATAATTCTAGGCTTGCCTAGTCAGGAGACATGTGAATCTGCTTCCACTACTCATTCCACAAGACAAACCTGAGATGTTTGAGAAAAGAAATATCAGAACCAAAATTTTACTTCATTTACCTTTCTTCATGAATAATCAAAAACATTGAAGTGATTATCTTAAAAATGAGCTTAATTGAAGTATTTAAGAACATTTTCCACATTAATACTGTAATTGGGATGATGTTAAATCTTGTATTATACAGTTTTGCTACTAACAAAATTCAATGTTTGATGCAAGCAATAGAAAGTAAAAAACAAACAAACTTTAAAAACATTAAAAATTAATTAGAGGGGGCAGAGTCAAAATGGTCAGAGTAGAAACAGGACTTCCCTGTGGCTCCCACTTCCACTTCCTCCGATACATGTAAAAAATGACTCTAAACAAACTTTAGAGCTATAGAACCCACAAAGTGACAGAGAGAACCTAACCTCCTGCTGAAGACAGCCCAGTAGGCTGGCAGGAAGGGTCCAAGGAGCCAAGCCCAGCCACATGTGAGTATGAGGTTTTAGCCTCAAGGCAGCCTGACCAGCCAAGGCTAGAGTGACATCAGGAGAATGGACCACCGGTAGCTGTGGAGGTTTCCAGAATTATCAACTCATAAATGCCAAAGACAAAGTGTGAGGTCAGTGGACTTTGGGAACAGGGAGTCCAGGAGTACAGTCTGGCCTCTGCCACTGGAGGGAGAAGTGGCTGAGGCATAGCAGGCATTGCCATGTGGCTGCTTCAGAGCTCCTGGTCTGCAAATTGTAGGGGGACCAAGTGACCAGTCTGAGGGGTATTTGCTCCTGCTTTAACCTGCTTGGATCTGGATTGCTATCTAGGGTGGAAGTCCTGGGGTGTGTGACCAGTATGCCAGAGTCAGTGGAGGCTTTGGAGACGGCACCCAACTGCTGAGAAAACCCCAGCAATTTGGGTCAAAGCTCTCCTCTCTGAAAGCAGAGTTCTGCTGTGATAAAAGCTCAAGAGTCAAGTGGTTGAGTGGCAACATGAGCAAGCAAAGGAAGCACAGTGGTTTGACTTTGGATTCCTTTTTTGGGGACAAAAAGAATCAATACATGGAGCAGGAGGAAGACAATGAAGTCAGAAGTCCTGCACCAAAAGCTTCCAAGAGAAATATGAACTGGTTACACCCCACAGAGGAGCTTAAGAAGGATTTTGAAAGCCAAATAAGAGAATAGAGGAAAAATTGGGAAGAGAAATGAGAATGATGCAAGAAAATCATGACAAGAGAGTCAACAACCTGACTGAAGAAAATAACACCTTAACAAATAGACTAACTCAAATGGCAAAAGAGACTGAAAAAGCCAACGAGGAGAAGAATTCCTTAAAGAGTCAAATTTGCCAGATGGAAAAAGAATCTCAAAAGCTCACTGAAGAGAATCATTCCTTCAGAATTAGATTGGAGCAAATGGAAGCTAATGATTTTATGAAAAATCAAGATGCTGTTAAACAGATCCAAACAAATGAAAGAATAGAAGGCAATGTGAAATATCTCATGGGATAAACCACTGACCTGGAAAATAGATATAATTTAAATATATAATTTAAAAATTATTGGACTACCTGAAAGCCATGATCAAAAAAGAACCTAGAAACCATCCTTCAAGAAATTATCAAGGAAAATTATCCGGATGTTTTAGAACCAGAGGGCAAAATAGAGGTTGAAAGAATCCACCGATCACCTCTTGAAAAAGATCCCAAAAAGTAAACCCCTAGGAATAGTATAGCCAGGTCCCAGAGTTCCTAGATTAAGGAGAAAATATTACAAGAAGTCCAGAAGAAACAATTTAAATATTGTGGAAACCCAATCAGCATAACACAGGATCTGGCAGCTTCTACACTGAGGGATCAAAGGGCTTGGGATATGATATTACAGAGGGCAAAGGAGCTGGGATTAAAACCAAGAATTACCTACCCAGCAAAACTGAGTGTCATGTTTCAGGGGAAAACGTCATCATTCAATGGAATAGAGGACTTTCAAACATTCTTGATGAAAAAACCAGAGTTGAATAGAAAATTTGACATTCAGATAAAAGAAGAAAGATAAACATGAGAAGGTAAACAGGGTAAAGAAATCATAAGGAACTTATCAAAGTTGAACTATTTACATTCTTACATGGAAAAAGGATAATTGTGACTTATGAAACTTTTCTCAGTATGAGGATAGTTGAAGAGGATATAAACTGAAACTGGACATGAAAAAGGAGGAGAAGAAATAATTTATTAGCAAGGATATCCTTTTGGGAACAGATTGGGACAAGAGAACCAGTATAAAGTCAACAACAATGAATGTTACATATTCTTTAAGGAACTGTATTCAGTTGCACTCTTTCTCCAAAGGGAAACTAAGTGTTTCTTGTTCTTGAAGCCAGTTTAATCCTAGTTCTCACCATGTGCTATTTGTGACCATAGAACAACTGATTCACTCACATGGTTCCTATGAACGTATTTACTAGTCCAACTTACTCTGTGCTTTGATTGGCTGAGCTTGTCCACCAGAGTTCATTGTACTCAGAAAGACCTGAGTTCAAAGTCCACTTCAAACCTAGCTGCATGACCCATTGGCAAGTCATCTAAAATCTCTGTACCTATTTTCTCATCTGTAATATTGGGATGATGGTAGCACCCACCTCATAGGAGTGTGGTGAGGATCAAAAGCGATAATATATGTAAAGTGCTTTGTAAACTTTAATGTCCTATATAAATGCTATCTACGATCATCATCATCATCATCTTCATCATTCCCCGCCTCCTTCTCAAAGAATAATGGAAACAAATGACAACAGCTGCTCCAGTTATAGTTTGTGAGATGTAGTTCAAAATTCCCATGTTGGCATTCAAGACTCCAATGGTCTGACCTCATCTACCTCTGCAACCTTCAGCTTTTACTATATCCCAACATAAACCTGGCATTCCATGCTTTTTTGGGGGTATTAAATTTTATAGCATTTATAAAGCATGTACTTTGCACAAGGTAAATTGTGCTTGGTCCTAAGGATACAAAAACCATTAAAATGTCTCTGACCTTAGGGAGCTTATATTGTACTTGAATTAATTTTTATGGTTCAACTCAATTCTGGTCAGTAGACATTTATTGACTTTCCAAAATGTTTTAGGTACTAAGGAAGTATACTAATGTGGGGAGGATAATATAGAGAGGTAATGAGGTGTTTTTTTTTTTAATAGTCAAATTTCAGCAGCAAAACTGACCAGTAACACACAATTCATATCTTCAAAGAAAATGTGATATAATGGCATTCCACAGTTCTACAAACATAGCAGCATATCAGACTAAACCAGAACTCTACCATGAGTCTGACTTCTACCCTGTCCCTCTTTTCATCTTAAATGAGCATCCTTTACTATAGGAAACCTGATTGTAATTTTAGTTATACACATGGCAACAAATAATTGTCATATTTTGTGTTTCTAGAGAACATAGATGATTTTAAATATATACTGGAGGTATATTCTATATTAATCTTTTCCATGAATGCTCACAAATAGCAAACATTCCTTTCAAATCATCATTGTGGAGTATTACTTTTAGGGTAGCTTAGGTCAGGGCAGCATAATATTATGGGAAATGTTATTAGTGTCAGTCACTGAATTGATCTTTTCTTGTTTCTATCGTGGCCTTTAAACCATTTCTAGATTGTCCTGGCAATGAAGTATTCTCTTTTCTCCTTCTCTAGAAACTAAATACTCTTCTCTAGAAACTAAATACATTTCCAATAATTCCTATTGGAATTTATGGTGGTTTTGGTGTTGGGACAGACACTGTCAAAGGATTGGTGAGTATTAAATTTCCTTTTTTGGAATGAATACTTTGCCTAATGTATATCTAGTGAAATGTCATGCAGATTTTCACATGCTTCAGTATTCCACCAGTTTGTGATCTCATCTGTGAGTGTGTACTCTCTTTTGTAATATAAAACACCCATTATTGCCTATCTCTCTTATATGACTTTTCTTTCTGACCTCATATAAACTTACTTTAATGTCCATGATGCATGCTGAAGCTCTTGCTCATATTTTTTTGGACATTGCTTAGATCCCCATGGGTTATGCATTCTTGTCCATCGATCATCTCTTGCTCTTCTCATACTAACAACTCATCTTATTTTTCTTCTTTGTCATTCATTTTCCTGATGCCATCTTTTATTCTTTGTAATTTCTTATTTGTATTGTGTTGATGTCTTTTCACACTCACTATGATCCTCTACATTACCCTCTGTGTAACACTCAACTCCCATTCTTCT
The DNA here is from genome assembly GCA_011680675.1 of Gymnobelideus leadbeateri. Taxonomy (NCBI): domain Eukaryota; kingdom Metazoa; phylum Chordata; class Mammalia; order Diprotodontia; family Petauridae; genus Gymnobelideus; species Gymnobelideus leadbeateri. The sequence continues at coordinate 22,530 of WOXC01005718.1, read as the reverse complement.
GAAATATTGCTTTTCCTGACTTGGAGCAACACAGTAGTGTGCAGTTATAGCAACTTTTTCAAGGAGAAAATATGATCTCGTGGTCTGGTACATTAGAGCAATAATGTCAGCATCCTCTTAGTACAAACCATAGATTTCCTAGGTCTACATGTTGAATTTTATCCACTGATCTAACCAAGTCCACCAAGAGAGCTTCACAGTCACTGTTGAACATGTTGCTATTCAATTCACATAACATTGACTTCCAGATACTCTCTGATTTAAATGTACCTTTTTGAGACAGGTTCCCTGCAATCATATTGACTTACAATTGAGTTAAATGTGACTTATTCTTAAAAATCAATAAATGAATATGTGAAATCAGGCCATATCTGTTGACAACATCTTTTTTGATGACCTCATGCACCACTAGACAAAAGGCTTATTAGAGATCAATAGAGAAAGCACATGAAGACAGATAATGACTTAGTCACTATCAAAGGGGTGTCTTTGCTTTGTTGAGAAAAAAGAGCAACTCAGAAGTGAATGCCATATGTATCTTAAAAATATTTACAAAGAATCCTAATATAAGAGTCACACTCTCAGAATTGGCCTGTCTCTCAATTTCAGGATTACAGAATGGGGTAATGTTCAAAGTTATGACTTGGTCATTGGCTATAAGATAAGGACAGGAGATACAAAGTACAAAGAGATCAAGAAACCTATAAAATTAAGAAAAATTTCAGTTTATGACAGGAGAGTAGTGGGTGTGCTCAAATGCCGTGGATAATGGCAATCATGGGAACTGTTCATGTACCCCAAACTCAAACCATTGATTCAGTTGTTTAATTATGAATAATTTTTGTTGGTTCCAGAGGAAGAATTAAGGTAGTGTACAATAAATTCCATTTGGAGTTAGAAAGACACAGGTTCAAATGTTGCCTCAGATATTTACCAGCTCAATGGCCACATATAAGTCACTTAACCTTTTTGTGCCTCAGTTTCCTCATTATAAAATGAGAGGATTTGACTTGAGGGTCTCTGTTTCCGTTTAGCTCTAAAATCTTTGAAGTTCTCTTTGTGTGTTCTAAAATGTGTGTGTTTTCAGGTAATTGCTCTGCCTCCAATACAATAATTTACATTATACTGTCATGTCCTATCATTTGTGAAATGTGTATTATCCTCAATTCTTGTTAGTTATATCAGTCTGAGTTCTGCATGATCCTTATAAAGCTGAGATAACTTGCAATATACATCTAGTGACTCACTGTGTATCTGTGGTCTAAAGTCCACCCTGGTCAAGTTCAGAGAGACCAATTAAAATGAGGTTGGTCACTAATATTTTGGTCATAGGAAACCAAGGTTGTCTACCAAGTGTGAGAAGATCATGATAGAGGGAAAAGAAAAAGAGAGTAGTACTTTGAGTATATAAGAGGAGAAAAAAACTTACAAAGGTGATTTTTGAGGGGTTTGGATTTGCAAAGAAATTTGTGTAAAAGGAATTTTGGATAAACTTAGGAAAGTTTTGGAGAGGGATTATTTCTTGGTCTAAATTGCATTATCTTTGTTTTCCTGACTTAGGTATTTGTTAACCAATCAACCTATAAACATTTATTAAGTACCTACTTGTACCCTGCACTATGCTAAGAACTGATGATACAGGGGGCGGAGCCAAGATGGCGGAGTAGAAACAGCTCATCCAAGCCTCTCTGCCCCCAGATTCTCCACAAACTATGTAAAAAAGGACTCTGAAAATCTTCTGGAGCCCCAGCACCCACAGAACGACACAGAGAAGCTAACCTCCCGCTGAGGACAGCCCAGCACCCTGCAGGAAGGACCAGCGCAGTGGTCTGGGAGCCTGCAGCGCGCAGAGCGCAGGAGCCGAGCCGAGCCCAGGTCCACGTGAGCCGAGGTTTTAGCCCCAGGGCGGCAGGGCCAGCAGCCGGCTGGAGGAACCCCAGAACACCAGGAACTGTGGAGACCCCAGAATTATCAACATAGACTTGCCTAGGACAAAGTAAGAGGTTAGTGTCCTATGGACTTTGGGACCTGTATTTGGGGAATGCGTCAGCTCCCTCCCCTGGGGGCTAGAAGCTGCTGAGGACAAACGCCATTTTGTAGTTTTCATAGGCATTTCCGGCTCCCAGCCTACAAATCGTGGGGAGATCCAGCGATCAGTCTTGAGGGGTAATCGCTCTTGCTTTAACCTCCCTGGATCTGGATTGTGATCTAGGGTGGAAGTTGTGGGTGGGTTTATAGCTTGCCAGAAACGGAAGTTGCCCCCCACACGTTCGGGACGAAAATTCCTCTATCTGGCCTTAAAGCCATAGTGTGGCAACAAGCCCAAAGTCAAGCAATTAAGTGGCAACATGCCAAGGCAAAGGAAACAGAAAAATGCAACCCTAGACTCCTATTTTGGGGGCATAGAGCAGGAAAAGGACTGTGAGGTCAGAAGTCCTGCTCCAAAAGCCCCAGGGGAAAACATGAGTGGGTTGCAGGCCATAGAGGACCTTAAGAAGGACTTTAAAAAATCAAATAAGAGAAGTGGAGGAAAAATTGGAAAGAGAAATGAGAAGGATGCAGGAAAAGTATGAAATGAGGGTCAACAGCCTGACTGAGGAAAACAACACCTTAAAAAATAGACTAACTCAAATGGCAAAGGAGGCCCAAAAGGGCAATGAGGAGAAGAATGCCTTAAAAAGTCAATTTGCCAGATGGAAAAAGAATCTCAGAAGTTCACTGAGGAGATTCATTCCTTCAGAGTTAGACTGGAGCAAATGGAAGCTAATGACTTTATGAGAAATCAAGATGCTGTTAAGCAGATCCAAACAAACGAAGATTAGAAGGCAATGTGAAATATCTCATGGGAAAAACCACTGACCTGGAGAATAGATCCAGGAGACAATTTAAAAATTATTGGACTACCTGAAAGCCATGATCAAGGAAAGAACCTAGAAATCACCCTTCAAGAAATTCTCAAGGAAAACTGCCCTGATGTTTAGATCCAGAGGGCAAAATAGAGGTTGAAAGAATCCACCGATCACCTCCTGAAAAAGATCCCAAAAGAAAACTCCCAGGAATATTATAGCCAGGTTCCAGAATCCCCAGATCAAGGAGAAAATACTACAAGCAGCCAGGAAGAAACAATTTCAATATTGTGGAAACACAATCAGAATAGCCCAGGACCTGGCAGCTTCTACACTGAGGGATCGAAGGGCATGGAATATGATATTCCAGAGGGCAAAAGAACTGGGAATGAACCCAAGGGTCACCTACCCAGCAAAACTGAGTATTTTGTTTCAGGGAAAATATGGTCATTCAGTGGAATAGAGGACTTTCAAGCATTCTTGAGGAAAAAACCAGAATTGAATAGAAATTTGACATCCAGACACAAGAAGGAAGAGATGCCTGAGAAGGTAATCAGGGAAAAGAAATCAAAAGGAACTTATCAAAGTTGAACTATTTACATTCCTATATGGAAAAGTAATATCTGTGACTGATGATATCTTTCTCACTATGAAAATAATGGAAGAAGGGGGTGTGGTCATACGAATACATATGTGAATATGTGTGTATATGGTTACAGTTATATATGGATAGAGGGCATAGGTTGATTTTGTTGGGAAGGGAGAGTACTCAAGGGATGAAATTATGAGGTGAGAGAGGAAAGTGGCAAGAGGAGATGGGGAGAGACATGGTAGGGTAAACTATCTCATGTAGGGAAGTGGGTGCAAAGGAGGGGGAGAATAAGGAAGGCTAAAAAGGCAAAACCACATTCACATTGAATTTGGTTCAGGGAGAAAATGACATACATACTAAATGGGATATCTCAACCTGCAGCAGGATAGGGGAAGGGGGATGAGAGGAGGGATGATGGATGGGAGGGCATCCTTGGGGTGAGGGGAGGTTGGAAGTACCCACTATAGAAGAGGGACAGGATCATGTAGGGAATGGACTAGGTGGGGGGTGGGATGAGTGGGAGGGAATTATAAGCAGCCTTGTACAATATATCTACTATGATAATGTTTTGCATAGCTAGACATGTACAACATATACTGAATTACTTATCTCCCCAGAGGGAATGGGTGACAAGGGAGGAAGGAAAGGGATCTGAAATTCGAGGTCGTAACATTAAATGTTTCAAATATATATAAATACTATTATTAATACTCTTTTGCTTATAATTGGGAGATAAGATGTGCAGGCATTGGGACACAAAGATTCATCTTCCTCTAATGGAAAAGTCGAAGGGGGTATGGGAGAAGGTATGGGAGAGAGCAGATTGGAGGAAGCGATATCTTGTGGGACTGCTATTCTGGGAGGTTGGGTAGGGGAATAATGGGGGGAAAATGATTGTAACTCAAAATCTGGCGGAAATGAATGATGTAAAACAGAAGTTAATAAAGTATTTGTTTAAAAAAAAAAAGAGTGGGGGAGAGAGGATGCTCCAGAAAAGAGATAGAGAGGTTTGTGAGTAAATATAGATCTTGTATTGGTTTGTGGAAAGGCTGAAGGATGCTATGGCTCTCAGCGTTATTAAAACTTCTGAATATCTTTGATACTATGATGGAATCAGTTTACTGATTTTAGGATTGGGTTTTCTGGTATCTAAATAAATGCTTCAGTTCTATTCTCAAAAAAAAAAAAAAAAAGAACTGATGATACAAAAAGAGACAAAAAAAGAAACCAGCCCTTGCCCTCAAGGAGCTCACAATCTAATGGGGGAGACAACGAATATATGTGTGTGTGTGTGTGTGTGTGTGTGTGTGTGTGTGTGTGTGTTTGTGTATGTATAGATATATAGATAGATATAGATATAGATAGATAGATATTCAAATAAGCTATATGCAGGATGAATGGGGCATAAAAAAAGAAAGAATTCAGAGGGGCTGGGGAAAGCTACTTGTAGCAGATGGGATTTTAGTTGGGATTTAAAGTAAACTGGGGAAGACAGCCAGCAGATATGAAGATGGGGCGCATTCCAAGTATAGGAGATGGTCAAAGAAAGTGTGCAGAGTCAAGAGATGAAGGATCTTGTTTGTAGAACAGCAAGTAGATCAGTACCACTAGATCAAAGAATATACAGTTAGGAGTAAGGTGTAAGAAGACTAGAAAGGTAGGAGGGGGCTAAGTTGTGAAGGGCTACAAACATAAATCAGAGGATTTTGTACTTGAACTTGGAAGTAATAGAGAGACATTGGAATTTATTGAGTGTGTATGTAGGGAGATGATATGATCAGACCAGCAGATCAGGGAAATCACTTTAGTGGTTGAAAAGAGGATAAATTGAAGTGGAGAGAGACTTGAGGCATATGGACTCACCAATAAACTGTTGCAATAGTCCACATATGAAGTGATGAGGGCCTGTGCAATAGTGGTTTCAGTGTTGGAGGATAGAAGGAGGCATATTCAAGAGATTTTATGGAGGTGAAAATCTACTTGCTTTGGCAGCAAATTGTATATAGAAGGTTGAAAAATAGTGAGGAATTGAGGATGACTGAGAGACTAGGAGGATTGTGTTACCCACTACAATAAGAGGTAACATAAGAGGAGAGAGGAGAAATATGAGTTTTTTGCAGGTGATTGCATGTTAAGTTTAGGATGTTTACTGGACATACAGTTTGAGATATCTAAAAGGCAATTGGGGATGCAAGACTGGAGAGCAACAGAGTGGTTATGGCTGGATAGGTAGATTTGAGAATCATCAGTGGAAAGTTGGTAATTATATCCATGGAAATTGATGTGATCACTAAGTAGTATAAAAGTGGAAGAGAAGAAGGCCCAGGACAGAATCCTGTGGCACAATATAGAGGATGTGATATGGATAAAGATCCAGAAAAGAAAAATTGAGGAGTGGTCAGATAGGAATAAGGAGAACTAGGAGAGAGAGCTGTACCAGAAACCTAGGGGGAAGAGACTATCGAGATGGAGAGGGTGAGCAACAGTGTTAAAACCTGCAGAGAGGTTGAGAAGTTTGATGACTGAGAAAGGGCTATTGAATTTGAAAATTAAGAGATCACTGATAACTTTGGAGAGAGCAATTTTGGTGGAATGATAAGGTCCAAAACCTGCTTATCAGAAGTTAAAAAGAGAGTGAGAGGAAAGAAAGTGGGGTACCTGTTGTAGATAGTCTTTGCAAGGAGTTTAGGCACAAAAGGCAGAAGAGATTTAGGATGATAGGGATGGAAGGATCATGTGAAGGTTTACTGAGGTTGGATGAAACATGGTCGTATGTGTAGACAGTAAAGAATGAACCAGTAAGCAGAAAAAAAATAAGTAAAAGAGTGGGTATGAAAAAGGGGCAATATTTTGGAAGAAATAGGATAGGATGTGATTGCTTTGGCAGATAAGCAATTTCGTTTTGTTAAGGTCACTTCTATCTGTGAGACAGGGGTGGAGGAGGAGTTAGGAGCAGGAGTGTATGAGTGTATGAAATGATAAAGAGGGGAGAAGAGGAAGATGAGTGTGAATGCCCTCACTTTTTTGTATAAAATATGAAGCAACATCTTCGTCTGAGAGGGTGGGGAAGGGGATCCATGGGAATTTTGAGGATGGACGAAAATATTTCAGAGCTGCTGTCGAGTGTGGGATAGAGTTGACAAGGCAGATATATAAATATTTCTTAGTATCTGTAAGGGCCCAGCATAATTTGTGATTCCAGTCAGAATGGTTGTGTGATTTTCTCTTTCTTCATATTACAGCACATGTATAAGGGCAAAGGTGGCAGATGATAGAAGTGAATGAAGGTTCATACTTGGCAGGAGGTAATTGGCAAAATAATAAGGGTATTAGGAATTCAAGGAAAGAGGACAAAGTGAAGTTGATTTTGAAGTTGAATGAAATAATACTTTACAATGGTCGTAGTGGAAGGGATGAGGGGTGGGATAATGTTTAGCTGAAACTTTGCAGTGTCAGGCTTAAGGGGGATGTGAATAAGGAATAATTTGGTGGGGAATTGGAGAATGGGACTTGGATGATAATCTATTGGGATTCAATATCACTGGGATGTAAAAGGTATGATCAGATGTTAGAATGTTCATTGTTGATTGGAGGGTGCCGCTCCACTTTCCAAAGGAGGCTGGATATTGGGTTGGAGGCAAGTTAAGTATGAGATAGGAGGCACATGTTGAAATGATCAGATGGGAGGTTCTGCATATTTACTGTGCTTGTTTCTAAAGAGAGGAGATTAGATAAGACTTGGCAGGAAAAGAGAGAGAAGTCAAACCTGAATGAAAAGAAGTCATTAATTATGTATCCTTAAAATATTAAGGTGATTTTCATTAAAAAAAAAAGAATGTTAAAGGGATTGCTGAATATCGCTTTACTGTTCACTTTGTTAGAGAGGACAAAGGAACATTACAGAAGATAGAACAAACTGAAGAGGGAGTTGGAACTTAAAAAAAATAAAAATTTCCAGCATGTTAAGAGAAAACAAAACCTAGTTGAAGTGATTGGTGGTGGAAGAACATGATACAGTGGTGACACAGGAAGAAAAATCTCTTCACTGCTTGAGTTCTACCACAGGCTTGACAGTTAGGGATATGATCTATTGGATCTGAAGAAACAGTAATGCCATGTTACTTGAAATAAAAAAAACCAGCGAGTGAGAAGAATACTGGTAGAAAGAGACTAATGAGATGATTTATAACATGGATTTTAATCTTTTTTCCTGTGTGTCATACATTCTGGCAGTTTGGTAAAAGCTATGGAACTTTTCTCAGAATAAGGTATGTCATCTACATTAATAATTGAAAGAAATGTTAAATTTCAACTAGAGATTTAGGCAACTGGGAAGCATAGTGGAGAGAGTGCTGGACTGGAAATTAAGTGCCTGAATTCAAATTTTGCCTTAGACATTGGCTATGTGATTCTCATAGGTCACACGACCTTTTGGCCTCAGTTTCTTCAGCTCTAAAAGTGGTGTAATAGTAGTACCTGCCTAAAACAGTTATTATAACACATATGAAGCTCTTTGTAAAACTTAAATCGGTATTTGTCATTAATATTATATACATATATATTAATATTATTTACAACAAAATAAATATTTTTCCTAAGTTCATTGATACCTTGAAATCTATTCAAGGACTAGTTAAGAACTAGTTTATAATATCTTGTTAAATAGTATGTAGATGAAACTTTATATATAGCTGTTCTGGTTTATCTGAGCATAAGTTGTTTTTCTAGAACATTTAGCAAAGCTATGTCAAAGAGCCTCCTTAGACCCATTAAACCTTCTTCCCACTTCCTAATTATGATGATTCATGTGGGTTGAATAATAAAGAGAGAAGAAACTTGGAATGGGTTTCTGGTCTTCAGAATACAAATATTTGAAGGCAGTTTTAAAAAAAAAATCTACCAATTAATTTCATGTCTTGCCTTTGAAAAGAATGGTAAATATTGCAAGTGAGGTCATTAGTAAGTGGATGTAATAGCTGACCATTGGTGAGTACATCTGGATATAAGTTTGACTACAACAGGCTAAGGCCTTTCCTCCCAGACTCTAGGGAAGAATTATTAAATATAATTTACTAAAGTTCTGTTAGGTCCCATAATTCAAGTGATGCAGGCTAAACAATTAAATCTTGACTAGTTTTTGTTGTTGTTGTTGTTGTTTTGTCCAAGAAAGAAAAAAAAGTACAAATATTTTAGAAATAAAAAAAGTTAGAGTTGTATTAAAATACATCATTACAGAAACAGATTATTACAAAATATTTTATACTAAAGTCTTAAAGATAGTGAGATTAATTCCTTCTTACAAAACTATAAAATAAAGTGATCAGAAAGCTAGGACTTAAAAGCAAATAGCTGCCAAATCTTTGGGTATGCTTATGCTTATGCTTTTGGTCCAATTCATCATAGTTACTGGAGTCTATATTATGCTAAATTAAGAAACTAGCCAAGCCCTGAGATATATTTTAAAATATCATTGGGGAAATAAAAGAACATGAGGATAGTAGATATTAAAAGATGGAAGCACTTTAGGAATCATCTGGTCTAATCCCATTTTCCAGATTAAGTGACTTGTTTAACATTGCACCACTAGCAATATTCCAAGATTTGCACCCAATCTTCTGAGTGTAAATCCAGTACTCTTATAATTTCCCTGAATTTATAAATCAAGGTACTATGCAGTAAGAGAGAAATGGAGTTTTCCCCTGTAATTACTGTGGAAAAGTTGACAATAAACAAATTACATATAAATGCCTTCAGCAGAAAATAGTTAAAAGAATATGCAGATGATTTCGATTTCTTTCCCCCTCAATTGGGAAAGAAGTACATAAAAGGGAGCTGTTTGATATTATGAACAGAAAAGGAGTGAATGATATATTATTCTTGGTGCAGAAAAAAATTTAAACAGTTTGTACCTTCAAAAAAAAAACTTATCCTATAGAAAAAGTTGCTGAGCTAGAGAAATATATTGCTATTTCATTCAAATAATGGTGCTGTCTATTGCTTATCCATGTTGGACCCCCTTAGCAGATGGCTTTAGTGAAACATGGACCTAGTTTTGATATGGGTTTGTGAATCTAAAAAAGTGTACATGAGACACCTACTGATATCAGGGGACCAAATTATTTAAAATGATCTGAAATGCAAAATAACACATTGGAGAGTTTAGTGACAAAGGTCACTAAGAATACTGAGATCACTTCTTTTAAAATCCTGAGGAGTACCCTGACTTCACTATACCTAATTGATCTTTAAAAGGTGATGATTAATATTTATGAAAATAGAAATAGGAAATAGTAATAAACTTATAATTAAAACTCAACAAATTTGGCATTGATACACTTTGCATATGAAAATGTTGATCTTTGAAAATGTTATCATTTCCATATTTTAGGAAAAACAGAAATAAATTGTATCAATTGCCATCTGTTTTATATTTAAATGAATGTAAGTCCCCAAAGCATAACTTGATGTCAAGTGGCCCAGATTCTTAACTGTGGAACACTTATCATCTCTACCCTTTTATCACAGAATCTCAGAACGGGAAGGGAATTCAGAGGCAATCTAGTTTAAATCCATTCTTTAGTAAAGATTTATAATGCACCTTTCCAAGGAAGTTTTTATCCCCTGCTTAGCCAGACAACCTCTAGGGAGAGGAAACCTGGTCCATGCTGAGGAAACCTATTTTGCTTTCAGATGGCTCTAATTGTTAAGAAGTTTTTCCTTATTCTGGGCCCAAATGCTCTTTGTAACATCCAATATTGTTACTAATTCTGCAATTTTCTTCTGTCAGGCCAAAGAGAAAAAAAATCCCTTCTCTTCATTAGAAACCTAAAGATATTTGAAAATATCTATCATGTCATGCCCCCATTAAAACCCCTCTCAAAGACTTATTTCCTCTAATTCCTTCACTTTATTCTCACATGACTCTAGTCCAAGAGCTTTTCTACATTCTAGTCTCTCTCTTCTGAGTAGTCTTCTGATTATGAATGGCCTTCTTAGTAAGTGGGATCTAGAAGAGAATACTGAATTTTATATATGGTCTGACTAAATCAGAATACACTATGAGTTTCACATCCTTAGTCCTGGACATTCTAATTCTCTTATTGAAGTCTAAGATGGAACAATCTTTTTTGGTAACAATATTAGAATATAGAATGATATTGATTTTGCAGTTGGCTAAAACACCCAGATTTAAAAAGAAAATGAAATACTATCTAGCCATGTTTCACCTATCTTCTGCTTCTGAAGTTACTTTTTGTGCCAAAGTGCAAGAAAATGTTAATTCTTATTACATTTTTTTCTATTGGATTTAGCCCAATATTCTGGCCCAATATTCTGGCCCATTGGAATCTTCTTGAATCTTTACTCCATCATCCAGTAGTTTTCACTCCCAACTTTGCGCCACCACATCAAATTTTTTTATTTAATATCTTATTTTTCCTTCAATTATAAGTAAAAATAAATTTAATATTCTTTTTTCAAATTTTGAGTTCAAATTTTCTCTCTCCTTCCTCCTGTCCCACATTGAGAAGGCTAGCAATTTGACATAGGTTATACATGTTTAGTCATGCAAAACACTTTTCAATGTAAGTTTTTTTGTTAAAGAAAACACAGACACCCCCACCAATAAAGAAAGTAAAGAAAAAGTATATTTGATTTGCATTCAGGCTCCCCCAGTTCTTTCTCTGGAGGTAGAACTTTTCATAAATTTTCAGAATTTTCTTGGATTATTATATTGCTAAGAATAGCTAAGGCATTCACAGTTAATCATCATACAATATTTCTATTACTGTGTATAATGTTCTCCTGATTCTGCTCATTTCACTTTGCATTAGTTCATGTGATTACAGATCTTGCTGAGAACATCCTAATCATCATATCTTTTCCATAACAATCATATACCACACTTGTTCAGCCATTCCTCAATTGGTAAGCATCGCCTCAATGTTCGAGTATTTGCCACCAAAAAAAGGCCCTGATATAAATATTTTTGTACAGATAGATCCTTTTCATTTTTTGTATATTCACTTAGAAGTATAGACCTAAGGGGCGGCTAGGTGGCACAGTGAGTAAGAGAGCTGGCCTTGGAGTTGGGATGACCCAAGATCGAATCTGGCTTCAGAAAACGAGCACCCACACATAAATAATGACTAGCCATGTAACCTTGAGCAAGTTACTTAACCCCAATTGCTCTAAAAAAAAGTATAGACCTAGTAATGGTATTACTTATCAACAGGTATACACAATTTTATAGAATCTGGGGCATAGTTCTAAATTGCTCTCCTAATTGGTTGAATCACTAAACAACTTCACCAACAGTGCATTAGTGCACTGTTTTAATTTTCCCACACCCCTTCCAACATTCATCATTTCCCTTTTATCATATTAGCCGATCTAATAATTATGTGGTGGTAGCACAGAGTTGCTTTAATTTGTATTTCTTTAACCAATAGTGATTTAGAGAATTTTTTCATATAACTATAGATAACTTTGATTACTTTTTCTGAAGACCACCTGTTCATGGTCTTTGGCCATTTATCAATTGAGGAATGGCTCTTATTTCTATAAATTTGACTCTTCCATATATTTGAGAATTTAAGTCATTATCAGAGAAACTTGTATTTCTCTTTTGAGAGGTCTAGAAAACCTCACTGCTGCCACTAATTCAGTCACCCCTAAAGCCTGCTCCTGGTTTGTTGGGGCCAGGTCCTCACTGGCATAGCTTGCACTAGACTGTACTCCATTCTTACCCTGGTACAACAGACCTTTCCTGTCAGCTTTCTAAGTTATCTTGGGCTGGAAAATTGTTACACTCTGTTGTTTTTGGGGGGGTTCTGCCTCTCTAGAATTTTTCAGGGGGCTTTATTTAAAGGTTTTTAGAGGGGTTTAGGGGAGAGCTCTGGCGAGTCCTTACCTTTTCTCTGCCATCTTGGCTCCACCTCTCTGCAAATTTTAGTAGGCATGCCATCTGTGTCTTTCTCCTGGCCAATTAAAGATAAAAATATTAAACAGAGCAGGGCTAAGCACAGATTCCCTGGGGCATACCACTGGAGAGTTTCTAATTTGACGTTTTGAGATTTTATCAAATCCTAAATTAAATTGTAGATCACTTTTATTTATAGTATTATATCTTTCAATATGATGACATAAAAATAATAAATCATTTAAAAGTAATTTTACATTTTATAAAGTGAATTGTCACAAGGACCTTGTGAATTAGCTAGTGAAATAATTTTACAAAAAGGAAGTTAGTATTAAATGATTTGTTCTTTATGAAGTCATGCTGACATGTTGGGATCACTTCTTTTTAATTATTTTTGTCAATAATTCCTTTAATAAGATCTTTTAGATTGTTGCCAGTAATTGAAATAGAATCTACTGGCCTATAATTTTTAAATACTATTAGCTTTACTTTTGGAAAGGATATTGGTCCTTCTGTAGGGCTGTGGTCCCTCACTCATTTCCCATGACCTTTCAAAACTCACTGAAAATGACTCAGCAGTCCCTTCCACAGTTTTTTCATTACCCTGGATATTTATTTGGGCCTGCCCATTTAAATTGTAGGATATATTTCTTAGTATATTCATTCTTATTTTTAGTTTTAATTATATATTTTTATTTATGCTGCCCTATTTCTAGTTCGATTATTATTCTTCATTTTTGTTTATTTAGTATTTTATTTTTCTCCCATTACATGCAAAAACAATTTTTAACATTCCTTTTTGAACCTATGAATCCCAAATTCTCTCCCTTCCCTTAGCTTTTATTCTCCCTCAGATCATTCTGAGATAAATCAGCTTTTTGTGCATAAATGTTTGTAGAATTGAATTAGCACTCTTGATGCTACTTTTATAGGACAATGCCATATATATATATTTCAATTCATCTCCATTACTTATTCATGCTCCACTCTTCTGTACAGGTCTTCTAAAAATCTAAGTTCTTTGATAAGTTCCATGTATATCCATGTTAGTCTTTTTAGACAACTCTCCATCCATGCTCCATTGGGACTATTTCATTTTGTGTCTTTCAAATTTTATTCTTGGGAGAATTCCATTCCCCCAAGACTGTCTTCCTCTGGAACTCATCCTATTTTCTTTTTCATATGTATGCTCCTTACTCAAAGTTCATTTGAGATTGCTCATCTTTTACCCTTTTTAAAAAACATGACATTTAACAGGAAATAGATCCCCAGTTCCCCAATTATTTTCACTTTTGTATCACCTCTTATTAGTATGTAGTGATGTAATAAGAAATAACAATAGGGGCAGCTAGGTGGCGCAGTGAGTAGAGCGTCAGCCCTGGATTCAGAAGGACCTGAGTTCGGATCTGGCCTCAGACACTTAACGCACACACAAACAAAAACCTAGCTGTGTGACATTGGGCAAGTTACTTAACCCCAATTGCCCTCCAAAAAGGCAAAAAAAAAAAAAGAAATAACAATAAGGTTTGGGGTTCATTCCCAGGAAGTGAGCAATCAGCATCTACTCACTTGACCCTCATTAGCTCTGACACTGACTACCTGTGTGACCAAAAGGAAGCAAGTTTCCCTGCTGGACCTCAGTTTCTTTACCCATAAAACTAAAGAGTGATATGATGATGCATCTAGGTAGTATGAGGAAAGAGTTCTGATCCTGGAATCAGGCAAGTCACTCGTAGAAATTCAAATTAGCGCTCCTCATGCTATTGTTATAGTATAGTGACATACACACATCTACCCATACATATATGTGTGTGTATGTATGTATGTATATATACACATATATATGCACATATAAACTTATATGCATATATTTTCATCCTCTATTATCTAATCCTCCATATAGTTCTTTATTTTTAATTTATTTTTGATTTTTTTTTGGAAGGGGGGAAGGTAGGGCAATTGGGGTTAAGTGACTTGCCCAAGGTCACACAGCTAGTTTTGTGTTAAGTGTCTGAGGCTGAATTTGAACTCAGATCCTTCCTGACTCTAGGGCTGGTGCTCTATTCACTGTGCTACCTAGCTGCCCCTTCTGTATAGTTCTTTAAAACCATTAAATTGCTTGACAAGTTTCCTGTATATTCATGTAATGTGCTATGCATGTTGCTTAACTTCCTTCTGCCTCAATTCCCTCAACTATAAAATGGAGATAGCAATAGCACTTACCTCCCATGGTAGGATAAAATAAGATAAGATTTATAAAAATGCTTTGCAAATCCTTATAGGGCTGTATAAATTCTAGGTATTGTAATCATTATCATTATTAAGTGATCTCTAAGATTTTTTCCAGCTCTAAATCTATAATCTTCAGAAACTACTTTCCTCAGAATGTCAACTAAATGATATTTTCACAACATTCTGTGTGTTTGATTCTTGTTTTAGGAGAAGAAACTGAGATCCCCAATGGGATGGGACTATGGTGGTAAAAGAACTTACTTTCAGATTTTACTGTGGACAATTCTTATATTAGCTACTCAACACCTAGTAGTTACTTCATATTGGTTACTAAATACTCATTGAGTTGAGTTGATTTGGGCACCTATTTGGAATACCACAATGGAATAGGAGTTAAATAATTTTGTGATGAGCCAAGAAAGTTAAGAGAATGGGGTAGAAGGTAGGGACCAGTGTGGCAGTATGGAATACATAGTTTTTTGATCCATTAATGTTACCAAAGGCTTAACTAACTGATAAAGAAATATTTATCATGTGCCTACATTTACTTCAACAAACACTTTTTAAGTACCTCCTATGTATAAGGAACTTAATTTTCTAAGTGCTGAGGGTATAAAAAAAACCAACACTATGCTTTAAAAAAAACTCACACTAGCTATGTGATATATTAAGGATTTTGATATAAGTATTGTCCTTGCCCTTAAGGAGCTTAAATCTTATTTGGAAAACAAAAATAAATACTCATGAAAATCTAAATAACAATAAAAGATTCTTGATTATATATAGTCAAGTAAAAGATATGGGTACGGATTGAACATGCGATTTCATTGCTATAAAAATTTCTTAGGAGAGAAAACTTTCTCTACCAATGTAGGTAGGCACTTTCTCCATGTTAGCTGTACTAAATTTAGAAGTCAAGGACCTGGGATTAAATCTTGGCTCTGTTACTTGTTCTCTGCATTTTTAGACAAGTCACTTATCTTGTCTGGGCCACAATCTTCTCATTTGTAAAGTGAACTCTTAAGTTTTGTGACTTGTGGCTATGATTCCCTGTGAAAAATGAGACATTCTACAGGGATGTGAAAAAATTTGGATGACTGGAATTTTCTACTTGGTATCATCCTACTTTGTGAAATGGAGCCACTATGTGTTACTTGCTATATTGTATAAAATGAAGGCTGAATGGGAGATTGTTACTCAGAAAATCCAAGTATATCAGACCGGAGTTCTTAGACATCATCTAGGCCAAACCCACTTTTTACGAGAGAGGAAACTGAGGTCTAGAGAAGTTTTTGATCAGACCCACATATTTATTTGGTGAGCCAGATTTTAAACTCAGCTCTCCCAATTGCTTTAATTCTTCTGCTACACCAAGCTTTTTGACCTCTTGGAAACAAGCTACTTCCTCCAAGTCATTTTTTACTCAGTGGGCTACTTGCTTCTGTCATACAGATGTGCTTGCAAGATCAAGTTGCAATATTGATCAATAAATAGGTTTCATTTTAAAGGCTGGCTTTTATGAGAGTGAGTGTTTTGTAGCTCTTTTCAAAATGAATGCTACAATTACTTCTCATTTTGCCCTATGACCGTTCCTTGGAGTCTTTGATTAGACCATTCTTATACTTCCTTCCCGTGCACTATTCAAACTGAGGAGATGAAGACAGGTTTGGTTCTTTTTGGAAAGGCTGATTCATTTGGTATAATTGTGGAGATAGTCTGACTTTATGACTTCACATTTTACTGGTTCTCTATATTTTTCAACCCTTTGTAATTTCATCCTATAGAAAACAAGGGCTGAGCAATACTTGGATCATGGGGATATGCGGAATGAATGGCAGTGATTGGAATGAGTGGAACAGGTCATAGGGATAGTTATGTATTGTTCTGTGTCATTTCTCCCCCTCCAAAAAATATCTTCTTACTGCGACTTAATTAGGCACTGGTTAGATTATGACCAGACCATTGTGTCTAGTTCTTTACAGCCCATTTTAGGAGAGGAATCAGCTCGTAAGAGGGTGTCCAAGGAATCGGTGATGGTAAGATGACTCGAAGACATTTAATAAAGGGGACTAGTTCAAAGAGTACAGGGGTATTTAGTTTAGAGAACACATGGGTTACTTGATAGTTTTCCTTAAATATGTGAAAGATTAACTCACTTTAATTCTGTGTGCTCCCGAGAGTAGAACTAGAACTGATAGGTTCAAGTCAATTCAATAAATATTTATTAAGTACCTGTAACTGTGCTAGGCACTGGGGATACCAATAAGAAAAAGTCCCCATGGAGTTTACAATCTAATGAAGGAAAACAATATGCACAAGAAAGTTTAAAAAAGTGGGTGGTGGTACAGCAGGTGGTACCTGTCACGAGATCATGATGGTCATGGGATCAAAACCAAGTTGATGTGATAATGGAAAATAAAGAACTACTTGGAAACTTCTGAGCTCTCTAGAAAGGAAGACTTTGGGAAAATTTATTGCTCCATCCTTCATTCCTCCAATCAGAGGAGAGAGGAAATTGAGGGAACTGAGAAAGCATCGAGTATCAAAAACTGAGTCATCCTGCATAGTGATGAAATTTCTGGGGAATAGCTTATCCTGGGGGAGGCATGATATTCAAGTATTTAAAATTAAGCAGAGATGGTGATGGAAAATGGAGACTAGGAATTAAAAGACACTTTCTTTATGATCCTAGGCAAGGCACAACCTCTCTGGACTTCATTTTCCTAGTCTGTAAAATGGGGATAATACTAGCAGCTATTAGGTTTTGATGAATAAATCAAGTCAAATAAACACAGATTTCTCAAGCATCTATTATGTGCCACGTACTATCCTGGGGTTATAAGGAAGGAAAAAAAGATAGGCCCTGTTCTCAAGAAACTCATCATGTATTGAGAGATGTAAATAACTATGAACAAAAGAGATGTAAACATAATAAATTGGAGATGACCCATAGAAGAAAGGTACCACCATTAAGGGAGAACAGGAAATACTTATTGTAGAAAATGGGATTTTAACCGGGACTTGAAGAAAGTCATGGAAGCCAGGAGATGAAGATGAGAAATGAAAGAATTCCATTCATGGGGAATAGCCAATGAAAATGCCCTGTGTCAAGAGATTGTGTCTTGTTTAAGCAATAGCAAAGAATCCAGTGTCACTGGATCATAGGTTATGGAGTGAGCAAGATGTAAGGTGGCTGGAAAGGTAGAAGGGAGACAGGGTATGAAGGCCTTTGTCCACCACACAAAGGATGTCACATTTGATCCAGGAGGTGATAAGGAGTGACTGAAGTTTATTAAGTAGGAGATGGGGTAGGACATGGTCAAACCTGCATTTTATTTATTTATTTTTTTTTAAACAAATACTTTATTAACTTCTGTTTTACATCATTCATTTCCGCCAGATATTGAGTTACAATCATTTTCCCCCCATTATTCCCCTACCCAACCTCCCAGAATAGCAGTCCCACAGGATATCGCTTCCTCCAATCTGCTCTCTCCCATACCTTCTCCCATATCCCCATCGACTTTTCCATTAGAGGAAGATGAATCTTTGTGTCCCAATGCCTGCACATCTTATCTCCCAATTATAGGCAAAAGAGTATTAATAATAGTATTTATATATATATTTGAAACATTTAATGTTACGACCTCGAATTTCAGATCCATTTCCTTCCTCCCTTGTCACCCATTCCTTCTTGGGATATAAGTAATTCAGTATATGTTGTACATGTCTAGCTATGCAAAACATTATCATAGTAGATATATTGTGCAAGGCTGCTTATAATTCCCTCCCACTCATCCCACCCCCCACCTGGTCCATTCCCTACATGATCCTGTCCCTCTTCTATAGTGGGTACTTCCAACCTCCCCTCACCCCAAGGATGCCCTCCCATCCATCATCTCTCCTCTCATCCCCCTTCCCCCTATCCTGCTGCAGGTTGAGATATCCCATTTAGTATGTATGTCATTTTCTACCTGAACCAAATTCAATGTGAATGTGGTTTTGCCTTTTTAGCCTTCCTTATTCTCCCCTCCTTTGCACCCACTTCCCCTACATGAGATAGTTTACCCTACCATGTCTCTCCCCATCTCCTCTTGCCACTTTCCTCTCTCACCTCATAATTTCATCCCTTGAGTACTCTCCCTTCCCAACAATATCAACCTATGCCCTCTATCCATATATAACTGTAACCATATACACACACATTCACATATGTATTCATATGACCACACCCCTTCTTCCATTATTTTCATAGTGAGAAAGATATCATCAGTCACAGTTATTGCTTTTCCATATAGGAATGTAAATAGTTCAACTTTGATAAGTTCCTTTTGATTTCTTTTCCCTGATTACCTTCTCAGGCATCTCTTGCTTCTTGTGTCTGGATGTCAAATTTTCTATTCAATTCTGGTTTTTTCCTCAAGAATGCTTGAAAGTCCTCTATTCCACTGAATGACCATATTTTCCCCTGAAACAAAATACTCAGTTTTGCTGGGTAGGTGACCCTTGGGTTCATTCCCAGCTCTTTTGCCCTCTGGAATATCATATTCCATGCCCTTCTATCCCTCAGTGTAGAAGCTGCCAGGTCCTGGGCTATTCTGATTGTGTTTCCACAATATTGAAATTGTTTCTTCCTGGCTGCTTGTAGTATTTTCTCCTTGATCTGGGGATTCTGGAACCTGGCTATAATATTCCTGGGAGTTTTCTTTTTGGGATCTTTTTCAGGAGGTGATCGGTGGATTCTTTCAACCTCTATTTTGCCCTCTGGATCTAAAACATCAGGGCAGTTTTCCTTGAGAATTTCTTGAAGGGTGATTTCTAGGTTCTTTCCTTGATCATGGCTTTCAGGTAGTCCAATAATTTTTAAATTGTCTCTCCTGGATCTATTCTCAGGTCAGTGGTTTTTCCCATGAGATATTTCACATTGCCTTCTAATCTTTCGTTTGTTTGGATCTGCTCAACAGCATCTTGATTTCTCATAAAGTCATTAGCTTCCATTTGCTCCAGTCTAACTCTGAAGGAATGAATCTCCTCAGTGAACTTTTGAGATTCTTTTCCATCTGGCAAATTCGACTTTTTAAGGCATTCTTCTCCTCATTGCCCTTTTGGGCCTCCTTTGCCATTTGAGTTAGTCTATTTTTTAAGGTGTTGTTTTCCTCAGTCAGGCTGTTGACCCCCATTTCATACTTTTCCTGCATCCTTCTCATTTCTCTTTCCAATTTTTCCTCCACTTCTCTTATTTGATTTTTAAAGTCCTTCTTAAGGTCCTCTATGGCCTGCAACCCCTCATGTTTTCCCCTGGGGCTTTTGGAGCAGGACTTCTGACCTCACAGTCCTTTTCCCGCTCTATGCCCCCAAAATAGGAGTCTAGGGTTGCATTTTCTGTTTCCTTTGCCTTGGCATGTTGCCACTTAATTACTTGACTTTTGGGCTTGTTGCCACACTATGGCTTTAAGGCCAGATAGAGGAATTTTCGTCCCGAATGTGTGGGGGGCAACTTCCGTTTCTGGCAAGCTGTAAACCCACCCACAACTTCCACCCTAGATCACAATCCGGATCCAGGGAGGTTAAAGCAAGAGCGATTACCCCCCAAGACTGATCGCTGGATCTCCCCATGATTTGTAGGCTGGGAGCTGGAAATGCCTCTGAAAACTACAAAATGGCGTGTCTCCTCAGGGGCTTCTAGCCCCCAGGGGAGGGAGCTGACGCATTCCCCAAATACAGGTCCCAAAGTCCATAGGACACTAACCTCTTACTTTGTCCCAGGCAAGTCTATGTTGATAATTCTGGCGTCTCCACAGTTCCTGGTGTTCTGGGGTTCCTCCCGCCGGCTGCTGGCCCTGCCGCCCTGGGGCTAAAACCTCAGCTCACGTGGACCAGGGCTCGGCTCGGCTCCTGCGCTCTGCGCGCTGCCAGCTCCCAGACCACTGCGCTGGTCCTTCCTGCAGGGTGCTGGGCTGTCCTCAGCGGGAGGTTAGCTTCTCTGTGTCGTTCTGTGGGTGCTGGGGCTCCAGAAGTTTTTCAGAATCCTTTTTTACATAGTTTGTGGGGAATCTGGGGGCAGAGAGGCTTGGACGAGCTGTTTCTACTCCGCCATCTTGGCTCCGCCCCCAAACCTGCATTTTAGGAAGATTAAATTGACAGCTTAGTTGAGAATGGATTAAAGTGGGGAGAAATCTGAGGCAGAGAGAACAACTAGAAGGTTATTACAATAGTCCAGTAGTGAAGTGATGATCAAATATGATAAATCTATGTTAAGAACTATGTAGAAATTAAACCATTATATAAATATTAGCAACAACAATATAATTGTTATTACATTGCATTATCATATAATATTGTAACATATAATATTTTTATTCACGTCTGACTCTTCGTGACCCATTTGGGATTTTCTTGGCAAAGATACTGGAATGAATTTGCCATTTCCTTCTCCTGCTCGTTTTATAAATAAGGAATTAAGCAAATGGGGTTAAATGACTTGTCCAGGGTCATGTAGCCAGTAAGTGTCTGAGGTGAGATTTGAAATCAGGAAGATGAGTCTTTCTGACTCCAGGACCAGCACCCTTTTATCTGCCCTGCATACCTGTATCTGATTAAAATGTAATTAGAAAATATTTAATAGAATGAATAAAACTAGAATATGATATAAGTAATGCTAATTTGTGGTTGTGTAAGTCAATATGCAACCTGCAGGGATCCATTTCTTTCTGAGTTTGATGACACTGCTTTGTGACATATCACATACATCCTTGGCATGCCTGGAATAGGAGCAAGGGTATGGAGCTTAGACTTTGTTTTTCCAATTGTTCACATTGTGACCATGCTCAAGTAACACATCTTCCTAAACAGTTTCCACACATAATATGGGAATAATTATGTCTGTGCTCCTTACCCTGGCAGATTATGATGAAGATCAAATATGCAAGTTTATGTAATGTGTTCTCTATAAACTTTAAATGTTTATTATCTACCATAAATTTAGTATACGATTACTTCAAATCTCACCTAAGACCTTCTTCCAGCTTAACTGAGCTGCTATTAACCAATATCATAGTTATTATTTTTCAGTCAACCTTGATTCCACTTGGCACAAATCCACATGCCACTAGCCTATCCTTAAACACATTTATTAGTTTTTGCTAAAATTGAAATATGTTTATGCATCTGAATTTTTCCATTAATATATAGTTTAATAAGAACAGGTGTGGAGGCTGATGTGATTTCCAAAGATGATGTTTCTATGACTTGAAGAAAGGGGGGAAAGGAGGTTATAATGGCTCCTTCTTTTTCTTTTTCTAGCTTTGACAATGCATTAATCACCAATATGTCACTTGCACTTTTGGGGAGAGGCAACTGAAAGAAGGTAGGACTATAGGGGAAAACAAAAAAGTGGGCAGGGAGTAGGATGATAAGGAGAATTGTAGAACTCTTAGACGGAATGAGGAAGAAATAAATCTACCAATAAATCTAACCAAAAGCCCAACGTGCACTCCTTGCCTATTTTAAGCACTGAATAGATAGAGAAATACAGGTATAACATCAAACCTGAGTGAATATTGGCGAAAAGCCTACAATCACTTTCTAGGATTTAACAAGATGTTTTCATAGGTAAAATGTATTGTAATTATGTCCATGAAAGGTTGCTTTTCCCCGTGAGGATAGAACTTATTAGGTTAGAGAAAAGGTATATCCTTCCAGGTTCAGAAATACACAGAAACAGCAAACTCAGGCTCTGCAGTCATGGCCTCAGCAAAGATCGGCACTTTCAGCTTGGAATTGGACTCTTGTCCACTCTAGGTACTTTTAGAGTAATTTAATCCAGCCAGGTGAAATCAGAAATGCCATTGTGACTATGGGGGTACAAATTGCTTTCTTCTGCAAAAGGAACTTCATGGAAACAGCCTAGCCAAAAAAAGAAAAATGATATAAGATTGTAA